>PVKB01002018.1:0-329867 GCA_004027205.1 Ctenodactylus gundi | reverse complement strand
AAAAAAAAAAAAAAAAAAAAAAAAAAAAAAAAAAA
Organism: Ctenodactylus gundi; assembly: GCA_004027205.1. Taxonomy (NCBI): domain Eukaryota; kingdom Metazoa; phylum Chordata; class Mammalia; order Rodentia; family Ctenodactylidae; genus Ctenodactylus; species Ctenodactylus gundi. The sequence goes on along the minus strand of PVKB01002018.1, from coordinate 329,832 downwards.
AAAAAAAAAAAAAAAAAAAAAAAAAAAAAAAAAAAAAAAAAAAAAAAAAAAAAAAAAAAAAAAAAAAAAAAAAAAAAAAAAAAAAAAAAAAAAAAAAAAAAAAAAAAAAAAAAAAAAAAAAAAAAAAAAAAAAAAAAAAAAAAAAAAAAAAAAAAAAACCAACCCTCTCAACTTATCACATCTAGTTATTAAAAGAAGCTGACTAGGGACTGGGAATATAACTCATCAGTAAAGCTGGGTTCACTGTCCAGTATAACAACAACAACAAAAAAAAAGGCTATTCAATTTAACAATTTTAGACTTTTGAGGGAAAAAATCTGTTGATTGATAGTACTCTAGCTAAAATATAATTAATAAATTGCTTCTATAAGAGATGGCTAGAATAAAACCTCAGAATAAAATAAGATTCCCCAGGCTTGAACGTCTCACCAGAACGGCCCCCTCCACTTTCACATAGCAAAGCACCACGCATCCATCACCTGTCTTCTCTGCGCCCTGCCTCATACACACAGCCACCTAGTGGTTTCTAACTACAAGGATCAGCGCTGCTACCAATGGCCGAGCGGAAGGCTAGGCTTTCCCCACCCCTTCTTCTCTGTATCTAAGTCAATTCTCCCAATGCCAACATCCATCTCAAGTCTATCCACGTACTTCAAATTCTCAAGTCACAATCTGCTTCTCAGTCACATCTTACTTCACCTCTTCCCCCAGAGAACACGCTCATAACACAACAGCTCACCACGCTTCCTGCAACTCCTTCTCCTCCTTCTTTCCTTCAGGTAAGAACAGGAAGGAAGCCCTCCCCCTAGGTCCGCAAAACCTTTTGTATTTGGAATGGTGTGTTTTTGGGAAGTAAGGCCCAGCTGGAAGGGACAGATGCTTGGAGTTTGACCTTAAAATCTTGGTTTGAGACAGGGTCTTGCTGTTTAGTCCAGACTGCTTCTCAACTCACTGTGTAGCCCAGGCTGGCCCTGGACTCACCTCAATAGTCCTGCTCAGCCTCTCAAGTGCTGAGATTACAGGCGTGCGCCACCACGCCCGGCCAATATGGGGCTGGGAAATCAAACTCAGATCCTTGTTCTTGAGAGCACTCTAACCACCCAGCCACTCTCCTCCAGCCCCATCATTCTTTAATCTTCAAGCATTTCCTCACTCTGGCACCTATCAGCATTTAAGAATGTTCAAATTTGTCTCACTTATAAAAGTAAATCCTCCCTCAACGCTATAGCCAACTTCAACAACAGGCTCACCCCTCTGCCATTAAGTCACTCATGGCACTGGTCCAAAATGGCTCCAGTGCCAGTTCACTGTGATTTCACGTCCTCTGCATCACCAGAATTCCTATTTATTTTTGCCACATCAATGGAAACACCTCCATTTTAAAAAAGTAAAATAAAACACGGTGCCTCAATATTCAATAACGATGCCGAATTCCTCCTTTTAAAAGTCTCTTAAATTCTGAGACAATTTACTGGTTTGGGTTGGGTTGGCTGGTTTGTCTGTGGTGCTGGGGATGGGACCCAGGGGGAACTGTGCACACGAGGCAAGCACTCTCCCACTGAGCTACATTCCCTACCCTTCTTAGGTTGGTTAGTTAGCTTCTCTTTTTTTGAAACAATTTCTAAAACTGCTTCTTTTCAGTAGCCTTTGCTGATTCCTCTTTCTGCTCATCTTCAAAAATTTAGTATACCTTGGGCTGGAGGAACAGCTCAGCAGTTAAAGCGCTTGCTTAAGCAAGCACCAAACAAGTGCTAAGCACCCGAGTTCAATTCCTCAGCACCACATAAGCTGGGCATGGTGGCACACACCTGTAATCCCAGCACTGAGGAGGCTGAGGCAGGAGGATTGCTGTGAGTCCAAGGCCAGTCTGGGCTCCCAAGTGAGTTCAGGACCAGCCTGGACTACAGAGCAAGACCCTGTCTCAAAAAAAAAAAAATTAGTATACCTTGGGTTTCATCTTTCTTGGCTTTCCTCTCTTCTGCCTCAACTCAGTCCTTCTCTCAATTATTGTTTATATTAAGGGAAATCAAATGTCTACCCAAACTCTCTCTGCAGCCACAGACGTTTGCATTCAGTATCTCAGCAGACATCTCTAGATCCTTCAACACACTTAGTATTAGATATTTCTTGAAGTTTATTCTGCACACGGCCTTCCAACGAAGAGCACATTGTATTTCCTCTTCCTCTTTATCCACATGTTAAATCGCGGATTGTGGAAAGACGCACAATATGGAGACACAAGATCAGGAATCAGTTCTGGTTTCTTGTGTCTAAACTCCTCATCTACCCCTGGCTGTACAACTTTGGAAATAGTAGCTAACCTCCCTACTTCAGTGTTCTTAGACTTAAAACAGAAATAATAACATATGCATGCTTCCTGTGGCTGGTGTAAAGATTACAGCAGACCGTCAATGTTGGCTGTAACTGCTATGCAACAATATGCTGTGTTTGGCTCACTGAGCACCATGCCTGACTCATATAACTGCTCAACAGATCCTCTTCTGTCATCCATCTCAATCTCTACCGGGTTCTACATTTTTAAGCCTTTCTCATATTGATGCATTTTTCTCCACTGTCAAAACACCCATCATCAGAGTTCACATCTCCTCACATTCTTGCTTCTGTGGCCTCCTAACAGTCCCCCTTACTCCAGCCTTGACTCTTTCAAACTGTTCTCCAGAAGAAATAGAGGGTTCCCTTCCCAGTAGCCTGCCGCATCACACTGCCGCAGGAAGGCCCTCTGCAGCTGTCCGCACCCTCCAGATCAGTCCCACGCCCCCATGGGGCCGCGAGCTCCCACGCCAGAACCCACCTGCTCCTGCACAGCCCAGCTCCTCAACCCTACCCTGCTCACCACAACTGCCTCCTATCCCCTACAGTTTTAGTTTTCTTTGTACTTTTAATATCCCTTCAGAAAAACTCTAGCCCTTTGCCCTGCTCCCACCCCTGCGCCTCGGCACAGCCGGCTTCCTTGCCAAAGCCTCCCTGGCCACCTCCATGCCTGGGTTGGAGTTTGCCTGTTTGCTCTCCACACTCGCTCTTCCAGTCATCACTCCCTTGTCCTACCTACGGACAGCCTTTTTTCTTGTCAACCTCAGTGGCTGACGACCTGAGGAATAAAGTACATCACCTCACACCTGGTCACGCTGCTTCTCCAGGCCTGTGTCATTGAAAACACTGAATAAACAGCAGCTACATTACAACTAAAATGATCAACGTGAGGGGACTACAACAAATGTATAAAAATCTAATACGCGAGTCTCACGTCATAGACGTTTTAACAGATGGCTTCGATGTTCATTTCATTTACAAATAAATTTAAGGGACCAATAATGTCACACCAAAATTAATAAAATAACTTTTATGGGGTTTTTTGTTGTTGTTGTAAAACCTTAACCAATGCCTCTTATGGGCTACCGAGTAGTAAACGTAGTTTATAAGGGATTATATATTGAACTGAACTAAAGCTGAGTATCTGCCAGTATTAAATGTTTTAATCTAGTTAAAATCCTTCAGAAAGAGACAGAAACCAGGGAATAATACTAAAAGAATACTTGAGTGTTAATTACAGTATTTGCCAGCTCTAATATGATAACAACCAATCCCATTTAGTATTTTGTCATTTCTAATGTAACTAAATTTTGTGACTTATTTTTCCTCCTCTGTTAGCACCGTAACAAGTTATTTCCTCTTAAGCACAACATGACTGAGCTATTTAAGAGGGTACAGGTGCAGCTGTGCACCCAATTAGACAGGCAATTTTCCAGATTACACGGGCAGGATGCTCACATCTTTATGAAAATTCAGTCCTATGGTTCAAAAGTGGAGGATGACACCCACTGAAAAGGTTGCATTCAAAAAGTAAACAGAACAAGCTGTGCAAAGTGACTCCTCAGACTTGATTTCTCTACAGTCTTGTTTATCTGAGTCCCGCCTACCAGATGCCAAGCTGATTGCATGTGTTTACTGGGAAAGGATATTCTTCAGCCTGGGGCGGAGGAATCACACCGGTACAGCGAGTCACTTTGGGACCTTCTTCCTTACACCAAAAGAAAGAAGAGTCATCCCGTTCTTTAATCTAAAATATCTCAGTTATGTTTAGATCAGTGAAGTTACTAGAAATGCTAAGGGTCCAAGCAAAACTTTTGGGGTGGCCAGACTTTGCTACTAGCAGACTTGCACTCTTCTATATAGTATTCAATCTCTCTGAGTATTTATACATCTCAGGAAACAAAAGCAGTCTTTAGAGAGACTACTATCCAACCTGCTGTGATTCAATTTTTTACACTGACCTGATGTTTCAATCTTTCTTTTCTTTTCCCATTTCACAATTCAGATCACATGATTCTTTAAACACAGCCTAGTGAGGGTGTTAAACAACTACCTTAAAGTTCAGAGGTGGAGCAATTTCATTTTCTGTTCTTATTCATGTACGGTGGGCCACAGCTGTTAATGAGCCGGCTGTTCATGGGCTTGCCTTCCTTGATGGCAATGCAAATGCATCCAGGCAGCCATCCAGTTCCCCCATTCAAATGCAAACACAGTTACCTGTTTCCTGTTGCTCCTCCCCAACATAGTTGGTGCAGAGTAAGAATAAACTCACACACTCTTCTGCACACCGATGAACAGATTTTGCTTGTGTTACTTCATAAAGCAGTATATAGAGAAAGCTCATAATACTGTAATGGCTGAATATATTTCAATATTATGATGGCACCATATTTATGAAACTATCCCAGTGTGGTGAACATTTTGGTTGTTTTCACTTTTGGGCTCTTACAAGGCTGTTATGAACATTCTTACACATCTATATTTAAGCATAACCGAAGGTATCAATTCATTTTACCAAATCAGCTCTTTGTACCAATAATATATGACAGCTTATTTTTCTACAATTTTACAAAATTGGGGAATTATTAAATATTTCATTTTTGCCAAAACATATGTGAAAAACATATCTCACCATAATTTCAACTAGAATTACTCTACATTTGCTTTTTTTCACGAGCAGGAACTATTTATATTCCCTTTGCTATAAAATCATCTTTGTATACTTTCACCCGTATTCGTAGTTATTTTTCTATTGACTTGTAAGGTCTTTCTAGCCAAAAAACTCCTTCGTAAAATAAATTGCGAATATTTTTATTTTCTGCAGTACAATTTTACGTTACTTTATTTTCTTAGTGTTACCTTTTTTCCCGGCATTTTTTCTCAAATGGAAAAAAATTGTCAAAAGATGTTTTTGCCAAAATATAAGACGTTTGTGTTTACATGTTTTTCTGTGTAAAAATCCACTGACAGAATATAAAGTATTTCCTTCATAAATTACAAGTTTTCTTTTTCTGCTTTGTTTAGTACACTTTGTAAAGTTGATGGAGGGAAATATCTAAGTGAAAAAATTATCTGAGTAGTAGTTGAAATGATCACAACATTAAACTGATGTCAAAAGAAACAAAAGAACAAAGTTTTAAGTATATCATATAATTTCAAAAATCTTGCCTCAATTTTCCTCCATTTAACATGTACTAAGTCAATCTTCCAAATAGGATTACTGTCCTTATAAGTTGCTAGTAATACTCATTTAGAAGTGCTACTACTAGTATTCTCTTTTTTTTTGTATTTGCCTACTGCACATTTAAGCTGCAAATACTCAAACCAAAGTCCTACAATAGGTATAAATATAATAGGAAACCGGCCCTATTTGCCGGTATTCCTACCCCACTCAAGCATAAGTACTTACTCTACCAACTGACAATAGGGGCAAAGGACAGACAATACTCTATTTTTTTCTAAGAAACGTATTTGAAAACTATTTAAAAGAATAACCACAAATCTTACCATATTCCCACAAAAATTTCAGTAACTGTATGTCTTATCATTACAAGAAACAGAGATTATATTGTAATATGTACAAAATGCATGAAAATTGTTTTATCAAGTTTCTTGATTAGTATATTTTAAGTTCATCTGGTTACTTTTTTAAAATTGAAAATATTACGCAAAAACGCTTGAGTGATGTTCTTAAATTTCCACAGTCCTACTTAAATACCAAAAGAAACTGTGATGGAATGTTTTTTAGCTAAGCAGTCTAGAACAAAAGACAAGGTAGAAGAACAAAGCAGAAAGGATTGGTTTTGTCAGAAAAAATAAACTTCAAGGACTGTGTATATAATTATTTCTTATTATGCATGCATACGTAATTATTATTTTTTATTCCCACGTTTCCCACCATATCCATTCTTTGAGAAGAAAAATATAGGGTAGTAACTGCAATGATATGAATAACTACAAATCGCTTCCCACACTCCGCCATAGGCATGTAATGATAATTTCGTATCAACAAAAAACAAACATTTTTAAGACAACAAAGTGAAAGTATTTTACATAAAAAAATAGTATCTACCTTAAATTTTATACTGCTCTGAAACAACTGCACTTACTTGGATAAAACAGTAAAATCCCTGATAGAGGTAACTTTATTATTTTAAATTTTATCACTAATTTGAAAAATGCATTAGTATCTATAAGACATAATAAGGTTTGAAAAAATACTTTCTATGGTTATTCTTATCTAGTCTCTTTAAATTGAAGATGAATACTTTGTACATTTCCTTATATTAACAATGACTTATTTACTATCCAGCAGAGCTAAATTTCCATGCCTGAAATGATCACCTCTCTGAATTTGCTTCCAAATCTGAAAATTCTGGCTATTAACATCTATCTAACTGGTTTACTAAATGAGAAAACACACATGAAGTGCTTACCACAGTGACTGGACCAGCATAAAATCTTAGTAAATATAGAATAAGGTCATCAATAGCTTCATCAAAATATGTCTGCACAAGGTAAAATAAGTATTATAAAAAATAATGCAACTAGATTACCGAAGTGTCATTCCATTGTTTATGGAAACAACAGTAGATTAAGAAAATGTACGGTACCAAACTAAGATATTAGTTATTATATAAAGATGTCTTCGATTTTTCAAACTCTGCTCTCATATCATACCTCTTTCCAATGTTTCAACTTATTTATTTATTTATACAATTCTGACAACTCTCTGCTCATATATGTACATGTTCCAGGCTGTCATTCAGTAGTCCTATGTCTCAGCAACTTCATCTTCCCCAGGTGGTTCCCTTCTCCCGGGTACCTGAGTGCTTTCCTTTTCTATATTTAACTTACTGAAGACATCTCTATTAAGGAATTTATCATGGTTCATTAATTACTTCCAAGTGTAAAATGCACCTTAAGTACAGACTGTTTATATGACTATCTCCAAAGCCAACTGTCTTTCATTCATCTTTATTACTCAATAAAATACTATGTTTGTAATAATTTTTATTGCTTCCTTGGGCTATAGTACTAAAAATGATATAGTGGGCAGAAGAATACAATGCTTGTAATGGTCTCTCATGAATGTTATCAAATTAGTTTGCAGAAAGGCAACACTATATATAGGAGATATATATTGTATGTATATATACATATGTACACAATAGGAAAATATGTACATTATTATGGGAGAGTAAATATATATACACACATATATTCATATTCATCTCTGATTTGCCAACTCTAACCCAGCAACTATTATTTGAAAAAGTTACCTGACATTATTTGGAAGGTGAGTATATTCACCATAATAACAAGTATATAAATAAATACTTAAATATTTAAGAATAAATACTAAGACGAAACTGAGCCAAAGTTCTGAATAAACCAGATGTTTAACCTGAGAAAAATACCAGACTGTTTTCCAAAGCGACTGAAACATTTTACATTCTCACCAGCAATGTGTGATGGGTCCAATTTTTCTACATCTTTGTCAACTCTTGTCAATGTCTTGATTTTTACTGTAGCCATCTTAGCTTTTACAAAGGGTGAGTTCATTGTGGTTCTGATTTGCATTTCCCTAATGCTTCATATACATAGCATCTTTTCAAGTCCTTACTGGCAATTGTATGTATTCTTTAGAGAGAGATACCTAATTCAAGATCCTTGGTTCACTTTTAAAACGAGTTTTTTCTTGTGATTTATTTCCAACATGATTTACAAATATTTTTTGCCATTCTGTGGATTGCATTCAATTTATTAGTGTCTTTTACAACAAACTTTTTAACTTTGACAAAGATCAATTTTTCGTAATTGTTCTTCCAGCACTGTTTTTAAAAAGATTCTTCTTTCCTCTAATGAATCATTTTGGTGCACTTAACTTGTTAAAAATCAAGCTTAGGTAGAACACATGCTTAGCAGCATGTTTTTTCAAGTTTGTTTTTGCTACTTTGGGTCCCATAAGTTTCCATACATAGTTTAGGATCTGCCTGTCAGTTTCCAATCAAATTTCAGCTTGTTCTGGTGGGAACTGCTATGACTCTTCAGGTCACTTTACGAAGTAATACCACATTAAATCTTTCAAAATAGCCCATGAATATGAGAAGCTTTACATTTAGTTGAATTCTCTTTCATTTCTGTTTTCAATGGCTGCAGTTTTCACAAGTGTAAATTTAATACTTAATTCTACCCTGAAATCTTTTACTCCTTTGACACTCTCAATAATGGATTTCCTTAATTTTAGTTTTTATTTACTGCAAATGAATAGAAATATAATTATATATACTTATTTTATATTTTGTACCACACTAAACTCAATTCCTATTTGTCCTAATTTCTTAGTTGATCCTTATGATTTTCAAAATATAGTAACATGTCACCTGCAAACAAACTTCTTTTATAATTTTCAACAATTATGGTTGCTTTACTGATGACAGGGCCACAGAGCACTCACAGTGCTATTCTTGAGTGGATCTCTGCCCTTTAACTCAACACAAATTATCAACATCTAGCTTACTTAAAATTGGGAGAAAAAATAATTTTGATTCTAATTTAACTACAGGAGTTACACCTATCAGAAGGATTTTCATCTTTTTATAAGCAAAACTTTAAAGTCTCATTTAGGAAAATAATGTTTTTAAAAACTGAAAAATATAATTTTTTCCTAAGTCACATTAAATGTTACTTTTCTGAGGCAGTGTCTCACTCTGTCATCCAGGCTATCCTTGAACACACAGCAATCCTCCTGCCTCAGCCTCCCAAGTGCTGGGATTACAGCTGTGCACTACTGTATCTGGCTTATGCAGCACTGACTAATTGAACCCAGGGCCTTGTACTTGCTAAGCAAGAGCATTAACCACTGAGTGATGTACACAACCCCCTAAATGTTACTTTTGATCTTCTTTTCAATCATTAACACAAACATTACATTGGCAGACCAAAATATAATCAATTCCCTAGGAATTCTAGGTATTTTTTAGTAGTTCACAAAAAAATTCTGTCACTGGTTGATAACAAAAAACATACCTAGTTCCACATCTAGGACCATATATAACTACTATCTAGTTTATTAGTTACTATGAAATATCATGCATAATTTTTTTGAGACAGGCACTTTGCTATGTAGTCCAGGCTGGTGCTGAATTCACTGTGTAGCACAGGCTGGCCTTGGACTCATGGCAATCCTCCTGCCTCAGCCTCCCACTCACAGAGGATTATAGGCATCCACCACTGCTTCCGGCTTTGTGTGACATTGGGGAATCGGACTCAGGGCCTTGCAATTGCATTTCAACCACTGTACCATTCCTCCAGCCACTCACACACAAAATTTTAAAGGACATGTCCAGTGCTCACTTTCTTAACTTTGGGAAGGCCTCACTTTAAGCTGACTTTCTTACACACCAGACTACTGATTTCTTTCTTCAAAGTGAATTGCCTTCAATATGAACTCAGCTGTTCATTATCTTTAATTAATGTATTATCTTTTTATGCCTCATGGTATTTTCACCAGCTTTGCTTTATACTGCACAACAGAGAAATGTAAATATATCCAGAGAGAATTATGAAAATGATTATGAATAAAAATCAGTTTGTTGTCAGTACTTTGAGGTTCAACCTTATGATAAGATGATTAATGTTTCCATTTTGAGTTTAGGTTTTACACTTTTAATACTGTTCATTCTGACAGCTGTGTAAGAATAAGAACAATAAAGTTCTTCACATCTACTTCTGTACTAAACTTTTGAGCTTTCTTCACTTCTGAGAATTTTCATTCTCCCTACTTTCTGATTTTTCATTCTAAACACAAATCTGAATTCCTTCTTATAGTTTTTAATTGTCATAAGCATACACAAGATAGCCTGTAGTACCTTAATTCTGTCTAGGCATGAAGAGCCAAGCTGGAACTGGCCTGTTAGCAGGAGTTCCTCACTTCCTTCTTCTACTCCACAACTGCCATCCAGTTTTCTGTCTCTGTAAAATTTGTCTCTATAAATTTAAAATTTCTTCCAGGTCCTAACACAAGGGAAGTCAACCTTTACTTGTCCTTACTTCACACAACACTGTGTCCTCAAGGCTCCCCTGTGCGCTGCCCACATCACAGTTTCCCCCGAGGCTGAATCACTGTTCCCTCGGGTGGATGTGCTCCCTTCTGCTTATCCACTTATTCACCAGTGAACACCTGAGCTGTTTCTACCTTTGGTTGTCGTAGACAATGCTATTTAAGAGGATGTGCAAATATCTCTTGGAGGCCTTACTTTCAACGTTCTTGGATATATGTCCAAAAGTGGAACTGCTAGAACACATGGTAACTCTTCTTAAAGTTTTTAAGAAACCTCCACATTGCTTTCCACAGAGGCTGTAACATTTTACATTCCCACCCACATTGCATGTCTTAGTTACTTTTTCAATGCTGGGACATAATACCCAACACTCATAATTTATGGGAGGAACGGTTTATTTCAGCTCATACTTAAAGTCTCAGGCCATTCATGGGCAGCTGCCAATGGCGGCAAAGCACAGCAGAGGACTGAGCTGGAGGAAAGCTGCTCGTCTTGAGACAGAAAAGGAAGCAGCGGGAGTGAGGAAAGGCGAAGCCAGCAAAGTCCTTGCAGGTCATGTCCCAGTGATACTCCCCTGCCAACCAGGGCCCACCTCGTAACAGCACAGGAAATCAGTGGGTTAAGCTCCATGGCTGAATCACCTTCCAAATAAGGGGCCTTCAGGGGACATTCCAGACCCAGTCATAACAGTGCGCGAGGCTTTCGATTTCCCCACACTTCTGCCAACACTTGTTTCCTACTTACTTGATAGTACCATCCTAATTCATGGAAGGCGGCATCTCATTACAGATCTGATGAGCAGTTCCCTAGGGACCACTGATGCTGAGTATCTTCTCATGTGCTTACTGCTTGTTTGTGGATTTTCTCTAGAGACGTGACTATGTAAGTCCTTTGCTCATTTTTAGTCTCTTTTTTTTTTCTGCCACTGAGCATGGAGGTTCTTTATTTATTTGAGATTATTAACTCCACATTACATATGACTAAGAAATGACTTGCAAATATTGTCCCCAATTACACACTTGTCTGTTTACTCTGTTGATTCTATCTTTTTTCCCACATTTTATTGATATGTATACGTGCAAAATTCAAGGTTTACAATGGAGTTGAGCATTTTGTGCACATACGTATCTTGTCAAGGTGACAAGGGCTTTCCCACTCTCCTTTTGTCCATCCCCCTGCCCACCCCTCTCTTCCTCTTCCCCAACCTACTCCCCTCTTTCACTTTGTCTTTTGTCTTAAGTTCCATAGGAGTTGTGATTTGGGACTCTCCTATCAGAGAGACCATTTGATGTTTCACCTTCTGCTTCTGACTTACTTCACTAAGCATGTTCTCAAGTTTCTTCCATTTGCCTGCAAAAGCCTCCACGCTGTTGGACTTTATTGATGCATAGTATTCCATTGTGTAAAACGCCACATTTTGTGTATCCACTGGTCTGTTGATGTGTATTTTGGTGCCTTCCATATTTTTGCTATTGTTAGCTGTGCTGTCGATTCTATCTTTGATTTTGAGGTAGCTCCTTTTTACTTCAGGTTGGCCTCAAACTCATGGAAATCCTCCTGCCTCAGCCTCCCAAGTGCTGGGATTATATTTGTGTGCCACCATACCCAGTTTACATGGTGTTAGACAATCAAACTCAGGGCCTTGAGCTTGTCCGCCAAGCACTCTAACCACTGTGCTATTCCTCTAGTCCCTAAATGGGATATATTTCTAATGCACGTTTTAGTCCATCACTGCAGTGCATACATATATAGCGGGAATGTAGCAACATATCCGAAAAGGACACATACGCCTTCAGGAGAGCCACCACCTGTTGTGTGGGTGAAGGGAGAAAGGGACTCTGATTTTTTCTTTTTAGATAGGATAGCTATATAAGATATCTTCACATTTGCTATACTTTCCTCATGTGAATTATTTTATAATTTAAAGTATCTTTTAAAAAAACTACCTGAAAACATAAATTATCTGAGCTTTACTGTGGGCTAAGTAAAAATGACTTTGCTGACACGATCTCTGGAGCCGTTATCTCAGACGTACACAGTCACCTAAAGGATAATTTTTTTCCTGATGAGGCAGTGGATGATCTAGAAAAACAAGTAAATAATCACAGTTCTCCCTCCTAAGACTCACAAAAAAGGTGCAATACTACAGACATGTTCACAGTAATGTACCCTTACTTATCTCACAATGTTCAGTCTGCTTCCTTTCATACTGCTGACACAAGACGAAAGCAGGCCGACACAAACACGCCCATGAAACAGTTCCACTTCCACAGATATATGCTTCTCCGTAGGCTACTGATGCTTCTCATACTAGCTAAGTTGATAAGCATGGGCTATCGTTTTTGATGCTATCTATCAAAGTGGATATTTTCCACAAAAAATTTTAATGATCTAATTTTAACACGTAAGTCATGAGCTAGACAGTGAAGCAGGGAAGCAAAATGAATCAGACAGGGAAGTTAAGTATTGTGGCTTTTTTTCTAATATGAAAAACCCAAAAGAGTCAAAAAAAAAGCAAAAATATGTAAAGAGTTAGTAAAAAAAAAGTCAAAAGTAAGTAAAAGAGTCAAAATCAGAGTGATGTTAAGAAACAGACAGACTTTGTAGGGAGAGAAAGGGGAAGGAGGATGGGGCTCAAGGGTGAGAAGGGGGAGGAGAAGTAACACAGTGAAGACGTGATACGCATGGGCACCAGTTCTCCAGGTGAATGCAATATTTATGCATCTCAAATACATACCAATAAAAATACCATCTGGGGACAAAGAGTAAAGGAGAAAAAGTACAGAATTTTTTTTTTAAAGGATGCCCCTTGAGAAGTCATACAGAAGTCTCTACTTTTCCAACACGGAAACTGAAACAAACACATAGCAGTAGCATCTCTGAGGAGGAGCTGGGGCAACATGTTATCACCGCAAGGCACTGCTGGGGAAAGCGCTGCACTGGATGGTCAGACCGCAGCAGGCTTCAGGGTGACTGCACACAGCGAAGTCACCCTTCCTTACCCAGTCACACTGCAGCAGTGACTCCTTTCCACTCAACTAATATCATTTGCTGTTTATCCTAACACATATTAAACATGCCCTTACAAAACCACTGTTTAAAAATAATCATACAGTCAAAGGAATATAAAACATAACAAAAATTTAAGAAAAAGATGTCAGATAATTTTTTAGATCCATCTTGGTTTCCACTATAAGAGAACTGAGTGACAACTTAGCCTTCTGGCAAACAGAATGAATCGAAGTTAAAGAAAATCAAGGATTAGAACCCCACGCATTCGTGAGCCTGACTGCCACACAAGAATGAGGTTTCTTCAAGGCAACAGCCTGCACTTATCTGGCACACAGTAGGTATACAAGAACTATTCACTGGATAAATGATTTTCAACTTGTAGTTATTTTTCTCACTGAGACCAAGAAACTACCCGTACCCCTCAACCTTCATCAGATTTCATGCAACTGAAACTATTATTGTGACTTTCGTACCTGTTTCAATCTTCTGATAAAAACATTCGTTTCCCCTAAACAAAATATTTTAAGGCAACTGAGCCACGAAGAGAAATATACATAAATACATGGCAACTTGCTTGAGCTCGAGCTGAAGATACAAAATCACGCAAGTTAAAATGGCACCACTTCGTGTCATCTATCTGGCAATCTCTAATCTAGATTTTAAACCTAGCAATTCCTACTGGAGTATAAACACTGATAGTTTATTGCAACTTTGTTCACTACAGACCAGAATTCAAACTGTTGCAATTTCACTCTGGACACTATCCAAGTTCTTCAAAACAAAAAGAATGTCACCAGAAGGTAAACATGGCCTCAGGAATGCCGTGCAAGATAAAATCTGATGATAATATTATAGGAAGTTTCAGATTGCTTATTGAAAAAGGATGGTTACCTACCACGGCTATCATACATTCAGAGCTATAATTAAAGATGTTCTTCTTTGCAAGGCCAAAAATATTACTTTTCAGGAAACACTAAAGAAAAATGAGTCAAGCACAGGAAGTGAGTTTAGTGAAACGAAGAAAATGTTTCCCAATTAACATAAGAAAACAGAAAGTTGCATTCACCTTCAGCAGCCAAAAGAAAATGAAACAACTGGCTGTTACATTTGAAAGAGGAGAGTCACTGAATAGGTAAAAAATGGCATGAAACATGAATAAATAATTCCAGGATTACCAGATAAAGAAATAACACTCACAGAGAATGTGGAGCCACTGCTTGATGCTGTGACAGTATGTTCTTTGTCCTGCAGTTTTACTGAGAGTTCCCACACGGATGTGTCTGGCTTAATAACAGGCACTCTGAAGCAAAAAGAAAAGAAAAATAGTTAATAATTTTATGTCATTATCTCTCAATAAACTAATTTTCCTCCAACATTAAGTGTGTGGAGTCAAACTGCCTAAGAATATATTTTAGAATGTTTTATTTTAAAATGTTCCACTCTTGGAAAAAAAAAAAGGTTTCAAATGTACACTAGAAAGGTCTGAAAAGCAAGCAAGCCATTGACAACAGCAGCAGTCATTCCGGGGTAACTGCGGTGCCATCGTCTCTTCTGAGTGCTATTGCCCACTCTGAACTGGAGTTGTTCCACTGTGACAGCCCTTCACAAATCTGTCCTGCTTAAACATTTTTTTCCAATATGTGTTTATTCTTCAAGGCAGCTTTTAATTGCACTAAGATAAATATGTGACATAACAAACTTCAGAGACAAGAAATGCACTGCTGAGTCAGCACAGCGGATTGCTTTGGTTTTACTTTCTCCTTCATAGTCGATGAGAACAAAATCATATTGATAAATGAGATTCCATGCTTTATTCTAATTACAAAATATTACAGAATGTTCCCTGATGCCAATTAGAAAAAAAAAATACCTTAGTATACTAACTAGAATGTAACCACAGGGGGTAAAAAAACACTAAAAGAATAACAACAAAAACCTAGCTAACTCAATAGTCCAATAAATACTAAGTGGTCAGTGTTAAGTTCTAGAATACCAAGGAGTAAGACCCGACATAGTTTTTATCAAGGGAACTGACACACAGTCTATGTCCTTCCTCACTGTAACTTCCGCCCACACCTAAAATCCAAACTAGGCTCCCCCATATCTCTGTGTGGTACTGATCTGACACACAGATCTTGTCCCGTGTACAATCTGTATTACATGGATCTGACAGACTTGGTCAAGCAGCCACGGGAGAAAATAGCCCTAAAACTTTAGAACACATAACTGTTTCCCATAATATATTAAAGGAACAATGTAATTATTTCAGAATTAATCTAAGTATTATGTGTTTATGTTACTTATAATTGTGAAGTACTATCTACTACTAGACATGAAGCACGAGCCCTCTGCAGTATTCAAGGCAAGAACTTAAGCCTGTTCCACAAAAATATCAAAGGATATGTTGTCATTTAAGCCTCTAAATTTCAAAAGAATTGTGTTACGGAATACTACTCATCTATAAAGACAAATAGGTTGGAGCCTTTTGTAGGTAAATGGAGGCAACTTGAGACCATCATGCTTAGTGAAGTGTGTGAAATATCGAATGGTTTCTCTGGCATGAGAAACCCAGATCACAATTATTTCATAGAACTTAATGTGGGGAATAATGGGAACTAGAGGAGAAGGGAAGGGAGGGGAGGGTTGAAAAATGAGAAGGGAAGGATTTGTAACTTTACCATGATATGTATGTGCACAAAATACTCAAGATCAATTTAAATTTTATGTACTGCACTTATACATATCAATAAAATGGGGAAAGAAAAAAAAGAATTGTGTTATTCAGTGTAAAAAATATTGTCAAAGAATTATGATTATCGAATCCCATCCAATCACATGTCTAATGAATAATAATTAATACTTCAGGTAAATATTTGTGTTTGGCCTACCATTTGTTTCCTGAAGATCAGGCTATGAAAAGAAAAATGAACGTTTAAAAAAACATAAATACATCAACAACAATGTATACACTGTTCATAAAATTTTCAAAGGGTTTGGGTTTTGTTTTTGTTTGCTTTTTGGCAGTCTGAAGAGGATTGCCCAAGGGCAGAACTTCACACAAGAGAATAAACAAGTTTCAGGACACAACCAGGTAAGAGAAGAGGTGGGGGAAAAATAAAAGAAAATAGAGCGAAGAGGAGGCAAGAAAGTCTTCTGCTCTCAAATCTTCCTCTCTTAGGACCGACATTCCACACGGGCTTTATGTGTTTATATTCTTGTCTACCGCATTGGAGTTAAAGCCCCTAAAAGACCAGTAATTCCGTGCGTACGTGCGTGTGTGCGTGCATGTGTGTGTTTTTTGGGAGAGAGGGAGAGATCAAGAGGGAGAGGGAGAGAGAGGAATTTTTGTCTGTGAGAGAAATTTTTGTGTATGTGTTAATAGAGACAGACCACTGTGCTTTCCTTATTTTTTATATCTGCAGATCTCAGAATAGGCTGAGGAGAAAGGGTTGCCAGGCCTCGGCAGAAGAGGCTGAAATGCACTGCCCAAGTGAGATGAACTTGAGCTCCTGCCTATTCCCTGGATGACTTGGACATTATGTGTCACATCATTAGACACCACTTTTCAAACAGAGAAAGCACTCAATCTTTCAGGGATATTTTAACAATGGAAAACAGCCTCACAGCTAGAACTGTCTTTCTTAAACCTTTGATTTCCTCAGTAAGCCTACTGTCCATGAGTGTTCCATGGTGTTCCACTCATGCCAAGTCACATCTTAATTAAGGTAATGATCACTCGGACCCCTTAAAAGTGATGGCTCACTCTTCATACCCAATTTTATTTGTTCTCTACCCATCTGGTTAGGCTAGATCCTTAGGCCAAGCTAATAGCAGGAAGAGGAATAAGTGCAAGGGTTATGGACTCAGGCTCTACTGGATTAGACAAGTTGGTATATAAACCCAGCTCTGCCACCACTTCCAACCTTGAGTAAACTGTTTAAGCCTCAGCTCCCTTACATAGAAATTAGAACAGTAACAACGTCTGCACTAATACGACTGTTCCAAGGATTAACAATGGGCTTGTAAAAGCCAACTTTTATTATGACCAGTCTCAAGTTTAGGCCTAAACTTTTCTTCTCTTCCCAGATTACAGAAACCACTTTTTTTATACAAATTTTGAATTCCTTCTCCTCTCTGCTTCTCAGATTCTTCAAGAATTATACCTCCTTCACAGATTGCTCCTTACTTATAGCATAGCTATGTGATCTCCCTTCCATTTAACCTAGAATACATGGTAAAGTATTTTCATTTTGGCGGCCTGATGGAGGCAAACATTTCAAGTGAATGCTGAGACACTTTTCAGTGACAAAACCACCCTCCACATTCAGAGGAGGTGGGAAGTTGCTGATCTTGACATCCTGTCCAAACCCAGAATGCATTTTCCCACAGAAAGCAATCTTGCAGATGGTGGCAGAATATAGCTGCCAGTCTTCAAGACCTAGCCACTATTTATTTTTCCATTGTTTTATTTTGATCCACATCTGTTTCATATATGTTACAGCTCGCCCCAGGCGGGACCTTCTGAAGAGTGCACATTTCTCAGTGAAAATCCTGTGGTCTAAGTCTCAGCCAGTTCTCTTGCCAACAAAGTACCTGAGAAGTCCTTCAGTCCTTGGGCATCAACATTTCCACACCTGTGGAATGGGTAAGAAAGAACTAACAGGCTATGGGAAGCTGTTGCTTCCACTGGGCATTTAGCTACTGAGCTGGCATTTTCTAGCAATTTCTTTATACAGTAAAAACATGGAGAAACAAGACTTCAGGATTCTAAAGAGTCAAAAGCATGGAATCCATTTATGAGTTCAATCTTTTACAAGAAAAATTTGCTAAGGTTCCTTCTGCTTAAGGTAGATTTGCATTAGGTAGGTCAGACAGCAGACAGAAGGGTTGGGTCTGAGATGTTGTCTAGAATAGGAGCATGGCAATTAAAAAGATGGGGCTGTAGAACAAATGTCAAAAAAGACAGGGATGTGAGGCTAGAGGAATGGCACAGCAGTTAAAGTGCTTGCCTTGCAAGTGCAAAGCCCTGGGTTCGATTCCCCAGCACCACATAAAGCCAGGTGTGGTAGCACACTCCTGTAATCCCAGCAATGAGGAGGTTGAGGCAGGTTTGTCATGAGGCCAAGGCCAATCTGGGCTATACCAATGAGTTCAGGATCATCCTGGGATATAGAGCAAGACCCTATCTCAAAAAGAAAGAAGAAAAGCCAGGAATGTATTAATTATGACTATGGACTTCTACCACACTTGATGGTGCCACAGTTTTGAAGTCACATTCTAAGCCCTTGGATCTGATCTAAAGCCAATAAACTAGTTTTTATGCTAATGAGTACCAACCAGTAAAGGTCAAATAGGTACAAAAAATAAATATGCACGACCTATAGAAAAACTATAAAGACGACTGCAACTGCTAAATAACTGGGCACTCTAGCCCCTCCTGGGCTTGCATGGGAATTGCCACAGCCATCTTCCTCCCTTTTCCTTTATTCTTCTCCCAATAAAGCAACTATTTCCAAACTGTCTATTTGTTCACGGTATTCATTCTTTGACATGGGCAGAACACAGACTCTGGTTTGAACTCAGGATTCAAAGTAGTTTGGTTTTGTTTTTTGGTAAAATGGCTCATGGACATGTGCTAGATAACAACCAAAATATAAATGCACTCTAGAGCGGGAACACACCTTAACCCAACACAGAGAAATGCAGCAGTACATGCAGACCTGAAAGCATAGGCACTCTACTTCTGAAAAACCACTGGAAGTACATTAATAACAACTACTTTGGAACACTGCTTTCAATTCAATAGGCATAAACATGCTTATGATTATAATAACTGCCTCAAGTTGACAGAAACCTAAAGCTTTATTAAATAAAGAAAAGCTATGAAAAAGAATTATATGTAGCCCTGAAATTCAAAATAGTCCAAAGGAAACTTTCATAAATAAATCTCTGAAAAAGGGGAAGTCTTGGAGCTCCAGCTTTCACTGTAACGCTACACGGAACATAGTTGCCTCTACGGTGGCACGTTCTGTGTACAGCAAGGTCCCCCTGGACCCATACTCAATCTCTGTAACTTAAATATGCAATCTTCAAAGCTGATACAATGCTACAACTTCAAAAACAAACAATGCTCACAGTGACCCAGTGAAGAGGAATTCACATGAACAGGAACTCAAAAGCAACCAAATAACAGCTTTTACTCAATGCTGTCCACTTGATTATCATCCTGTTAGAATGATTATGCTCAGTAATATCTAATTTTTATAAGTTTTATAGTGAAATCTGTCAGCTAATTATCACTAATTTTAATCCTAATACATTACTAAACTTGAGTATCCCACTCAAAAGTAATACTAATGTAAATACATTGCTATTATGTCTTTTTTAAGTAGACTTTTGCATAGACTTAAAAACTGATAGCAGTTTCAGTTAGTAGAATTGTGACCATCCTCAAGTCTCAGTCACATTAGCAGACACTCCAGGAACTTTGGTTGTGATATTACCTGTGTGGGAATGGAGTACTGAGTTAAAACAATGCTACTCATCAAAGAATCGTTAACTAATGCTTCCTCATATCTTCCACAATGGGTGGTCTGTAAGGTGATCCAGAATAACATGCTACATTCCAGAGCCACTGAGGTCAGTTCCTGCATACAAATCTGCACGAAGAAAAAGGCCTTCAGGAAGTGGGCTATTCATCTGAACCAAGCTCAGAGAATTTGCAGCCTGGTAAAAAGCTATGTTCTGCAAGCATACAGATGGATTCAGTAGGGAAGACAGGCCCAGCTATGTGGGAACTACAAAGGAGCCCTCCCATGGCTCATGAATAAGTCGAGGAAATGATCAGAAAGAGGGAGAGAGAGAGAGATGTTTAGACAGATGGCCCACTTAAAATGCCTGAGACAGGGCATAAGCAATTTTAATGAAACTTTAGATCAAGTATATGAATTGTTCTTTACTTCCCTAGAGTGTTGGAGTGGGGGGCAACTCTAAGAAAGACAAAAATTCAGTAATTGCTGAAAAACCCACTCTTAGCAAGTTCAGAGAGCTTAAAATGCATGTATTAGGTAGGAGTACAATAAATTCATGTAAAATTCTTCACACAACCATCAGTTATCAAAATGTATATAAAAAGCATGGAATGAACAGTTTAAAAGAATTTTAAATAGAAGCCTACTGCCAAACCAAACAAAAACCTATACCTTTTTATGTGAGAACTTAACAACTAACCAACCTTAAAGTTCATCACTGTAGAAGATAAAAGTAGTATTTCAGAGAATTCCTCAAGAGCTAGGAAGCGGCATCGAGGGGGATTGTACATCTAAACACACAAAACAGTGAAGGGCCTATAAAACTGTGAGGAAGAGCAGTACACACCCTCAAGTTTAGGTTGTTAGCATGACAGGTAACAATACACGTGACATCTAGAATTGAATATGTAATGTTACTTATAATTTTAGATATTTTAACATTATGCATATCCCATTTTCTTTTTCTACCAATAAAGACTTAAGGTTCTCAATTTAGACTTGGGGCTCGGTAGTCAAGAAAGGCAACTTAGTCCAGCTGTCAACATAGCAGTTCTTCAGTTAATCAAGCGCAAACCTGCAAAAGTTTGGCGAGCTCCACAAGCTATTTAGCCTCTTCATGTCTCAGTTTCCATCTCAAGAAAACAAAGATAGTAAGAATACTGATCCTACACACTGACCAAATGATGAAAGAGACATAAAATGCTGAGGTGAGCACTTGGCACATCAATTCAAAACAACTCAGCCATCACCATCACTTCTTATCACTGGGTGCAGAAAGAACTGAAATCTACTATCTTGGCAAAGTTATTAACTTCTTAAAACAATTATCAGTATAAAATTCTACAGGAAAGTAAATCAGTGTATCAAAGACATCCCTGCTTTCCTATGTTTATTTTGGCTCTGCTCATCATAGTGAGAATATAGAACTAACCAGTGTCCACCAACAGATGAAAAGATAAACACCACATGATATATATATATTCACAATAGATTACTATTTATCGATTACAAATGAAATCCTGTCATCTGCATCAACACGGATGGAACAGAGGGCCATACATTTAGTGAATAAGTCAGGCACTGAAAGAGAAATAGTACATGAACTCATTTATGGGTGGTGCTAACAAGGCTGGTTTCATATGAACTGAGAGTAGAATAACGTTCACAAGAGATTAGGAAAGTTACAAGAAAACTTAGGGAAGATGGATAATAGATACCACCATAAAACTATACGAGAATAAGTTCTTAAATTTTACACCCCCATAGGATGACTAGAATTTGCAATAATATACTATATGCTTTAAAAAGAATTAGAAGAGAGAGATTCTAAGATTCCCAACACAAAGAATAAATGCGTAAGGAGGTAGAAATGTTAATTGCCTTGATTTGATCTTTGCCCATTGTATACATGTAAATCATCACACTGGAACCTATAAACATGTAAAATAAGAAAGGAAAACAATTACAATTTTCAAACAGGGAAACTCACAAATCTTAAGTCCCATCATGTGTTTTTCCAGTCATTCTGCCCTGCCCTGTCCACACTAAATCACAAATTATATTTGCTTGCTTTGAAGCTTCACATAGAACAGACCCCAAAAGAATCTCCTCTGATATATGGCCCTTTTTTTCAGTATGTTTTTGAAGTTCATCAATGCACTAACTAGCTCATTTTACTGATGAGTAGTACTTTATCACATAAACATACTAAAATTAGGTCATCCTTCTGTTGATGGGTATTTGTGTTGTTTCCACTTTAGGACTATGATGAACAAATCTGCTATTCACAGCACAAGATTTTTTTTTTTTTTTGAGAATATGTTTTCACTTCTACTGAGGAAAGTCTAAAAGTGGAAGAAAGCACCTAGGTAAATGTTCAATTTTCCATACGTTGCCAAACTGTTTCCTAAAGAATCTTAACGACACTGCTCACATAGCAATGGCGTCGGGTCTACTTCGTGCCCACCAGTCTAATTCTAGCCAGCTGGTAGCTGTGAAACAACATCCCATTAAGCTAATGTCATTTTCCTGTGGCTATAATGCTGAGGGCCTCATGTGCTTACTATTTGTGTTCAAGTTTTTGCCTTTTTTTTTTAGAATGTTATTTGGTTATTACTGATTTGTGAATTTTATTTTGAATACTAGGTCTTTGGCAAATTTCTGTATTGAAGAATACACCCCTGTGAATGCTTTAGATTGTGACTTGCTTTTTTGCTTTCGGTTGTCATTTGAATATCTTTTCTTTCTTTTTGAGATAGGATCTCACTCTAGTCCAGGTTGGTCCTGAACTCACTACGCAGCCCAGGTTGGCCTTAAACTCATTGCAATCCTTCTCTTTCAGCCTCCTACATGCTGAGATTATAGGCATGCAACACCAAGCCCAGCTTGTAAAGTGCTGAGGAGTAAAACTCAGGGTTTGGGTTTTTGAGTTTTCGCTAGGTGTTTTAGTTTGGGTTCTTTCAAAAGACAAAATTTACAGGCTTTATAGCAAAAAGAATCTATTTAGGAAGACTTACAAATCCGAGGATAGAGACAATCCAACATGGTGGCCTGTACGTGTGAGAGCTGGAGTGCGCAACGGTTGCTCAGCCGCAAAGTAGAACTCCTGCCCAGGACAGCCAGCAAGAGTCTACTGTGGATCCCGGTTGTTTGAAGGACAGTAGCGAAAATGGAAATTGAAGACCGGCAACTGAAGATCAGCAACAGGCAAACAGGCACAAATCGAGACTAGAGCGAATCTGTGACGAAGATCTGCAGCGTATAGCAAGTTGGCATCCGCCCGTAAACAGGAAGCAGCTGTAACAAGCGGCCTTCTTCCTTTTATACCATTGGAGTTATAATTGGCCCGCCCACATCTAGGTGGGTGCTCTTCCCTCATTGGCTGGCCCACAAATCACTCACACTCTAATCCAGGCTGGTTCTCAATTCCCAATCTAGGCGTGGTGCCCAAACCCTAATCCAGGTGTGGCTCCTGATTGCCTCAAATTTGACAAGATCTCTCCAACAGTCACACTAGGCAACTTTAACTGTTAAGATATGTCCCCAGTCCTCTAGTTAACAGGTTTTTTTTCAGCAGTTTTTTTTTTTTAATTAGAAGAGCTTATTTTTTAGACTAGCTTTAAATTTACAAAAAAAAAAAAAAAAATGAGCAGGAAGTCCCCACATATACGCTCACTCACTCTATCTCCCATGATTTCTTTCTTATTGGCATCATTACTGGGACGCGTTTGTTTCAACTGATGAACCAAAACTGTTCCTTTTAACTGAAACCCATACATTAGGGCCTATTCTTTGTGCTACATATTCTTTGGGCTCTGACAATTTTACAACACTTATCCTCATTACAGTATCATACTGGATTGTTTCCTTGCCTGAAGTATTTCATGTGGCCTACCATTTCATCCACCTCCCTCCTCTGAATGCCTGACGACCGTTGGTCTTTACTGTCTCCATATTTTTGCCTGCTCCAAAGTATAGTACAGCTGGACTATAGTATGCAGCCTTTTCAGATTGGGTTCTTTCACTTAGGAATATGTACTCAAGGTCACAACATGTCTTTTTGTGGCTTGATAATTCATTTGTCTTTGCTGGATGTTATTTGCACGTTTCCACTTATTTGCTATTCACTTACTGATGCATGAACACATTGGCTGCTCCTCTGTTTGGACAGTTATGAACAAATCTGCTATCAACATCTGTCTTGGTTACTTTTTTGTTGCTAGAATAGAATACCTGACATACACAATTTATGGTAGGAAAGATATTTTTAGCTCATAGTTTCAGGTCACAGTCCATTCACAGGCAGCTGGTAATGGCGGAAGCACATGGTAGAGGCTTAGCGTCTGTGACAGGGCAGATGAAAGCCAAGCAAGGGAGGAAGGGAAGAACTAGCCATACTCTTCCAGGTCATATCACAGCGGTCCGTCCCTTCAGGATTCAGCCTCAGTGTTCCACCCGTTCCAGGTCACAAACTCTATAACGTGCCACACAACTGTAATCTACAGCATGCCCCTCTTTCACCTCACACCTGTAACCAATAATTTACCTCACACCTGTCTTCTACCACGTACCTATAATCCACCCTGCCCAACGAGGCCTCGCCTTTTAACAACAGAAAGAATCCACAAACAATCCTCAACATCCAAATACAAGAGGCTTGGAGGGGACACTCCAGATCCAAAGTATAACATCCACACACAGGTATTACACATCTCTTCAATTACTGAAAATACTTCTTTTAATACTTCTTTTAAATACTGTGTAATCCCTGCATTCTATCTTCACAGTTACTGGTTCTTTCTGCCATCTCCAAGATGCTTTTTGATTTATGAAAGAAATCATCCATGGCAGATTTATTAGTAAATTATTCAGTAATTTTTCTGTTGATACTCATTCTGTTTTCTCAATTTGATCTTTAATACTTAAAATAATCTTAACAGTTGCTGTAAAGTTTTGCCTATGATTACAACCCCTTAGTATCTCGCAGTTGGTTTCTATTGGCTCCTTTTTCTCTTAAATATGGGTCACCTTTCATATGCCAGGTGAAATATTATTGTATAGTTGTTCAAGAGGATATTATAGAGACTCTCAATAATCATGCCATCTTTGCCTGAAAAACACTGCTTTTTACCATAGTAGGTAGTGAGACTGCTAGCTAATTAAAGTTGTAGGGTCTTGCTCCTATGTTGCATTAGGATATGTCTTAATAAATAAAAAGTCCAAACTTCTGATTTCAGAAGCACTGTTTTTCCCAGGGCCTAGTCCTTCTAGGTTTTAGTCAAAAGTTTAAGGTGTTTACAAAGCATTCAAACTGGTGAAATTCAGAATTTTAAGCATTACCATCTCCTCAGCAGGCAACTGAAACTAAAGCTCAGTTCATTTATTCACCTTTGCAACAGGTTTTATATGCTGTGCTCCCAGCAGTCTTCATCATGTACACACACTTCAAGGGTCAAGCAACAATTTGAGGTAAGTTAACTTATGAAACTCCTTCAACTGTTGATCCCTTTCTGCAATAATGTCTCTGTTCGATTTCTAGAAGTTCAGACAACCTGGGACATCATCCTCTGAGACTGGAAGCCAGTAAGACCACAGCTAACTCCTTGAGTTCTAGAGATGCCTTGATACATGCAACAGTGATTATACTCAGGGAAAGGACACAAAAGGTACATCCAATCACTGTAGTCTCTTGCTTTTAAAGGTCAAATCTGTTTATCCAGAACCTAAAAAATAGTTGTAATTTTCTATTCTCTCCAGAGTTTACAAATGATATCTGGAGTGGGTTAGCTGTAAATAAACTACCATGACATTATAGAAATTGGAAATTCTGTTTCATTTTAACTTTATATCACCCACATTCCAAGGCATTCAACATGTACGTTCACACCTCTCAGCTTCCCTCTAAGTACTGTTTTATGTGTGTCCCATAAGTCTTCAAATTGAGTTTTAAAAATTAACTTCAAAACCTTGTTTCCTCTGTAATTTTTTCTTTAACTGTTTTTTTTAGAAATATACTACTTAATTTCATATATGTATAAACTTCCTAAGTGGCTACTATTTTTTATTTCTGATTTCACTGAAATGCAGTCAGGGAACATACTTATTTTTTCAATCCTATTAAGTTTCCTGAAGCTTGCTTCATGGCCTAACAAAATGGTAGAATAGAACACACAGTCTTCTCAGAGAATGTTACACATGCATTTGAGAAGTAGTATATTCCACTATTGCTTGATAAAATATTCTACAGAGATCTATTTAATGTACAGTGCTGCCTGAGTAGTCTTCCTTGCTGATCTTCTGTCTAGTTAACCTATCCATTATTGAACGTTTCCAACTATAATTAATATCTATTTCTCCCTTTCTCTCAGTTTTGCTTCATATACCTGAGTATTATGTTGTTAGGTACATACATATACATTCATACTTCTTCCAGCTTTCTGGCTGGCTGGTCTTTTCTCATCATAAAATATTATTGTCTCCAGTAACAAGTATATTTTATCTGACATTAGCATAAAAATAAAACCACTGATATTACTGCAAATGTAGTATTTGTCTAATATCTCTTTACATTCTTTCGACCTTCAATTCCTTAGTATCTTTGAATTTAAAGTATGTCTCTTGTAGAAACTATGCAGCTTGACTTTTTTTTCCTTTCAGTGATATGGACCGAACCCAGGTCCTCCCACATGCTAAGCAAACACCCCATCACTGAGCTCTATGCCAGCCCTGGTCTTCTGTCTTTGTTGTTTTTGTTCTTCTAGTATCTTTTCCTGATGGAGAGGTTTAATCTCTTCACGTTTAATATAATCTCTCAAGAGATAAAATTTATTTATGTCATTTTGCTTTTTGTGTATCATAATTTTTCTTTATTCTTCTAGTATTGCACTTTTTAATAGATGTTTTCTAGTTTCCTATTTTAGTTCCTTCAATTTTTCTTTTCCTATTTAAAAGACTTTTGTCACTGCTTACCCTATGGATTATAATTAACATTTCATACTTCCACAGTTTGATTTGATGTTAACTTAATTGTAACACTATACAGAAAACTTCCTCCACTATAGCATCACTTACTCCACCATCCCTATCCTCTTTTTCTCATATTAAATTACACTCACATATATGGTAAGTTTATCGAGTCAGATTTGTAACTATTGCATTATGCAATTGTTTTTTATGTCAGAAGAAAGGGAAGAAAGATTTTACACAGTAAAAAGTACATTTATACTGGTTTTTATATTTATAAGTAGTTATCGTCTCCACTGCTTTTTGTATCTCAGCTTATATTTAACTTACTTGTTCAGTGCCCTTTAATTACAGCCCAAAAAACTTCCATTTAGATTTCTAGTAGGCTTGCCACCAACAAAGGCTAACTGGCTTCAAGATTCCTTTGGAGGTTTTCACAATTTGACTGATGTGCATGGAGGTGAGGATCACTTTCAGCTTATCCTATTTGGAGTTCATGAAGTTTTAAATGTGAGGCTCAGGTAAATTTGATCATGATATCTTTAAAATTCTACTTTGCTCCACTCTCATCTTCTGCAACTCTTATCAAATCTATGTTGGTACGTTTGATTACGTCCTTTGTTTACTTTTCCTTCTGTTCCACACAGTGGATGATCATAATTGACACATCTTAACATTTGAAGATCGATTTTTCTCCAATTCAAATTTACTGTTTAGTCATTTAATGAGCTTTCTCATTTTAGTCATTTTACTTTCACCTCCAAAATTTTTATTTGCTACTTTAACATTTGTATCTCCTTACTGATAGTTTCCATTTGTTGGGTAACAGTTACCATATTGTCCTTCAATTCTTCATAATGTGCTTCACACTTAGTTCTTTGGGCACATCTGCAACAGGTTACTTAAGATGTTGGCATAATAAATCCAACAATTTCACTCCTCCAACTATCTGCATTGGCTTCTTTTTATCCTGTGAATGAGCCATACTTTTCATGTTTCTTCTTAAGTCTGTTGGAACATGGACATTTTAGATAAAACAATGTGACAAACCCAGAAATTTTCTTGTTCCCTCCTGGACAACAGCCGTGACTTCTTTTTCCCTTTAGCATGCTACAGAGTTAGTTATCTGTTTAGTAAGCCTACTATCCTACTCAATTTTAAGGTCTTTAAAGGGCAGAGACTATTCTATTAGTGCTGTAACCTCCAGCATCTTATCACATGGAGCACAATAGTTACTTGCTATTTTTTCAAATAATCTAAAACTCATTCTAAAGACTGAAGGTATCATCATTAAGAGAGACAAGAAGGATTTTACTGAAAGAAGATGGCCTCTGTGACACAGCCAGACAGAACTCAGGTGATCTATACAAATGTGGCCCACATCCAAGGCCATTAGTTACATATTAGAACCCAAGATACCAAAGTAGTGTGGCATGGGGTGGGTAACCAGAATTTCCAAAGAGAACCCAATCAAGGCAGAACAATTTCTGAAATACACATACAGGTAAAAGACTTTTTAAAAAAGAAAAAAAAATTTAAAAGTATAGAAAACTTCATTCGGATTTTATCCTATTGATTAGCTTCGGGGATTGTATAAAGGAGCACAAGGACACCTAAGCAGCTACTCTACTATAATCTTTTAAAACAGCAATGCTTTCAAACAACATGGTTTACTAGTCGTGTTCTTCTTACACATATTTACCTGTATACATATTTATTATTAATTTCACAGAATTTATTCATAGAGCAAATCTCAATGGAAGTATTACTTGGGACAAAGCCAAAAAGACAGCTTTATAGAGGAAAATTCAAATCTAATCATTCAATTAAAAGAATTAAGATTTAAACATACATATTTTTGGTTTCACTAATCTATTATTAAACTCTTTATTTTAAGGGAAAGGTAGTACAAAAGTAAACAGAAGAACAGACGTGAATGACCACAATGTCCACATCAGTCTCGCAGGATGGCCTAAATTCTCATTCTGGCACATCTCATTACTTCGTGCATCATCACGTTCATAAGTTATTCTAGTCTTCATGTATACAAATGGAGAAATAAAAAATTATATTTACAAATAAGGTAGTAGCTTCAAAAGATAGATGTCTCTATTTGTACCAATTCAATACTCTTTTAAATTTTTTATTTATCTCACTGACAAGTCCCCCTAAACCAATTTTAAATTCTTTTTTGGCACAGGCCAAACATAAATATATATAACTATTGCTCCATTACCTACAGAAATTTGCTTTACACAGATCGGCTAACTTGGATTTTTAATAATAATCTTTGTATTATGTAAATTAATCTTTTGACATTTTATTATAAATGCATTGATAGTGTTGATTTACTTTCAATTCAAAAATCAAGTATTTCATTACCCTATAAAACATAGTCAGAGATCAGAGTACTTAAGGGGGGGTTAAACAAAATGCAAACATTTAATGCAACATTAAGCATGTGAAATAAAAACTTGATTGCCTAAAGAAAGCATGCTATGCTGTTACCCTGGTGACAGGTTAAAAAAGGGATTGTGAGCTGAATAGCTGTATGATATGAAATTAAAATGTTTCACATCGAACAATCCAAAATGAATTGGGAAAGGTTAGAGTAGAAGAGAGAGAAATCAATTCTCCAATGGCAATGGTGAATGGGAAAGAAGTATGAATAGGATTTGCCAGTGGGGTGCAACAGCTGCCAGATATCCTGCAGCCAAAGAGCCACAGTAATACTGATGAAGTGCGCACGGGATCTGGGAGTCATGGCAGGGAGTACTGAAGCTCTCCTACCATTATAAGGCTGTTCTGTCCTCCATTCAGCTTTTATTAATATAATC
Source organism: Ctenodactylus gundi (assembly GCA_004027205.1). Taxonomy (NCBI): domain Eukaryota; kingdom Metazoa; phylum Chordata; class Mammalia; order Rodentia; family Ctenodactylidae; genus Ctenodactylus; species Ctenodactylus gundi. The sequence continues at coordinate 300,093 of PVKB01002018.1, read as the reverse complement.
AAATTAACGAACAATATTTTGTAATTCATTTAGCAAAAAAATTATAGACCTCCCATTTTATTCATTTAATCAATATTTTGTGTTTAATATTACTAAGATGTCTAACGCATCCAGATACAGCCACATTAAATAGCTGAAAAGATCATAACAGAGACAGCAAAAAAGCAAGCTTCACGGACAATGATGGGATTCATATTTTTCCCCCTCTTGCAGCTTTTAAGAGATTTGTTTGTCCCAATGAAAGTAGGCATTTGCAAAGACTTGGCATGGCTGTGTATGTTCGTAAATACACACTCAAAGTCCTATTCGTAGTAAACAGGTATTAGAACATCAATTTCACTGTCTTTAATGATGCGGCTTATCTGAGCATATACAGGAAATAAGTACGACTTAAAAGTTGTATTCTATCTTCACAGATGGCCTAAATGTATTAAAATAGGCGTGTCTTTTTAAATTTAGGAGACATTTTTTAAAAAGCCAAGATGCTTCTGTGCAACAATATCAGCTTGTCCTTAGAAATCATTTTCATATGGCTAGTCATTTTCTATGTTCCTACACCCAGTATTGTTCACTGATTAAGATCATTCTTCAAAATCTGCAACTTTTATTGTTCAATTGAAAAGTTAATAACACGTGAATGAAGAATTATACATCTGAAACCAGAAGAGGCCACTGTTTTTTTAATGGCAAGAAAAACCGCAGATAACTGCATCTGTCAGGTACCAATGAGGGATACAGATTTCCTTCTTTTTTTTTTTTTCAGGAAGCCAGTCGAGGAAAGAAAATACTGATGCAGACACAACAATTGCACATGGAGAAAAGTCAAGTGAATACAATTTTCCCTTATGGAACTATGGCTGAAAGAGTTAAACTGACAACAGACTATGCGAGCAGTGGAGATACCTGATATGTTCCATTCCATATGGCCAAGGGAACCCTCCACAAAAGCAAATGCTTTATTTCAACCTTTTGGACTGAACTGTTTTCATCAACATTATCAAAGGCTTTGATGAGGTCAGGGTGTCTCATTTTCTGAGTCTTTAACCTCTGTTCAAATATCAAGAAAGAAATTACGAGTATCAAGTGAAATTCATGACCTCATATGATTCAAACAGTGTCAGAAATGAAGATGGCTCTGGTAGTCACTGGATCCGTAATGCTGCCATTTTTCAGAGGAGGAAAACGAAGCCAAAAGTTGAAGCCCTTTGCCCAAAGGCCTGTAGCACCGTGATACATGGCACTGGGGCTGGTACCACACTCCAGATCCCTGACCCTTCAGTTCAGTGCTGGCTCTACTCACTATACCTGCTAACTACTCTAACACATCAATGCTAGGTGAAGGGGCCGAAAGAACCAAAGGCCATTCTATGTACTTCTTACCCAAATATGGACCAAAGGAACTGCCACAAATATAACAATAAGTGATACAGAATTCACCGTGTGCATATTTAAGAGATGGGGTACCCAATCATCCTCTACAATACCAGTGAATACTAGCATAACATTACCTCACACAAATTTTCTCTCTCCCCTAAAAATTTATCTGAAATTTAATAATTATTATTATAAAGAAAATACAAATATTAAGGTGCTCAGATTCACAGAAAAGGAATTAGAATGGTACTTGCCAGGACAGCCAGAGGGAAAAAAAGGCAGTTGCTTCAATTTTGCAAGATAAAAATTTTGCAGAGAGCTGTTGTACAACAACACTCAAATAGTTTACACTACTGATATTTACATTTAGAAATGATTATTAGCATGGTAAATTCTGCAATTTTTACTATAATAAAAATAAAATATAAAGAGTCGTAAGTTATAATTTTTTTTCTCATGAGTGCTGAGGGGCTGAGGATGTAGCTCCATGGCAGAGCGCTTGCCTGGCATGGTCAAGGCCCTGGGTTCAATCCCCGGTACCAAGATGAAAAACAACCCCCCCCACACACACACACACACACAAAAAACATACTCATGAGTGCTGGGATTACAAGTATGTGCCATTATGCCCAGTTTATGTGATGCTCGTGAATCGAGCCCAGGGCCTTGTGCTTGGTTGGCACCATTAGATCTATTTATCAATAAATAATCCTAAGTGGATTTCAAATGAATTTTTATCATTTAATGTGGCTAGTTTTTTTCTAATTATTTACTTCTTAAATAAATATTTAGGATTCTGAATACATTCTTTAGGGAATGATGAACAGGGTGAAGGAAGAAAGAAAAGCAATAAAACTTAATGAATTTACTATATATTTTTTAAATTTTTGGTTATAAAATCCAGAGCCAACACTTACATTCACATATTTACTTTCAAATAACCTTGAAATGTATTTAATGTATAATATGAAAAAAGACAATATTGCCCATGTCCAGCACAGTGTGGCTTCACCCTGAGGACTGACCTACACAAGAGTCTGGGTTTACCCTGAGCTCTACCTCTTGCCTAATCCTTAACACATGCAAAACCTGCCTTCTACTAGGGAAAAGGGATTTGGTTACCAGCCATTCTACTACCAGAAAAACAGAGCTATCCAACACCAGAAAGAGTCATTGTTACAATGATGAATTACATAGCTTAGCAGAAGGACAATAATTATGAAATTGGAAGGACTCCATGACAGAACATAAGATAATATGGAGGAAAATTTGCAGACCCACAAAATCTAACAAAAGAAAGAAATAACTGCAGGAAAAACAAGAGTAGGGAAGAAGTAAACCAATTTGGTGGTCAAATGGCATTCTCACCAGTGCTAGAGACCCCTGGAGTAGCACAGCCAGACTCAGCCAGGAAAAGGGAAGATACCCTGATTTTCAGAAAGATATCCTCATTCATGAATAACATTTGGAGCCAAAGAAAATGGGCAACAAAAATAAAGATTGCTGAAAGAGACTGAATATTACCTTTATTATTTTTTCTTCTAACTCATCAATCAATGAAACAATATCAAACCACTATGCTGATGAAATCATTTTAGTTTCAAATAATATGAAGTGACTTTAATACACCTTTAAACAATTTGTTTCTTTCAATGAAAGTGGTTTTGTTGTTTTGGGATGTGTGTGCATATGTGTGTTTTATTTTTGGTGCCGGGGACAAAACAAGGACCTCACACATACTGAGCACATAGTCTATCACTACCCCAACTCCAAGCCCCAGAAGTGTTAAAGAATGATTATAAAGAAAAATAATTCCACAGTTAAGTCAGCATTATTGTAAACACTAGTGTTGACCAAAAAAATGTACTTTACAGTCAACCTAAGAAAAATGATATTCTGACATTAGCTTTTTCCCCCTTTTTACTATCTAAATACTGTGGGTTCAAATTATTATCTTTCCCCAAGTCATAAGTGATGAAAGAGTAAAAGCCACAGAGAAATTGGGAAAAACAGATCAGAAGCCAAAACAAGCAACATATAGGAAGGGCTGTGGGCTCCTGGTTTGGAAGCAAAAACACCACACGGACACACCCATGACACGGGACCAGGCAGCAACACCTGGCGGTGATGCTTTGACCCCATTCCCAAGCCAACTACGAGCACATGGCTCAGAAGCCAAAATGTGAAGATGCAAACTCCGTACACATCGGATGCAATGACATAAGCATTAGGGATATCTTTAGCAAGAAAGAAAAAGTCACTTAATATTCACATTGGCTAAACAAAACTGTGTTTTACAGAGAAGGCCAAATATATCTTGCCAGATATTGTATGTGTCTGTTGTTATGAGTGGTATAAACTACATGGTAATCTGGCCCACTCTGTAAATGATATGTTCAACAGGAAATAAAGTCACTAACACGAAACTCAATGAAAATCTGTTATATAGGAAATACATGCACAAGAGCTATGTAAGTGAACTTTTGACCTATGGAGCTCATCAACAGAATTTTTCCAAATTCCAAAGTATGCTTAATTCCAAAAATAACATTTTAAATAATGTGACAATTATCAAATTTACAATTTTAGGTAAAAATTATATAAAAGACAAACATAAAGGAAGATGGAGTCAAAAAAGAAATATATTGAAAGTAACACCAAAAGGCAACAGGTAAGGTACACTTTCTAGGATTATGGAAATATTCAGTGCTCGTATATTGGGGTGTGAGTTACACAAGAGCATCCATTTGTTAAAACTATACAGTGAGATTTGTCTCTGTGTATATAAATTTTACCTTAAAAATTAACAAGTAGGGAAAGTGGGGAGTAGCGAGAGGATTGTTGAAGCTGGATAATGAAAAAGGGGGCTTATTATAATATTCTATTTATTTTATATATATGTATAGTTCTCTAATAAATATTTTTAAAGTTCCCAAAAATACTTAATGAAGATTCTGTTAAGTTTTAAAAATTCAAACTATGTTCCCAGCATGAATCTAATTATGCCTTATTTATTACATGCATATGTACTTTAAATATATGTAAATTTTGAAGAGAAGATATAAAAACGGTAAAAGTGTTAAGAGTAACTGTGGGAATACAGGTAATTTTTACTCTTCTCTCCTTTTAAACCCTCTTCAGCTGCTTATCCAGATTAAGTTAACAACCTGTGAAAATAACTTACATAGTTTCTTAAGAAATAAAAACAATTCATCTTTAGCGCTATCTAGGACTTCTGAATAAGAATGGTTTAAATAATAACAGAAGATTAGGGAATCAGGATGTAAATTTGCATTTGTCAAAAAAAAAAAATAGGAAAGGGATGAAATTCAGGTTCCACAACCAAAGCTGGGCTCTCTCCAGCACATACATCCAGTAGACCTTGGTGGAAACAGAGCTGCCATGACAGAAAGGTTACTTAGTTACTTATGTTTGCCCAATACACAGCTACCAGCCACACGCGGCTACTGAGCATTTGAAATACAGCTAGTGTGACTACAAAACTGGCTTGTAAGTAATTCCAATAGCCACCTGTGGCTAGCAGCTGCCTACCAACCACATAATTTTCATCCTGTACCTTTTAAAAGTGAAGGTAAAACTAAAAGAAAATGACCAGGCAATTCATCATCCTACTGACCATTTTCTCCTTTTTTTCTGCCATTCAACAATTCAGTGACACTCAGTATCCTCTGAGCTCCCGCTAGATACCTACTGATTATAACTTTTAAAAAGGTAGCACAGCGAACTTCTTAGGCTTTCTTGAGAAACGCTTAAGATATAGCCCATGCTCAATTGGGTCTTTCCTCTACCTGCTTCCTCAGAGTCCATGTTTCTAGTTTGTGCTTTTCAGAGCTAGTTGGTCTCCCCTCCCCCACTTTTTTCTTTTTTTCCCTTCTTTTTAAACCATTTTCTTCTTATGAAGAAGGGAAAAAAAGAAAGAAAGAAACTGAAGTAACACAATTTTAGACTCCTTCATAAGGATTACTTTAGCAAGTACATCTTCCTAACTAGTCAGTAATCTTGTAACTTCAAACTTGTAATGTCATTGATAATTTGTTGTATTTACCTTATATAAACCATGCTTCCTCTTTTGCCTGGGTCACTAGGGAAGTCAACGGTATACTGAGGTATTATTACAGACTATCTCAACTTCATGTCAATTTCTTCATGAAATATACAGTTTCTGATATACATGTGTAAGTGCCCAGATTCATTCCTAATTTAACACTGTAACATATCACAAAACATTTTTCAAAACTAAAAAAGTAGTAAAACAACAAATAAATAAAAACTACTTCTACAAATTTCCTACCAGCTTTCAGAGTTTCTTCATATCATTACTATTGTTCAAATGAATGAGGCCTTAATCCTTTATTCCTTGTCAAATTTTAAAAACTTATTTGAATACATAGAAAAACCACACTTTTTTTTTAAGACAGGGTCTCACTCTGTAGCCCAGGCTGCTGGTTCTCAACTACTACTATAGAGCCGAGGCTGGCCTTGAACTCACAGCAATCCTTCTACCTCAGCCTCCCTAGTGCTGGATTACAGGCATGTGCCGCCACCACTATTCCTGGCTTGGAGTACCATACTTAACAGTATAACTTTGGCATTCTTACCCAAAGACTCACAAGAAGATCTAGAATTGGGACCAGCCGGATCTTTTATTGACTCTTGCCTCTGCAGACAAGATTACCAACATTCTCTGCTCATTTATTCTGTTTTAAATGATCTACCATACCTTGAATGTTCTTGAAAATGTTGTGCCCGTAACTGGAATGCCACAAACAATGACGACGCTATTGCCAATAACTGGTTTCTCTCAGTTTCTGTTAACATGTGTCCTAAGGGAAATCAATCAGTCAGTCAGTCAAAGGGCATTTCAATCTTACAGAATCACGATACATTTTAAAAAATTATCAGGCATCTACTATGGAGATTGTGTGGCAGAAGGCACAGGGGTCAGCAGTGCAAGGCCACTTGGGCAACTGACCTGTTCATTGGAAGTTTACTGTCTAACTTGGGAAGGAAGAGCTTAAATATATACATAGAACAAGACAATATAAATAAAAAGGCCACGGCTTCGGAGATTTCTAAGAGAAAGTGTAGCTCCACGTAACTGCTTTCTTCATCATGTCCCATGTAAAATTTTCCAAGGAAAATGAAGAGAAAGAGCCAGAAGCACCAAACTCTGCAAAAGAAGAATGAAACTAGCCAAAGCCAAGGCCAAGGCCATGTTTCCTACTGCAAATGGCTCAAAGACGGTAAAGGTGTGATAGTCGTGCCTCTGCCCACACAGCTGGGGGTAGAAGGCCAATCAACCAACCAACTTCTCTCTCCCTCATTATCTTTTCCCACCATAAAGTAGATGGCCCCAGGTACAGTGGCAGAGCCGAGGAATGCCTGGGAAGACCACCTGCCTGAGCACAGGGCCGAGCAGCAGGGCACCTGTGCTACCTGCATAATTCCTCAAGAAGTGGCTGTGGGTGAGGCAGGATTCACACACTACAGGGTTCACAGGCTAATACATCCCTCAAGGGTGCTGCAATCACATCACGATTTCTTCTAGGCTCAGTAAGCTTTGTATCTATTAGGACAGCTATATGTTTAGTAAGTTCCTCTTTTAGATCACTGATCGTTGCTTGCATTTCTCTGAGAATATGTTGTTAGAACAGGTTATTCAACTCACTTATTTGCTTTCTGACTTCCTTCCCTATGAATTCCAATATTTCAGGGCCCATAAGATCAGTTTCTGGGTCTCAGGCATTTCTGTGGGTGTCCTGTTGTCTTCTTCCCATGTTTCTGTTGTTGAGGGGCTTCACCTTAAAGGCCTAGCCGAGAGGTTTCTTTGCATCAGTATGCGGGGGAAGCTGAAATTCTCTGAGTTCTCAGCTGGTAGTGGGCAATGAGTGAGGACCTAATAGCCAGGTCTCTGAGGTGTCATGATCACACCCAGCCCCCTCAGCAAAGCTTACCTGCCAGCCCTGGTTTCCCTCCCCCAAGGGTGGGCCTCTCCAAGCCTTTCAGGAAGTTAACAGCCTTTCCCTCCTCTTCAAAACTGTCGTTTGTGCCAGTTTCTTCCTAGGTATTTTTTAAGAGTGGCTCCTCCCTCACCCCCCACCCCAGAAAAACGTCTAATGTGCTCCTTTGAGGTTTTTTCTACTCTAAACAGTTCAGTCTCGGGCTCTTGTTTTACAATGGCTCCTGCTTATGTCATTGTCTGTGTGTCTATTGAGCAATGCTCAGTGGTTTTTTCTAGGAGGAACTGGCACTGCGTTTGTAGTATACACTACCCGTAGGCTCGTTTTGTGGAGGCTGGGGCTACCACCTGCTGCCAATTCCAATTCCCACTTCATCTGCATCCGCACTTGCCCTAGTCTGAGATCCCAGGCTCCGGGCTTACCTCTGTCTGCAGATGCCAGCAGTTTAGGGGCAAATGCAACTCAGCCTGGGGCTGCTTCCGGGGCTGCTATTGTACTCCACTTCCAATATGTTTGGGACTTCTGACCTTCTTGTGGCCTCCTTTCAACTGTTGGGGCATTCCTTCCTCTCCTGGCACGGTCAGAGGTTCCAGGCTCTGGGTAAGCTTTCCTGCACCTGCAGATGCCAGTGGCTCCCCACCATTCACAATTGTCCTGGGGTGAGTTCCTAGGCTACTGTTTACCTTCACTTCCAATGTGGTTTGGGGGTTTCTGATCTCCCGTGGCCTCCTTTAAATTGTTGGGGCACTCCTCCCTGTCATACCTACATTGAACAAGTGTTTTTTTTCTATATTGTCAAGAGAGTCCATGAGGAGACATTGTACAGTTCTGTCACTCGGCCACCAACTTGACTGGAAGTCTCCATCAGTGCTTTTTAATGCTGGGTCTGCCATCAGGGACTGAACACATGAAGAGAAACCACTAGCATGCTTAGTAGTAGATGTCCCCTGTCCCCATAACATTCAGGACCACCGAAATAACTGTTTTATCCCTTTCACTATGTGACTGAGGCCCATGTCGCACTGCTACAGGATTCAGGCCCACACACCACCTACAGCCCCTGAGATAGCCAGCCCCCAACAACGCAGAAACTTTTCAAGGCCACTGTCACACTGCTGCTCTTCAAGACCACTGCCCTTGGAGAGTAAAGAAAGGACCCCCTTGCCCTTGACACTGTGTGTAGCTCTCTAGCACAATCCAGCAGCTTTGCTGTTAAACCCACTTGGTCTCTCATGAATCACTATGCTCCAAACCCAATACCTGACATTTAAATGAAGTCATAAATGAGTATTTTAAAGTTTCTGTTTTAATTTATAATGTGAAAATATCAACAGATCACATAGTTCTCTGCAGTATAAAGATCATGCGTTTCAAACATTACTGGCCATCCCAATCAGTTGTGCTAAAGCCCGGAACTCTGTACTTCACCTGCAGAGGCAAGTAAAAGATAGGGCCCCATCATCTACATTTCTTTTATTTCACCTGTATGGAGGATTTAACCCAAAGGCCTTCGAATCTGAGTTCCATCCCAGGGCCATTTTTTAGTTTTGATTTTGAGGTAGAGTCTGACTAGGTGGCTAAGTTGCCCATACTGGGCTGAAACTCCTGTGTCAGCCTACCCAAGTTGACCTAAATTTCTAAAAACCTCCAGGGTTAGTCACCAGAAAGAGGTAAATTATCAGACCTCTCTCCCATAGAACTTTTTTTATTAGACTCATGTTCATGCAACTGTGTAAGTACCAGTACATGACACCAATTTAGTAGTTTGTGCCCAGCAAGATAAATTCTTAGAGCACTGTAAACATCATTTTTTCATGAAAATTGTGTGTGTGAAGGGGTATGCATTCAAATTCAGGATGTAAAATGTACTTCTTCTAGTAGTTCACAGTGAAAATACAAGTACTTCTTCAAGTACATATGCACATATACCAGCAAAAGAAAAGACAACACATTATAGGACACCTTTAACAGCAAGACAATCACTACTTTAGTTGGCCTAATAGATCACTGGTGCACTGACTAAAAACTGAGAAAGTAGTTTCCCTAATAAAATTGAGCAGCATTATCACTTCTCTTGGGTAAACAGATAGTATCCATTATCAACTTTGGTCATTTTAGTGATTCTCTACTTCAGAAAGTATTCAGGTCCACACAGGCCATATATAAGACAAATGACCATAACTGACCTGTTCTTATAACAGTTCTAGCACAAAGCTATTTCTGATCATACAACTGAGTGACCTTGACTCCTGCATGTTTCCCTCTGGCCTGATAACAAAACAGCATCTCTGCCTTGGCCAGACCTTGAATTTACTTTCAACGTTTCCACTGTTTCCCCTCCTGCAACCACAGTGCTAGCTTGATGTTGCATTAGACCCATCTGCATTCTCAGTGCTAGGCTAATGAGCTAAAGTACAGGGACTCTGGTGGCATTCCAGGATCTCATCCATAAAACCCTGCATGCAGCACTGCCGTGACGTGATACTGCATGCTGACTGCCAAACAACTGAGATGTAAATCCCAGAAGGGCAGCAAATTCACTTGCTTATTAAGGAAGGCTACACACCTAAAACTTTGGAATAGAGTACATATTTAAATGCTTTCAAGTTCTCCTTATTCTTTTCTGCAAGTGTGAACATGAATGAAAGACTTTTGAAGGCTTCTGCAGTGATGATGAGCTACTCACTTCTCAGCTTAAGACTCAACTTTCTTAGGTTATAAAGTCAGTAAAGAATCATCTTTCACTTTCTTTTTCTAAAATGCTCTCTCCTCTCTAGTTCCTTGTGAGATTGTGTGTTCAAAAAACTAAAGTCAGTAGGTTTTAGGGAAGTCAAATGTACCTATTTAAGCAGTTACATTTACTACTAAATTGGCTAAATCCTTTCTTCAGAAATTTCCTCAAAAAGACAAATAGGGGAAAACATTTCTGAATCCTTGTCTGAAAATACTTGTTTTAAATATTAATAAAGGATACCTTAGTTTGGATAGAGCACATTCGAGTCAGGTTCTTTCCTGAACAGAGATAATATGTAGGTTCTTTTCCAGTTAATACAGTCTGAAGATGGTCTCATTTGACATTCTTTGTGTAGGGGTCTCCGTACAGCAAGGACTCCCAAAACAGCTGAGGAAGGATCAAACGATGGAGAAACCACTCTGGAGACTCGCTTCAGTGAATGCAGTCTGATATATTAAGGAAGTGTGTGGCTTATGTAGGCTACAACAATGCGGAAGTCATCTCAGACCAATCAGCAAGGGAGACTCAAAACCTTTCCTTATATGCATGTCCTCAACCAGTGGGGCCACCCAGAAGGAGGGTGGAAGTGGAGGAAGGAAAATGGGGCTGCCAGTCAGCAGTCTCTCACTAGATGAGGGGATGTGAGGCCTGCCTCAGACAACATCTTTCCTGTGAAGTCTGCTTACACCACACTGTCCTGGATATGTGCTAGATAGGCTTCAACCCAACATGAATCCCCCACATCTTTGCATACAACTTAACTTTCTCTATAGAAGCTTTAAAATTTTTTGTTCTTTGTATGTCCAGAGGAGTAACATCTTTTCATCAATCCTACCGGAAATTCAGTGAGTTTCCCCAATGCCTCAAGGTCTGTAGGGAGGTGGTGAGGAGGGCGCTTCATTTCTTTTCTTCTCACCTAAATCTTATTATACATTCATCTACATGTAAAATCTTTTGAGCCTTCCCCCCATAACTCTTATTTCTTGAATAGTTTGATTATTTACTTTTTGCTACATATTTTGTGATACTTCTTCCATTTTATTCTCTTGGGTTGCTCATTTGGTTCTGAATCATTTCTTTCACTTTGACTACTGAAATGTTATGTAATGCTAAAAAAAATCACAGTTTTTTTTTTTTATTCATCAAGTCTTGCTCCTATAATACCCTTACCTGTTCTTACTGTCTTTCCAAGAACACCAGTCGCGTGTTCTGCACATCACCAACTCTGAAATTAGCTCTACCTGCCCACCAGTTCTTCCAAGTATTCCTTTCTAGATGAGTGAGCCTTTTCCTTCCTCCACAAGTGGCTCTGTTTGCTCTCAACACTCAGGTCAAAGGGCTAGGCAGTATTTTGCTGGTAAATGTTTACCAACCAATTGGGATGTGCAGCAAAGAAAAAAGCTCCAGTGTATAGCATTGGCTGATTTCCCTGCGGTAAATTCTTTCTCTATGGCTGATTTCAAACATACACTAAAGGGGATGGCTTGGGTTGGAGAAATGGCACAGTAGTTAAAGTGCTTGCCTTGCAAGTGCAAGCCCTGAGTTTGAATCCCCAGCACCACATACATCTGGGCGTGGTGGCACACATCTATAATCCTAGCACTTGGGAGGCTCAAAGAGGAGGATTTCTGTGAGTGCAAGGCCAGCCTGGGCTACAAAGTAATACCCTATCTCCAAAAAGGGGGGAGGAGGGGAAGAACAGCTTATGAAGAGAGGTGGCACACACAGCCCTCACAAGCCAACCAAGGAGCCCAGCAGTGGGGACACAGGCCATGGGGAGGAGCTGCAATAGGTTAATAGGCAGCCACGAGCCCTTAAGTCAGAATGGGCTTGGCCCTCACTTTCAAGGCATTGGGCTCTACCTTCACTTCACACTAACTGGGTCCTACAGTGCTGCTGCTTCTTCGTGTGCTTATTTCTCTTGTGATTTTAGTTCCTTAATGACATGGAAAAATGCGTTACTCAGCTTTGATTTCTTTCTATAGACTATACATTATTTGCTGAATGTCTCTAATGTCAGTCAAAATAGCATAATACCACTTTTAAAGGTATATAAATAACTGACTAAATTCAGAAGGAACAGGTGGTATAATTCATTGTATACTTTTTATGCTGAAGCAAATTTTTAACAAAGACCTCTAAATTTCCAAAAGAATAGGACAAGTCTAATCATTTCTTCTGATGGGGCTGGAGGCTGAAGTGTGGAAAGGTAATAAAGAAATAATCTTAAAAGTTTTTAACAAACCAAGTAAAATTATAGTTCTTAAAATATCTTCATTTTCCCTTTACCTCAGACTCAAAATACCTTCATTCTCACTCCCCATTTATTGGTCAAAATCAAAGGAGAGTAGCTTTCAACACAGAGACCAAAAGGTTGACAAGAGCAATGTCTTATACATTCTATTAAAATTTTAGGCATGATCACTATGAAGCTCAAATTTAAGAACCTTTCCTAAAACTAACCTAATCTACAAATAGATTTCAGAAAATAAATGCATATAATAGAAATTTTTAGCACAATCACAAAGACAGGCACTTGCCTACAACTGATTCCTAGGGGACCAGGCCAGATGGGAAGCAGATGGGTGATCCCAAATGGGTAAAACGACCCGGCCTCCAACATATTGAGCAGATCCTACATTAACTTCAGTTGCCACTTCCCTGCTGTCTCTTTAGGGCACATATATCAAACAGTCAAAGATGATAGTTTAATATATATAAGATTTGCTCTGGGGAAGAACAGAGAAGATATAAAATGGAAATTAAGACCAGGTGATAGGAGCCATTCAGAGAAGAAGGAACAAGAAAATAATAAGAGAATTTAAAAATAAATGTTAAGAATGGCAAATATTAGTGAAGACAATATGACAACACACATGTCTTGGCTGAAAAGTCTGATGATTTATGAACTTAAATCCTAGTGCAACTGAAAGCATACTCATTAGAGAACTGAACATCCTCAGAACAGGCTAGAGGACATAGCTCTAGCTTACCCTGCCAAAGGCCCTTGGTGCAATCCCCAAAACCACAAAAATAAAAAGTGAAAATGTAAAAATTGCAAATCCTAGGATCAATTCCCTGTTATCTTATTTTACTAGTCATTTAGCTTGCCCATCTATTTGAGTTTTATTTTCCTCACATGGAAAATGAAGGCTGAGGTTAACTGATCACAAAGGGTTCTTCTAGCAAGTTAGGACAATTAAAAATAAGGTATTGCTAGATATGATGGCACACACCGGTAACCCCAGCACTTTGGGATGCTAAGGCAGGAGAATTGCAAGTTCAAGCCTGACTTAGTGAGACCCTTTCTCAAAATAAAAATGGTCAAGGATGAAAGTCAGGGCAAAGTGTCAAGTTCAATCCCAGTATAAGATATGCACACATACACAAACACACAAGCATGCACACATGCACATGCGTGCACGCGCACACACACACACACACACGCACACGCACACGCACACACGCACACGCACACGCACACACACAGAGAGTGCTCCTTTTTGGTACAAGCATAAGGAATTAAACTACAGTGTTCATGCTGATTCCTAACCAAAAAAGATGCAATATGTTAAGCACATCATGGAAATTTTCATTATTTAGATTTTAAGTAAATTTTGAGTTCGAAGGAAATTGCCTCATCTAGAAAATTTGGAATATTTTCTACTGTTGCTAAATACACAGTACATAGTCATCACCCCCAAATAAAAATTTTATATGACTCATATCTTTCTCCTATAGGATATTTTATCAGATATACCCAAATACGCACATAAAAATGTATGTGTATATGCACATAAATTCCCCACGTGTGTGTGTGTGTGTGTGTGTGTGTGTGTGTGTGTGTACAGTAGGCTTGTTCTAATGATTCTCTGAAGTTTGTATGTAGTCTGTCTTTTGGCCCGTGGTTTCCTGTAATATCACCTTCACAGATTTACTTCACAGCTTCCTACAACTTTTAATCAAAACTTTAGAAACAACAGGTAGCTAAAACATGATGGTCAGATCAAGGTGAACTACTTATTTGGATATATGTACAGATAACGAAAAACATCCAAAGTAATTCATTCTGATTGATACTATGAATGATTTTTTTCATTAATTCAACAAATGTTTACTTAGTGTCTACTATGATTTACTGCTAGAGGTACAATAAGAAACAATGATCTATAAATCAACAGTTATTAATGAAGTAATTACACAAGTATAAAGCTCAATCATGTTAAGAAAGTATTTTATTTTGTTATTTTTTTTTAAAGTTTAGGAAAAATAACCTGATGAATCACTGGGTTTTGTTTTAAGAGCCCAAATAAAAGAAACTATTTCTCTTGGCACTAATAATAAAAATCTATTATATTGAACTTTCAGGAGAACATTCAAATTAATTTTATAAAAATACTATAAATTCTGAATTAAAAACTGCTTTGTAAATGCATCTAACAGATCAATTATATGAATCTAGGTATAACTCTGAACATGACTATGTTAGTTGTTTTATATTCTAAAACACTATAAACGGAAGACTATCTAACCTTCCTATGTTCCCAAGTTTATTAGAAATATATGAAGAGGCTTTGACTTCCACCTCATAGAAATAGAGACTCTGGTAAGTCCTGTACATTCCTGATTAACACACACTCACCATGTTTATAACACTCTAAAAGAGCATCCCCTGTCTTTCAGTTGATCAACCATTTTTCTACTACACAAAAACACTCATAATTTTCCAGTACTAAAATTCATATTCCACCGATTCGTTCATTCAGTGTCATTTTTTTCAAATGAAAAGCCATCACCTTCATTAATAGCACTAGCATTTGGTTTTCTAAAATACTCAAGCTATTTTTCATATATGTACATTTCATCACTAAAGAAAAGTTCTTGCATATACTCATAATAATAGGGAATAAAGATCTGATACGACTTTCAGGAGCCAGCACATTAGGCAAGCCAAAGATCTGCCTAAGTGTTTTACCTCCACACTAAGTTGTAACAACTTCCTGTATAGTTGAAATCCTCACTCAAAAAATTGCAATTATTATGAGTTACACATGAATACTCAAAATTATAAATATCAACAGTCTAGAATAATCCAAATATAACTATAAATCAAGGATAAAATAAACCAAAAGGCCTTAATTTGAAACAGAAATATTTACATATTACAAAATAGTATAAAAATCATAATTTAAAGTAACTAAACTAAGTTTAAATAAGTAAAATATTTCAATGCATACTGACCTTTAAAGCCATCAGGATACACATCAGAGAGAAATTTAGTGCTGAAATCTCCTTTTACAAATCGTGAGTTAATTATCACCTCTCGCAGTAATGAAATATTATGTGTAACACCTGAAAATAAAATAGCATCAGTTTAAATAGGGGAACAAAGAGTTGGATAAAAATCTAAATTTTATAACAAAGAAAAATTTATCATCAGTGTCCAATGACTTAGAAAGACTCATGCAAGAATATTTATCTCTAACTTTAAGTAACAACAAATACCTAAATAAGAAGTACAATAAAACATTAACTGTAAATCAAAGAAGCTTTTTAATAGTAAGCCAAATTCAATGACAAAAATAGATGTATTTTTAGAAAATAGTACTAGAACAACTAGATATCCATTTGGAAAAGAAGGAAGAAAGGAATGAATTATAGTTCATCAAAATTTAAAGTCTATTCATCAAAAGACACAATTAAAAAACCGAAATGAATCAGACATGGTGCATGCCTATAATCCCAACACTGTGAGAGGCTGAGGCAGGAGGATAGCAAATTGGACCACGGCATGGGCAACTTAGCAAGATTCTATTCACACACACACACACACACACACACACACACACACACACACACGAGCTGGATATACAGTTCAGTGCAAAGATCCTGACTTCAATCCCAGTGCCAGTAATAAAACAAACAAAAAACTGAAATGTCAAACCACAAGCTGTGAGAGAAAATATTCACAACACACATCAAACAAAAACACTGCATCTGGAATATATAAAGCTTATAACACAACTGTAAGATAACTAAAAGCTAACCACTTGTTAAAAAAAATAGGGATCAATCCCCCAAATCACCACCCCCCTCAAAAAAAAATTCTAAACAAAGGCCAAGTGTACAAAGACCAAGTAAGCTTAGGAAAAGAATTCAACATCACTGTCAGAGATATACACTGTTATACCCCTTCACACCAATGTACGTGGCTAGTAATTAAAAGACGAAAAATAGCAAGCATTGGCAATAATGCAGCACAAACAAAATTGTCACAATATATGTAAGTAATATAAAATGGTAACACCCACTATGAAATGGTTGTGTCATTCTGAAAAAAAAGAACATCCTCATCATATGACTTAAAGAATTCATTTTTAAGGTTTTACCTAAGTTAAATGAACATACACATCTACACAAAGTTTTATACTCAAAGGTTAATGGTAGCAACAGTAAAAACTTGTATACAACCCAACTGTCCATCAAATGAATGGATTAACAAATGTAGTTTATCATACAATTAACTTCTATCCAGCAAGGAGAGAAAATGAGAAGGAGACAGGGAGAGAGAGACTAACACAAAATAACAAGGTTGAATCTCAGAATAATTATACAAAGCTAAAGAAAATCCAAAATAATTCATAGAATATAAGTCAATTACTATAAAATTTTTGACAGCACTAATACGCTGACAGGAAGCAGATCACAGGGTTACATTACAAGATGGTGAGGGGCTGGAGGAATGGTTCAGCGGTTAAAGCACTTGCCTAACAAGCACTAAGTCAAGGACTAAGTTCTCGAGTTGGATTCCCCAGCACCACATAAGTCAGGTTCACGGCTATAATCCCAGCCCTTGGGAGGAGGTTGAGGCAGGAGGACTGCCATGAGTCCAAGGCCAGCCTGGGCCCCCTAGTGAGTTCAGGGCCAGCCTTGGCTACAGAGTGAGACCCTGTCTCAAAAAAAATTGTGTGTGTGTGTGTGTGTGTGTGTGTGTGTGTGTGTGTGTGTGTGACAGTGAGAGGAAAAGTACATTGCAGGGACCATGAGGAAACCTCTGGCAGTGTCTCAGATGGGCCTAGTGACAGAGGCCTATAATCTCAGCATTCTGGGAGGTGGAGCAGAAGGATGGCAAGTTTGAGCCTGGCCTGGACAACTAACTCAGTGAGACTTCATACGAAAAGAATATATATACAGAAAGGCTAGGGATGTAGCTCAGTGTGAAGGCCCTACGTTCAATCTCTAGTACTTTAAATAATAAAAAAGAAAAAAAGAGAAGTGTTCAGTATCTTGATTGTTGTGATAGTTTTACAGTTATGTACATCTGCTGAAACCCATCAACTGAATAAATGTTAGATTACATCAAGTATACCTCAATGAGCAAGTATTGGGGAGTAGACAACAAATACGCGATCTGCTAGAAAAAATTGAACCTAGCAGACCAATACTATTTCAAAATAAAGTTAAAGTAGGCAACGCACACAAAGGAAATACAAGTGGTATAGCAGAGTATTATGATACATAAGACTTCATAAAGATAGTATTTGACCTCGGCCACCTACTCCTGTTAAACAAAAGCAAAAGGAAATGCGAAGAGGCACTTCAGTCCCAACGCAGGCAGGAATTATCAGGCCTCAAGGAAGAGAACGTGGTTGCAGCATAGCTGGTTGAGGCGGAAGTGAACAGACAGGCTTGTGAATCCCATTCAATTTCTTCGCCCACACGTATCACTTCCCATCCTAGGGAGGCAGGAATTACAACAGGCTTTCACAAAGAGGAGGCAACTACAGCATAGCAGGCCGAGGCTAAAGTTAGACAGATCTGCCAATCCCTTCCAGCCGCCTTGCCCACTAGCATGGTTCTACTCTGTATGATCAACCTGCATGACAATCCTACGAAGCCTGGCTGGCCTGGCCATTCAAGCCTCACAAAATCCTCCCTTTCGCGATAATTATAATGCAAGCAAAGAACAAAAAACAGAGTTCAAGTACCAAGTCTACCTCTTAGCCTGGGCAAGCTATTTACCTTACCCTCTCACAGTTTCAGCTTCCTCATTTGATAAACTAACAATAACAGAATCTGTTGTGCACATATCCCCCAGCCCATACTGGATCCTCAAAAAGGCATATACATTATTAGGCTTTTATACGGGAGCAGACAGAGTATAAGATAAAATTAACTAATAAAGAATCAGACAGAGATTAACCCACATCCTAAGCCACTGACCTACCCTAACATCCAGTTCAATGCTCTGTACAAAGAGAGTTCCAGAAATCTAAGTTTACTCCTATTTTGACACAAAGAATGCCATGTCCCTTTCCCATGAGGCGGTCTATGAACAATGGCCTGCAGGCCACAAGTGGACTACCAGAGACAGGAGGATCAGAACACAGCTATGCCCAAGTGCTTGCACACAGCTGTTCTGCTCCAACAGCAGAGCTGGGGAGTTGTGAGAGACCAAAGGGCCAACAAAATCTGAAACCGTTACAACATGGCCCTTTACAAAAAAGTTTACAACCATCCACTGCTAGGTTTTAACCATGTTGGTACTCTGGGCAAACCAGTCCATCTCTATCAACATTTATTCATTACTTATTATTTATGTGGCAATCAGCTGTCACAGGAAGGAAAGTGACAGCACACAACATGGTACCGGATTTGAGAAACTCAGTAGCCACTTAGAGAGTGAGAAAACGACAGAGAAAAACAAAGAACCTTAAAAATAAGAAAACTGTGATTCAGAGACTGAACGCTTGATCCAAAAATCACTAACTGCCAACAGTAAGAGTAACAAATGGTAACCCGGATATCCCCCAGGGGCCGGGGTAAAGGGAAACCTCCCTTGGAACCTTCAGAATTTTGTATTGGGATGCATCATCTATTCAAAATAATGCAATCACGTTGGTAAAAATTGTCCAAGTGATACACACAAATTTTTTGAAATATGAAAGCAAACTACTCATTTTCCACATGTCTGTTTTCCCTTTTTTCATACTAAGACAGCAAAAGATCACCCGGACACAAACCCCATTTTCCCTCTGAGTTTGTAGCTAGGCATGACAACCTATGCCGAGACAAGAAACTGCAGGTTAATGCGACGCCGTCCACACCCGCTTCGCTTACTGAACACTGCTCAGGCGCCTCCTCTTATTCCCCCTTCTCATGGCTTCTTTCAGCAGGAACTCAGCTTTGGCCACACAATGAAGCACAGAAGATGGTGCGACACAAAGGTCCTCGATGGTCTCCTGAAGTACCCGGCCCACTACTACCAGGAACCAGTGTGTTCTGACATGAAAGCTACAGAGGTGTCTCTGGATTACAGCACTGTGTTTAGAACCTGCTACACAGCAGGTTACTCTGAACCCTAATGTGTGTGTACAGAGAAGGGCCTATCTTTTCAATAGGACATCCCATGCTCTAAGTTTAACAATATTAACAGTTTAATACATCCTTCCAGGCCATTTTTCCATTCATCTCTTTATATTAGATCATATGAGCAATTACATGAAAAATTCTAGCGCATGTGCCCTTGAAACTATCTCAAAACACTTGGAGAAAGTTCTAGATTTCAAGTGTTAATGCTATTTCTTTAGCCACACAAATATCCCACGGAAGAAGTTACCCCATAGATTATGATCTAATGAATATCTTCTATAATACATGCCATGGGAAAACTATCACTATTCCAACTTTGCTCTGCAGGTAATGACTTAGCCCACATTCAATAACAACAATTTCTAAGGCTTTTATTTGAAAAAGAATAAACTACATTTATTACATGCCTGAGGCATGGGAGGAGCAGACTCTTCTAAAGGATTTGAGAAATGAGCATTTCATAAGGAAAATATGGGAGGTATAAGAATTTCTAATAATAACAATATCACTAATGAATCACTGAAAATAATGTGACATTTAGCTACATGTAAGTAGCAATGGCACAGATGAGAACAAAGGACAGCTGAAGGTAGCATGCTCATGAGGCAAGCATTTTAGCATTTCTTGTAAAAGGTGAAGCTATAAAAGGGAAATTAATCCCTTGATCATATTTCATAGGCAGACAAAACTAAAGCATGTGTGAGTTATTGAGGACTGACCGCAGGGCCTCTGCACTGAGCTACATCCTCAGCTCTTTCAGGAATTCATTTTGAGACAAGGTCCTACTAAGTTGCCATATTGCCCAGGTTGGGTGAGAACTTGTGATCCTCTGGTCTCAGTCTCCCATAGTGCTGAGATTAAACCTGGGTATCACTCAGCTAAAACCAAAACTCTTCTGAAGAAGGGATCTCCTTTGCCAGAAAGGCTCCTGTGCACAGGAAATGGACACCGCAATCTTCTAGAAGAAGAATGTATTTGTGACTTAACATACATTGTCCTGCCTGGGAAGAAAAGAGAAAAAGCAGAATATAGCGATGGATAGTCAAGGTTCAGATAATATGAAAGAGAAACTGGAAGCATTTTAGGAATGTTCATTCATATGGCCTAGTCACACTGCATCTCTGTAAGTTATTTCCTTCGGCTGACAGGGCCCGGATTTTAGGAATAGTCAGCCAAGAAGCATGTTGGGTGACTCCCTGAATACCAGGAAGACCTTATGCCCCTACATTTTGGGTAGCACTGGCAGCTCCTAATCAAGGAACTGGCCAGGGGCTAGTGGAGTGGCCTTAACCTGTTATGAAAAGCAACAGGTTGCCACAACTGCGTAATTAATATGGCAAGACTATGGTCCACAGCTGGCGTGTTAACAAGACAGCCAGAGGAAACGAGCTGGACTGGGGAGAGATTTAGGAGGTAGACAAGGCCTACAGATTGAGCTGATGTCAAGATGGGAAGTGGGATGAGGTGGTGCATGCCTGTGTAATCCCAGCCTACTCCTGGAATCCCAGCTACCTGGGAAGTTGAGGCAGAAAGATGGTTACTGGAGGCCAGTCTGGGCCTTATAGCGTGGTGGCACCTGGGTATGCACAAGTCTCAGTGATCAATCCTTATTAAAGAAAAAAAAAATGGGGACATGAGTCAAACACACCACCCAAACTTGAGGCAGTGCTGTGTGGCAGAAGATGCCATCTGCAGATAACAGACTTATCGATACAAAAACTTGGTTTGTTTGGGCAAACTAAAATGACTGTGAGTTCACCAACTGATGATGTCTACATGAACCACAGTGGGCAGATTACAATGCACACACCAGAAGGCAGGTGCTCTCCATTCATGGGGTCGGACATCTGTGTGAAGAAATCCAGAAAAGGAGGAACAGGGAAGTGCAGAACGAAACCAGCACTATGAAAATTAATCATATAATAGCAGGAGTTTGGAAAAAATAAGATTCTAAGGGAGGTACTAGAAAGAATGAAAGAGAGAAAAGCAGCAATTTCATTTTTTAAAAAATTGTTCTTACTCACAGATGAACAATTCGCAGCATTTCAATTTATAAGCTTTTCTGCAAAATAGTAGGTAATTTAGTAAGGCAGTCTAACTTTAAGGATATTTACCCTTCACCCCTCCAGTTATATGAAAATAACACTGTTCACTTATGTATTTAATATTGTATACTTAACTTTACTGGCTTTCCTTTCACAACCTACTGCTGGTATAAATTTTCTAGCCCTCTGTGCGGCCAATGTCCAACAGCTAGAACCAGACTCTGACTTCCATGAAATATGACAAAATTTCCAGAAATGGCTAATAATAATCTGAACAAACACAAGATTATTCACTGATACCCAGTGGTCAACTCACGGCTGATGACACTCAAAAAATTAAAATACATGCAGGCTGACAGGATAAATGATATGCTGTGATTTTACTCCATATACAAATGTGAAAAAGAAGTGTTGACTTTACAAAATGTGACTCTAAGGAATTATGAGCAAACAGTAATTTATATTTTGGATATCTAAAAACAGAATTATTAGAGCACGTAAACGAAGCATGAACTTTCAAGAAATCCTGCTTGAATATTAAATGAAGCATAAGCCCATTTATCCTTCCATGTTTTGAGAACAAAATTTAAAAATGAAAGAATTTTATTAGTCTCAAAAATATTATATATCTATTACCTATTTCTCTTTCCTAAGAAATTTGGCAAAACAATGGCTAATGGTAGAACTGACTATTCTCAAAACTACTGGATATTGGCTAACTCTAAAGCCGAAACAAGTGAATAACCAGAGAATTATATCTAAAAGCTCAAAACACAAGGTCCATAGGAACAGTCGCTGAGCTATGGAAAGGTGCCCACAATTTGAATCACCATTTTGTACTTAGTTCACCTACTTTCCACACTTCAGAAAAGATAACGCCATCTGAACCGCTCCTTGTTTAAAGAATATGTGGGCAGCAGAGATATTCTTTGAGTTAGTTTACAACTTCAGCAGTACTATTAATCACTTACTCATAAAAATTATGTCTGGGAGTTTTAGAATGGGAATTGAGGATGACCTCTGCCAAAGTTCACCAGGTCCCATCTGCATGGGAAATCACCACCAGGCTACAGAGAAAGACCCCCAGAGCTGCCTTCTCCTGACTACCTGCTGGTTCCAAAACAGTGGCCAGACATTAGCTGAGCACACTGCTAGGATCAAACGAAGGCCAAAAACCACCGTTCATTTCATGGGGTCTTAGAAAGTAAGTTTAACCAAAATACATTTCTTCTCCAAAGTTTCCCTATTTTAACAAAAGCTCACAATGAGTTCAGGGGGAAAAATACACTCTCTCTCTCTCTCTCTCTCTCTCTCTCTCTCTCTCTCTCTCACCAAACAAGTAAATTGTTCTTCTACTCTGACCTTCATCACACAACTTCCCCCACCTATACTTTAGAATTAGTCAGATGAATAGATAAATGAAAATGGCATCTTTATCTTCATTCTTTAAATGTTATCTGGTAGGAAGGGACTCTTCTCTCCTAATTTTTTTGCTTACTTTTTAATCTGAAATAATTTTAAAATTTTAGAAAATTTATAAAAAAAACAATACAGAAAATTACCACATGTGCTTTGGCCAGGTTTTCCAACTGCTAACATTGGACCCAATTTATCTGTTCTGTCATTACTTTTCTCTATACAGAGTGAACACATCTTTTTTTTTAAACATTTGAAGGTAAGGGACAGACAAGGTGCCATTTCACCTCAAATGTCTCAATGTATTTTCCTAAAACGATGGTAAATCTCTTCTGTAACCATTGTACAAGGATCAAAATCAGGAAAGTATAACATTGATAACAGTATCATTATCTAATCTATAGCCTTTATTAAAATTTCACCAACTGCCCCATTTATGACCTTTACTACAAAAGAAAAGCATTTCATTCTGGCTCAGGATCTAATCCAAGATCATACATTCCATTTAGTTGTCACGTGTCTTTAGTTTGCTTTGATCTAGATAAGTTACTCCACTTCTCTTTGTGTTTCTTGACCTTGACATTTTTGAAGAGCAAAAGCCATTTATTTTGTAGACAATCCTTCAGGATAGTTTGCCTGATGCTTCCTCATGATTATATTCAGCCTATACATTTTTGGCAACAATACCCCACAATTGATGTTCTCAGAGCATCACAACAAAAGGCGCATTATGCTAATTTATCCCACTTACCAGTGTGGCAAATCTGGATCATTTGGTTAGGTTGCTAATGTTAAGCAAATGAGTGCAATGCTGCTCATTTTCTCATTGTAATTAGAAAATATCTTCTGAAGGGACAGTATGAAACTATCCACATACTCATTCCTTGCGTTTCTACCTATTAACTTTAGTATCCACTGATGATTCTTGCCTAAGCCATTTAATTTTTGCCAGATGGTGATTCTTCTATATTCATTAGTTTAAAATCTATACCAAAGAATTCTTCCAGCTACCCAGTTTTTCTACCCTGTTTGTACTGGTATTAGCTCATGAACTATTATTTTATTCCATAAATTATAATCCATTACTAGCATTATTTATTTTGTTGCTGATATTTTCCTACATGCGGCCAAGAGCAGCCCCTTTAAGCTGTCTCCTACATCATTTAGAAATTGCTATTTTTTGAAACCCTGTTTACTTTTTTACACAGATGTTTCAGGCTAATCTTATACTTTTTCTAAAATCAATTATTTTATCATTGAACCTGCTTGCATTTATTTAGTGGACAAAGGTCAAGCGTGTAGAAAAACAGTCTACAATACTCAGGACAGCCACACCACCACAAAAAAAAATTGTTGCTTTTCTCAAAATATCTTTAGAGTCAAAGCTGAGGAACCCTAATCAATATGTGTATATGTGCACACACATACCATGACTTTATATATTTAGTGGTCTATGTTAGAACCCATAAGGAATTTCCTGAAACCTCCAATTTCAACCCAACATCAGAGGATCCACTTTTTCCTACACACTTCCAGGTCTGTCACTATCTTCTCTAACAGGAAAAAAGCTGAATACAATACATGTATTTACTTCCTCAATCACAGAATACACATAAACTGGTTTCAGAACTGCTAATTCATCACTATAAAAAAAACAAAACTAGTAACAAGAATGTATCTGTTATTGCACTATTAACTCTATAGCCTAAGGAAATATAGCTAAAATGGTGTTCAAATTTATTTGCATTAGTTTTTCCTTCTCTCCTTATCAGGATGATTATATCATTCATTTTTAAATACAATCCATTTAATTCTTCTTTATATTGAGTCCTCTCCCAACAAAGAGTTATTCCTGAGTTACTTTTTCAGGAGTATTAACATGGATATAAAAGTCAGTATCATTACAAAGTATAATCACAGTATCTGTCCCTGTCAACTCACCTTGTTTCCCAGTCCCCAGTCATTTCCACCATATTCCCCTTCCTTTTCCCAGGTATAGCATGTTACTAGCTCTGACCTTGTGTGTTTCCACAAATGAACAGATACATGATAATTTCCTTACTTCCCCTAGTCTTTCATCAATGCCTGTTTTTAATAAAAGAAATGCCAACTTTTTCCTTGGTATATGATGTCCCTTGATACCAACTACATTCTCCATCTTCTGCAGCCAGATGTGGCCAAGGGATTAAATGCCATTAGAATGAGAGCAGAAATAAAGGTGTTCTTTCTAGGTCAGGCCCTGAAAGCAAGTGGGCACCCTCTCCAGATACAGTGTCAGAACTAAACCAAATAGCTAGGATACCCAGGTGGTGTCTCCAGAGTACTGAATTACTTATTGCCAGAAAAACTCCACATATTCATCGCCAAGGTTAAGAGTGAAAAGAAAAAAAAAACATGTGTTTGCCATTGACAATAGTAAGTTTAGTACTTTAAAAAAAAATGAGAGTCTGTCTATACTGAAGAATGGGCTGATGTAGATAAAAAGTCTTACAGAAAGCCCAGTAAGGAAGCTCCTGCATAGACCACAGATCAAGAGCAGTGACACAGCAAAGCAAGTCAAAGAAAAATAAATAGAATCAAAATACTGAGATTAAGTGTACACAAGTGGCTTTGTACGACACATTAAGGGCTGTAACCAATCCACAAGTACAAGCGGCTCTGGACATCCTTCATACCCAGCTGACTAAAGTTCCTGCTTCCCTTAAATACACCTTTCCTCTTTTCCAAGCCACCCTAGGTCCTCCTCTGCAATGGCTGCCTCATGATCTGCAAGGCCCACCACATATTTAAAGGCATATCCACACACCATGTTAAAGTAGAAGGGCAATTTGCAGGAGATGTTTACTACATTTTCGTATCAGTTAATTGCCTTGCCCTCATGAAATATTTTTCATTATGTCTCAATAAACACAAAGAAAGGCAGAAACAAGTACTTGCTTAGGGGCCAGGGGGATGGGATCTCATCACGCTGCCCAACTGGCCTCACATTCCCCCTCGCTCGCCTCATCTAAAGCCCTCAATGCCCTCAAACATTTCACTTTCCCAGCAACACTCATGCATTTTTTGTGACTAATTACCACTTCCAGAACATTATTTCTTCTAGTATTTGCAGAAATGTCTACTAATCTTGAGCCTTACTGTACATGGCCATAAAACCATCTCTAGGTCCTTGTCATCAGCTGACATTCTTGCTACAACCTAATATTCGTGAGTCTGTTCCTTGATGCCGAATCTTCTTTCCAATCACAACTCACACTGTCTGTGTGGATGGCCTATGCATCAATCTCACCATGATATGTCCTGATGGCTTTTAGCCTTCAGCAGTACCACAGTCAAAGTCACCAGCTCAAAGACGACTGCATTTCAGTTGCCTTCTCACACATCTTTGCTGTGTCAACACTAAGGTCTTCAGGCTAGAACACAGGATACTGAACAATTTGACAATCTCAAACTCTTCTAAAATGTTAGTGAAATAAAATATAAAACCGAACAAACTATTTTTCTACTTTAGTATTATATATGAACATGGCCCCAAGTCACAGCTGCATAGTCCAAGTCACAGCTGCACAGTACTTTATAATGAAGATGCATGGGGCATGAGGCATAACTGAGCAGTAAAGCATTTGCCTAGCAAGCACCAGGTCCTCGGTTTGACTGACCAGCACCATATAAGCTGGGTCTGGTGGCACATGCCTGTAACCCTATCATTCAGGAGGCCGAGGCATGAGGATTGCTGTGTGTTTGGGCAATCCTGGGCTACACAGTGAGTTCAGGACCAGCCTGAACTGCTGAACAAGATCCTGTCTCAAAAAAAAAAAAAAAAAAAAAAAAAAAAAAAAAAAAAAAAAAAAAAAAAAAAAAAAAAAAAAAGAAGAAAAGGAAAAAAAATCCATTGCAATTGATGTAACCACACATCCATCTATTGCATACTGAGGCCGCTCTGCTTTTATGCTAATATAAACAATGCTGTTTTGAGACTATCATCTCACTTTGACTTTATAGGGAAAATCCCCAAATTTTAAATAGCCATTGTCTTCTGACATCTAATGCCAAATCATTTTCCCAAAGATGCTTGAGTGTGCCCGCTCCCTTTTATTTCACCTGTCCCTAAGTCATCAGTCTTTCTAAAAATGCTGGCACTCTGAGGCCTCATCTGAAGGCAATGCAAAGTGAGATACTCTGAATATAGTCACTATGAATCCAAAAGCAGTTCTCATGTTACTCTCAAACCATCAAAGGAAAGGTGAGAAAAAAGACAAGCCTTCCCCTCTTTGAATTCCCTTCTATGCAGTTAGAGTGGACTTACCTGTTAGTGTGCTCTTATACCCCTAGCAGAAAACTTCTTGCAGTAAGGGAGAGCATCAGTCACTTATTCATTCAACAAATATTTAATAATCACCTACCATGTGTCAGATACGACTAATCAGTAAAATGCAATTAGACAAGATTAAACACCATCAATGCCCTCAGCCTTCTAATATTCTTATGGGACAATCCAACAGTTAATAACGAATTACACAATCAGCATTTTAATTGCAATGATGGTAAATGCTTTAGAGAAATGTTGGGATAGGCTGCAAGGACCCCAGAGTATAATACTAGGAATGATCTATAAATGGCTTTCAATATGGCTTATCAAATTTCACATGATCAACTGACTGATACTGTGATTTTTTACATGTGATTTTTAAATATGTGACTTCCTAATTGTGATAAGAGAGTGAGAAAAGATGGAAACCAAAGTTACTGGACAATATGAGCCAATATGGTGCTGAATTCTTGAGATACCCAACCTCTTTTAAATCTCATCACTAATTTATACAGCAGTCACTAATCCCTGTATTACAAAATCTGGAATATAACACTCAAAAGGCAATACAACAAAAATCAAAGTTACTACGTGGCATCAGGACACTATGTGAGCCCAAGTTTGTCTTGTTTCTTTCTCCTATCTCACTCTCACAATGATTACAAGGCAGAAGATTCAGACTGGACCTGCAGAAATCTGTATGTCCAATGAAATACATTTTCAATGTGCGGCTATAAAGCTGGGATGCAGAAAGTCCCACTGACATTCAAGTAAATTTAAAAACAAGCAACTGCTGAGTCTACATATAAAGTATAGTAATACTAATAAATTAATGGAAAATATGTTCATTTAAGTATAAAGTATCACAATGCATTCTGGAAATAAAGAATATTCCTTTCAGAAGTCAATAGAGGAAAATAATAACTTGCAGTTAGTATCAACATTCCTCTAATAGTTTGATAACTTGCCATTTCCATGTCAATATGTTGTATTCCATCAAAATTTAGGGGAGATATGATTTCATTAAAATACTCTTAACCTATCTCAAATTCATGATCTCACTATTCAAGCTTCTTAGAATGAAACCTAAATTAATCAAAATCTAATAACTCAGCAACCACAATAAATATATATCAAAGAAAAATACAGAGGAAGCCATTAAATACTCTTACAGATACATTAATGTCCTCCATACTTATGCCTATGCATGCACACTTACACACCTGTAGATAAATTAGACAGGTCTTCTAAACACACACTCCTATCATTTCAGGGTCAATATTATTTCTATAGAAAAATAGCCTTGTCAAAGACTTTAAAATCAATGTGTAAGGAAAATAAATATTTTCTGGTTAAAGTAGTAG
Organism: Ctenodactylus gundi; assembly: GCA_004027205.1. Lineage (NCBI taxonomy): Eukaryota > Metazoa > Chordata > Mammalia > Rodentia > Ctenodactylidae > Ctenodactylus > Ctenodactylus gundi. The sequence continues at coordinate 271,498 of PVKB01002018.1, read as the reverse complement.
AACACAGAAAAGTACGTACTCCATTATCGAGGCTAATAAAAAGAAAACAGAAAATGGGCTAAGACTATGAATGAGATTTTGTGCATTATTAGATGCTTTGCATATCAATGTTTTGATTCTTTTTAACTACCTTTAAGGTTTCCCTTAAAAATGACTCCTTTCCCTTAGTCGACAGGGATAAATCAAGAGAACAGACCAGGTAGAATTATCAACACTTGTTAGGTAACAAACTGGAAGAAACAGGATAATGCAAGAAATGAAGGAAAGGAAAAAGTGTTTCCCAACCTAATAGAGAAAAAACCCTCAGATCACTGAATTGCTCTGGATCACTACTATACATTTGTACAAATTGTTTACTGAACAAAGACACAGATCAAATGGCCAAAATAAGGATTTGACATGCTCCATTGGTACGTTAAGGTGCCCATCTCAAAGTAGGATATGCCCTGAGAAAAGAACGTTTTTTTTTCCCCACAGAAAGTTCCAGCCTGCTCTCCTAATCTCAGGATCCAACTTAAGAGGAGACCTGTTGAAATACGCACATGCTTCTTTGGGCCTTGAGGGAGGCTGTGCTGTCACAGCCCATCACCATTCTACCCCTTCAGCCTGCAAATGCAGTTCCTTGCCCCACTGTGACATCTAATATTTTAAGAGAAAAAAGCAAAACTACACACCAGCCAGTCTTTCCAGTACAATGTTGTTGGACACTAATAATCCAAAATTCAAATTAAGCTTATATTGTACACTTTAAATTTCATGGGAAAGCTCACAATTCTAACGTTCATGATAATTTATGCTAGATGAAGATAAGCTTTGTATTTCAAAGGGAAAATTACTTATAAAGTTTAGAATGCAGTTTACTCCTCAAAGGACGTATGCACAATTTTGTTTTAATTATTTAAATACAAGCTATTAAGATTAGAATCTGGAATGTCCCCCAAAGCCTCAAGGGTTTGGAAGGTGACTGGATCATGGGGGTTAACTAGAGCAGTACATTAGTCCATTGGTGGTTCATGTGCTGGCCACAAGGAGCATGTGAGGGGCCATGGCCCAAAGGGTGCACCTGCCTTGCTAGCTCTGCCCTTTGCTCAATCTGGTTCCTGGTGCCATAAGACAAATGACTTCTCTCTAGCTAGGCTTCCCCCATGCCAGTCCACCACTGCCAGCTGTCCACGAATGGACTACGATCTCCTGAAACTGTGAGCTAAAATAAACGTTTCCTCCCTTAAACTGTGAGTGCCAGACACTGTGTCCTGGCAATTAAAAAATGACTAAGACACAGAAGCTTCTTCTAATTCTTTTATTACTACACACTCTAATGATCTGCAGGATCACATTTTGCCAGGCATAGGAACTAGCAGATACGCACATGAAGAAACAAAACTGCATTTCCTAGAAAGACCCTGAAACTTACTCTGATATCAGAAACAAAGGACTATTCTATTCCCAAATTTATATCTCCAGATATTTTCAATTTCCCAACTTTAAAAAACCAACCAACTAAAAACTCCATAGACAATTCAGTAAAATTGATATCAAACCTAATGTCTCCAATTTTACATACATTATTATAAAACACATGATCATTTATATAAGGTTAAAAATCCTAAGTTTAATTAATTTAAGATATATATATGCAAAGTGTAGGACTGTTAAAAATAAGGAACACATATAGTTAGATTATCTGTTTAATTAATTGCAGTTTTACTGGCTTCTATTTAAATATATCATAAGCAACTGCTCCATTAGTAAAAGTTCAAGCTGTGTTCCAGACCTGGACACCACACATACGGTAAGAGAACCACAAATGTTTGGTTTTTACCTCGGATAACATAATTATCCAGTGCATCTTCCATTCTCTTCAGTGCTTCAGATCTATCAGAGCCATATGTAATTAGCTAAAAACAGAAAACAGTATCTGTAGCTATTGGTTAAATGATTCAACCTAGTAAGAACTAAATACTTCACAACAGATTTCACAAGATCAATTCTGAAATGTCATGGCCGTGCAGTTCTTAACGTAAAATATGTCAATTACGATGTTTTTGGCAAATATCAGAATCAAGATATTTCAGACTTTTACATTTTATTATTACAGTAAAGAGATATTATAAAAAGTAAAATTGTAATAAAATAACCACAGGAAAAAAGTTTTAAAGGAAATATATCAAAATACAAAGTTCTGGGAGAGGCTGTAAGTGTCTAGAGTGTAGTAAAACTACACAGGCTTGTTCTTACTTCTCTATCTCCCTTTGGTTTCTATTTTGACACCCTAAATAGCTACAAATTTTCAGGACTGACAAAAAGGTAAACTTTTAAATAAAAGAATAAAAAGAAAAAACTATCTTAAGAACTAACTACAGCTCTACACATAATATAGCAAGAAGTAAAACATACTGGTACTAGAAAATCAGAAACATCTTACTATTCTATACAATTTCTATACATTCATCTTACACAAATTAACAAATAAGACTTTACTCATTATAATTTTTCTAATATTATGTTAGTCAACATGTGGACTATAATCAGTTTAGCAAACTATAAGCTCTTCAAATCAGTTTGAAAATTAATTTATAAACCTTTCTCTCTGTATAGAAATTTTCCTCTAAAAACTGAATCATAGCTATTTAAAAAATAAATTTATGGAATTTTATATTTCATGTTTATCAAGCAAAATACTTCAGATTTATCTTAACAATATTAGTGTAAAAAGTTAAAAAAGATCATTTTTGTTTACCGTAACTAAAACACATAAAAAAGTATATACAGGAGAAACTATCTTAAGAGTCTAATAAACCATTCCTCAGTAGAGATCTACTATTTCAGAGACCCTAAAATTTTCAAATGAAATCCATACTTTGAAACTATGCAATAATTTACAAAATATTTGGATTTTAAAAACCATTAGAGTTGTTTCTTTAATGTGAAAAGTCAAATTTGGAAAAGAAAAGTGGGCAAAAATCACATCTTACATTCAATATGCAATTTAACTGGGTTGGGGATATAGCTCAAAAATAAAACACTTGCCTATATATGCAAGGCCCTGGGTTTTACCTTATTATTTGAAAAAAACAAAATAAAATAAAGTAAAATTTAATTATGTTAAATCTACTTATGTAACTAAAAATCTGGAAACACTGAAAAGGTCAGAAGTTCTAAGACACTGTCTCTTGCTATCACTAGTCACTTAAATTTTCATTTCCAACCATTTTCATGAATGGTCAAAAAGCAACTTAAACTTAATCCTCTCTTATTTCAATGAGCTGTGTTGCTGCTGCTGGTCAGGTGTGGGTGGGTGGGTGAGAGTGTGAGTGTACAGTGTGGGGGGTGTGAGTGTGAGTATGTGTGTGTACATGCTAGTATGATTTCACTGGAGAGGAGAAAGTACTATCGAGTAACATGATCTTGAAGTTTCTCAAGAAAAAAGAATGTGCTCTGCCTTCAACTTTATGTCAGTGGATAATTGTTTGTTTAATTATAATACATGATTAAGAAAAAGGCTCAATTTCAGGCTTCACAATTAAATATATACATTGTTTGTTGAAAAGAAAACTGAAAGAAACCATGAAAACTAACTTTGGAAATCATAGGATCATAATAAATGCTGATGTCACTTCCTGGTTGGATGCCACTGTCAATCCGGACCTGGAAGAGAGAATAGAAAAAAATGTTTTAAGTAGCTTCAAATTGGGCAGAAATTTATTTTTGGGTTTTTTTCTTTTTCTTTTTCTTTTTTCTTTTTCTTTTCTTTCTTTCTTCTTCTTTTTTTTTTTTTAATTATTCTAGGCTAGTCACTATATAGCCCAGGCTGGCCTTGAACTCAGGATGGCAATACCCCTGCCTCAGCCTCCCAAGTGCTGGGATTACAGATGTGTGCCACCATGCCCAGCTTATGTGGTGCTACCAAATCAAACCCAGGGCCCTGCACTTGCTAGGCCAGCACTTCAGCCAATGAGCTAGGTCCCCAGCCCTCTGGCAAGTATATTTTTTAAATCACAAGTTGAAATTTCTACGGAGACAATAGATTGAGTTTCACTCTCAAATATCATTCCAGATTCTGGAAATATAAAAACAACCTAAAAATATATCAGTGGATCTTAAACTGTTAATATGCACTGTGATATTCATTTTTGTTTTCTCACTAAATAAGGAACTAAAAAATGTCAATGAAAGACAGCAGAAAAAGCAGTAAGAAAAAACTTTATATATCCCTAGGCCAGGATGCATCTGGTATCTCCTGGCCCACACATAGCTCGGACGATGCCCCTTCCTAAGGCACGCCCCACTAGACCCCCTTAGAGCACCAGGCAGACCCCAGCCCAACCCACCCCTCAGTGACCTAGGAACTAGGCCTGGCCTTTCATGTCTGCAACACTTTCCTTTTCGCCTCACCCTCTCAACTGTAAAATGCTATCGTTCTGTTACTGCCAGTCCCCAGAGGCTTCAATGTTTACACAGCTTTTCCCAAGGCTTTGCTTTGTAAAGAGACAGCCCCAATTAGAGTTCTGATTTGGTGATTTTCAAGGGGGGCCGGGGAGGAGGGCAGCACAAGTTCAAAATATTCTTTTGAAGAGCCTGATTGCTGCTATCAGCCAAGAAGTTAGTTTGTCAACCACCAATTTTTGTTTTCCGCTCCCAGTCTGATATCAGCGGTAAAGCACAGAGATTAGCCAAGTAAAACTTCTTAAATAAGTAGTTTGTTAAGGTCAGAATATTAAATTATTGTGAACAAATTTTGGAATCTGGAGTATTTAAAAGCTAATCAAAATACTTAAAAGAGTATCAGGCACATATCAGGGGTCTTAAGGATAGAGGAATTCAACTGAAGCCACTAGAACAGGAGGACTTTGATGCCCGACACTGCAAAGGGATGGGAAGAGTGGGGCAGAAGTGCACACAGCCCATCACCTGTGGGAAGAGGCCTTCCTCATAAACAGCAGCTCATCTGTCCGCAGCAAAGCAGAAAAAGGTCAACACAGCGGCTGTTAGGCCTTTAATATTTTAATTTAGGCAATTATCAAGAGACTGCATGTAGAACCTCTTGTCTAGTATAACCACATGAGGATATGATGGCTTTATTACACGATGACATCAAAAGATATGCCAGAGTCTGATTCTCTTCTCCAAAAAAATTTACACCACTATTATTCTCTTTGTGAGGTTTTTAAAGAGAACATAATAACATACCCAGAGGACTTTGATATCTGTATTTGCAAATATAAACAAAAATGTAGATATCTGTATTCACATTGATATTAAAATGTTTAAATGGAAGTCATTCAGCATACTTATAGCTGGCCTCCAATTTTCTAAAAATGTATTTCAGAAATAAAGTAAATTCTGTAAAATTCACAGTGTTGATAAAAACTTGAAAAGAATTAATAGACAAGTTCAAATGCAATAAAATCACAATCTACCTTCTCCCAACATTTATACAGCTTCAAAGTGGCAACTAGCAATTAGGTTACTCACGTAATAGGAAAGATACCTGTATGTGTCCATTTTCTTAAGTTAAAGAGCTAATTTTCTACTACATCATTTTTTAAACCATAGCATACTTGCTACAGCTACGCTGAAAATTGAGATTGGTACAAGTGTACCTCTCCTTTGCTACATAAAGTGCCACAAAGCTAGGGAGAAACTTGGATGTTCAAAGTTCAAAGTTTACCACTGGTAAAATAACACTGGCATCAGAGAATATTTATTATTAGAATATCTCTCCTATGGTTCGTAACTTAAATGTTTAATTATCCCTAACAATCCCATCCTAAAAATTAAGTTACCCATGGCTGCTAGATATGACTAGGTCATTCGCTAAAACTGTGATCACAGAAAGCATGTCATTTTAGCCTAAAACATACACGGTACAATAAAAAGGTATTATACATAATCGACACATGTAAACAGATCAACATTTCCAATTTAAATTGTAACAAGTCACGGAAAGCCTAAGTCATAATTTAGTATTTATACTACAAGTAAATTATTAAATTGATATCAAATAAATTACTAAATTAATAGCAAATTATTGTTGATTAATATTAATTTATTAATATTAAATTATTTTATTTCTATAAGCCAATTTAAAGTCAAATCAAGTGCTATTCCTTTGTGGAAACAAACCTACCTAAGTCTACACTAAACACATTAAGATTAAGATCAACAGAACTGGAATCAAATTTGTGAACAGGACAACAGTATGATTTAAAGATAAATGAACAAAATATAATAATCCAAATTTTAAAAAATTGTCATATTGGCCACATCAATACATTTCGGGGTTTATAATGCCTGTGAATAGCACAAACCACTAGTTAATTCTTAAGTATGTTTCTTGTGATCAAAAAAGGTAAAAAGTCAAAAGTGGTTTAAGTTAAACCAACTGATCCACTTTGATAAGGCAAAGAGGGACAATGACAACAACAAAAACACCCAAGCACCTCTGTATGAGATTTTCAAACTACTCCTCAGAAACCTCCAGCATAATTACAATTTCTTCCTTCAGTACCACAGCAAACCCTGGAAACTATCAGACATCTCCCACCCTTCATTCTCAATTCACCTCTCCCCTAAGCACAACTCCCAGCCCGCCATGTCTACCTGACAAGTGACAGCCCAATCTGATTAAATGCTTCCAAGGGAGGGGACTCATGGGCCTCCATGACAGGCCAAAAGTGATCACCATGGAGATACATAATTACAGCTGTCAACGCATCTACTGTCCTGCTGACATCAATTTGATTGCTCCCAGCAATAATGATAGGCAAAGCTTAGTGTGCACTCTCGTGCACCCAATCACTTCATCTATTCCTTGGTCCATTTAGCTGACATGCAACATTCACACAAGCAAATAACAGCAGTAAGCAGAACATTTAAGGCATTTTAATTGTTTTTTCTTTCTATGGATGGCTCACAACTGCAAATGTTATTACATAAAACTCCTGCTGCAGCATTAATTGAAGAAAGATTTGGTGGGACAAAGACTGTAGGGGGTACAGTTTGTCCATTATCACTTATACTTTCAACAGGTCTCACGTTTGAAAATTGCAAATTGCGAAAACTTGCGAGGGCAAAATGTTTGACATCCTGTTAGCTATTACAACATGGTGAAAACTTCTAACATCTAGCGTAATCATTATGAATTCTTATTTAATACTTTTTGTTTGATTAAAAAAGTATTTAGCTATGTCCCCTATGCTACTTGTCTTCTCGTCTGCTATTTAATGTCACATAATGCCTGTTAAATCTTTACAATTTTTTTTTCTGCCTTCAGGCTTTGAACACAGCATGTAGTCTCCAAGCCCAGAAAGGGTCAAGTCCCTTTAGAAAGCACATGGACAAAAACAATTCAAAACGTGAAATAAATCATACATCCAATAACATTTCCAAATTTAGAATTCTTCCTGTAATCTTTCACTATCTTCTTGCTAGTAATCAAACTGTATAATCATATTCACAGATGGTGTACCTTGTCACCCACTAGCTAGTATAATGTCATATATACGTGCACTTATTATCTTGATTAGAAGTTTATGTCCTTGTTCTTTTTATGCAACAAAAACTACTCAAAAAACAATTATTAAATATAGAGCAACTATTAAATAAAGGAACAGTGATCGCTTTTTCTTAACTGATGTAAATAACAGACATTTTCAAAAAGTGACACCTAATAGAATGAGGTACACTTGGTTTTCCTTAATCCAGTACAAGTAACAAGTGAATATTGAGCTGAGTTTCCTTACTATACAGGGAATCAATGAGATATACCAAAAAGATGAAACTGTAACACGAAAAACTCATTTCCCATTCTTTGGGCTCCATGCTCTTTTGCATGACAATATTTAAAATACTAAGAATCTTGTAATCTATCATTTATGCCATGAGATGGCTCTAAGCTTCCCAGAGTAAATTCAGTAAAGTCAGTAAATTCTGACTTTCTTGAACACCATAAAGAACCAAAAAAAGTTTTTAATAAATAAAAAGATTCCCCAAGAAATTCACTTGTCCTCCAGTTTACACCGTTTGCATCTGACTTGCTTTAACACAAAAGTATGGCATAAATCAAGATTTTTCACTCCTCAGTTGATATCACAACTTAATAACTTACACCAGGTAGATGTATGGGTTCTTGGTATTGAGACAATCTCCCAATAGACGGTAAACCAAAAGACTTGTAGGGGTCCTGAAAGTTCAAAGAAAAGGAAGCAAATTAGCACAAGTAATGTTAAATATAATTTAGAAGCATTTATAGGTCTATTTTTAACATACGTTATTTACCAAATCACAGATTTCAGAATATTACTGTCTTATCCTCCAGACAACTTAGAAGTATATTTAAAAATCAAACAGAACTGCAAGCAGAATTTAGCCTGACCTTGATCATACTTTATTGAATTTGGAAAAATTCCAACTTTTTATAAAACTTCTTAGAATGCCTTAGGCAAAAATAAAATAACCTGGGCTCTACATCAAAACATACTCAAGTTCAGAACAACAAATGTGGAGCACTGCAGATATTTGTTTTTCTTACTTCTCAAAACAGCTCACATATGGTAAAACTTGAGAATCTGGGTTCTTCAAATAAAGACCTGAAAAGAAAGCCTGCACGTGCTTCTAGCTCTCAATTCCATTTGTACATATTTTCTATCATCTGAATAAGTAACAAATAAGTTCAGTGTCATAAGAAAAGTGTACAATGTAACATGTGATAAAAAAAAGAGGAGAAGGACAAAACATGGTTTCAAGCTACTGAAAAAAATTTCAAAAGAACTTTCTGTATTCTTAATCAGATACTGCTGATTTTTTTATGCTGACAATTTCTACAGCTAAAAGCAAAAGAGTCCAAATGTCATCCTTTGTACTCTTTTATCACTTGAAAAAAACAATTTTCAGATACTGAGTGCTCTATTATCTAATTTATGCAGTTCTGAAAAATATAAAAGTACTGAAATAATATTTTAGTAAAATCCAGCATGAAAATTACATTAAAATTAAGGGTATATGTTTTACCAATAACTTTATAACTTATATTTCAACTGTTTCTTTCATATAATCATAAAAGACAAAAACAGACAAAAAAACTGCTGGAAAAATGTTAGGCAAATATCCAATCAACAACTAACACACACCCAGAGGCACCTCTTTTTTAAAGGCTTACAAAAATAAATGACAATATTTTTTGCAGGCACAGGTTTAAAAGCAAAGTGCAAACAAAACAGAAGCTGCAGCTCACTCAAGTCCAAGAACATTTTAACTAGTGCTCGGTTACCTCTTAACAAATTGGTAGTTACTTCCTCATCAATAAACACATGAAAATTAACTGTACTCAACTCTTTATTTTTAATTACATTCAATTCATCTTTTTTTCTGTTTTAATTGTGAGTTATATAATCAAAACATGACACAGGTTATAAAACTCTTACTTTTGTTTAGCTATACCAGGTCTCCTGACTCTGGACACACAATCAGAATCGGCCCTCGCCCTGACATCATTCATTTACCTCGGCATAAACCCGACATTCAACTGCCCAGCCGTTGATGGAAATATCAGCTTGGCTGTGCCTGAGAGGGTAACCCTTAGCAACACGGATCATTTCTTGGACTAGGTCCAGGCCAGTAATACATTCTGTGACAGGATGCTCAACCTGCAAGGCCAAGATCTGCCAGTCAGTAGGTGAAGAACAAGCAAATTCAGTTGAAATAAACAAGGAAAATTTCCAAGAGTTTTTCTTCTCATTTTGTTCCGGGTAAAATCAGGTTAATTACATTTAATGTTGAATACGTAAAAGATCTCCGTGAGGAGCGAGAACAATAAAGTGAAAGAACACGTACAACACAGTAGACAAATCATAGTAAGAAAAATTAATGCGTAAATGTATTTGTAGATTATCTGTATTACTTGTCCCGATTTTTATTTACTTGTGGTCCAATAATGTTTAACAAGTTTAGTTTGAAACTGATTCTCAACCATAAAACACATTTATTTGGTTGCAATTCTCAATGTGGCCAATAATCAACCTATTCTGCTACACTTGACATGGCATCTATGGGGCATATTATGATTTTGCAAAGCACTAGTCTAGCCTAAGTCTCACCCACTTGCATGCTTTCACTAACCTGTCCTGACAAGCAGCCAGATTAGCGTACTCTTGCATCAATGCAGCGTAGCAGAAAGGAGCAGATGGATCCTGCAGGTTGCTTTCCCTCCAGACCGGCCTGGGCAGTGCTTAGCACGCACAATTGCAAAGCGGAGCTTGGGAATCACTCTGCTCTCTCAGCAAATTGCTGATAACAGCTTGGGCTGATGCCATCCTGGGAATACCTGGCCTTCTACAGCAACACATGGAGTACATATGTGCAAAAGCATGTGCCGACATGTAGGCACGTGAACTGGGATACTTGCCATTATAACTAGATTTATCGATTAAAAATTCCAAACCTTGAGTGAAAGCGCAGTCATTCATGGGACTATGCTTGTCGTTCAGTGGCACAACACTGGCCTAGCATGTGAGAGGCACAGGGTTCAATCCCTAGCATCCATTCCTACCCAAGCTACTACTGCAACAACTACCACTACTCTCTCTTTCACCTAAAGTCTTCATATAGTTTTCAAGCTTTAAATAAAACTTGGGCCACATTTGCTGCTTTGATACTAATATTTTCCTTGTGAAAATTAAACCTGTTCTAAGTGAAATATCACAGTAGTTTCTTTAACATGACATGTCATATTTCACACATGGACACAGGAAAAGGTCAATGAACAAACGAATCATCCTCCCATCTTCAGCTACTAATTGAAGGACAGGACTTAGTCATTATAATAATCTTGAAGCTTATCATAAGCACACAGTGCCATGATCCAAAAAAAACCTCAGTAAAAATAAACAGATGGCATCCATAATTAGCTCCGTGTATGTGTGTGTGTATGTGTGTGTGTTATGAGTTTGTTTACAGTTTCAACATTTTCAGACATTTTGACATAATTTTAATGACAAATCATCGCTAAAATAAGCATCTATCCTCTGTAAAATAAATGTGACACTCAGCAAAGATCTATTAGACAGCTTAAAATACACATTGTGAAAATAAATTACACTTTGGTGAGATAGAAGACACTATATGATAAATAAAGTACGACAGGAACAAGCACCAGGCCACTCTACTACTGCTAGAAACGCACTTCACAGAGCAAGCGCCCCAGCACTCTATCCAAGAGATGAACCGACTATGTGCCCAGTGCTTCTCATAATGCCATCTTCATATTTCTGCTGGGTAAGAAAACAATTTTAAGAGCAAACTGAATGTCTCAATCTCCTCTATGACCAGTGCCCTAAATGAGGCAAGTAAGTACACCCAGAACAAGTAAATGAATTGAACAGCAGCAAAGCCAGTCACACCTACATAAGTAGTTGAGGTGGGTGTGGAATTTGTCATTCCAGAGATGATCTTCCTTCCCTTTTCTTCTTTACGAGGAAAGCTGTATTAAAATATAAACTAAACCACTACACAAATAAATGTTATTGTCTTTTTAAAAAAAAAACATGTTGCTAAAATGATTTAAATGTCTCAATTTATTATGAGGCTCTGTGTTACCTTAGAAGACAACATGATTCGAAACTTTGCATTATATCACAGAAATAAAACACAACACTTTACAATCTAAACTGCTGAATTACAAGTTATTCAAAACTGAGGTAATTAAGTGAGAATTAAACTAATAACTAGCTTCTAAAAGTTACAAAAATTTTTTAAATATTAACTTAGGGATAGGTATTATCAAAGTCTGCAAACTATTTTAATGTATCTGAATTTTTCAGATAAAAGAAGTATGTCAGGGCTGGAGGAACAGCATAGAGGTTAGAGCACCTGTGAAGCAAGCATAAATTCCCAGGTTCAATTCCCAGAACCACATAAACTGGGCATGGTGGTGCACACCTGTAATCCCAGCTCTCTGGAGGCTGAGACAGGAGAATTGCCCCGAGTTACAGGCCAGCTTAGGCTATAGAATGAGTTCAGACATAGCCTGCACTACAGAGTGAGACTCTGTCTCCAAAAAAAGGAGAGAGGAGGAGAGAGAGAGAGAGAGAGAGAGAGAGAGAGAGAGAGAGAGAGAGAGAGGAGAGAGAGAGAGAGAGAGAGTTTGTATTCTTTGAAAGGAACCTTTCTACAGACACAGTACCTCAAAGGTATTCAACAGGATATACAAAACATTTTCTTAGACTAAACCATGGCCACATTTGCAGTATTATTTTATCATCATTATCAGGAATCTTGAAAGGCTAACACTGTTCAAATCATTGCATATATCCACTCAACCCACACTCCCAAGAACACAGCATTAGTGCCCCTCTGCAAATTATACTCAATACATAACAATTTAAATCAGATAAACAAAGAAAAAATTGACTCCCATGCCAAAGTATAATTGAATATTTTAAAAATATCTTTAGTAGGCAGAAAGGAAGTGAGAGAGGGATAGAAGGAGAGGAGGAAAGAAAGGAAGGAAGGTCAGTAATAAAAGCATTGGTTAAAAAAAAGAAAAATGAGTCAAATCCTAGTCTCTGCCAAACCAAAAGCTCATCTTGTCTTACCTCAAAGAAAAATGTTAACCTCAGAAGTCTGACAACAGCATCTGTTTGAGGATGATTTTTTTGTGTCATTTTTACTTAGGAAACATAAGGTTAATCTAGGTTGAACAAATTTTGCAAAAAAAAAAAAAAGTCAGTTGTTAGTGTATCACATGTCTTATGACTCTCCAAGAGGCAGACCTTGCACACTTCCTCCTACTTTTACAGAACATCTTTACAAGTTGAAAATTCCACGGGACATACTTTTGTAAACAATGACTTTAAAACCTTCAAAACACAAATACCTTTACTCTGCTCCATCCTCACTAAGCAAGATTTTGAGAAACTGGCTTCCTATGTTTTCCTCCACTTGTTCAAAGAAAGAGAAAGGCATTTGTTCCAAGAAAAACATGAATAAGGAATTTTGCATTCTAGCTTAATACACTAGCATTCAAGTATACAAATCGTGTGGTAAGTCACAAGAATCAATGCCTAAAGAAAATTACATAGGTGGGGGTGGAGGCATGGCTCAGCAGTTAAAGCGCTTGTCTAGCAAGTGCTATGTCAAGCGCTAAGTACCTGAGTTCAATTCCCCAGCAGCACATAAGCCGGGCTTTAGTGGCACACCCCTGTAATCCCAGCACTTGGGAGGCTGAGACAGGAGGATTGCCATGAGTCCGAGGCCAACCTAGGGTCCATAGTGAGCTCAGGACCAGCCTGGGCCACAAAGTAAGACCCTGTCTCAAAAAAAGAAAAGAAAAAAATTATGAGGGTAAAAAAGAGGTAAATCCTGTAAGGTCAGCATTTTGAATCCTCAAAAACAAATTTGTGGTTGAAATATATTCAACAGGGTAGTGCCATGCTATGGGCTCCATTAGTAGTCAGTAAATCGGTTAGTATTATCTATCAATACCCCTCTCTCACCATGAAAAAACTATGACCACGAATGCCCTGTTCGTGGAACAAAACCATGTCCAGGGACAGAATGAAAATGTCGAGTTCTGTATATCCACCCTGGTGAGCAAAATAGGTTCACTTTTTTGTAGATCTACTTGCTATCTAAGCTTTGCCTGAGTGTGACACAGCAGCACAAGTTCATCATCCCAGCTGCAAAGGAGAATTACTTGAGTCCATGAGTTCAAGTCTGAGCAACATGGTGAGAGCCTATCTAATAAATAAATGAATTTAGTTGTGTCTTCTTAGTTGCCAACAAGCTGTCATTACTATCAATATGGCTGGACCTCCCTGCCACACTCTCACTTGCCATGAAATTCATCTCCCCCCAAAAAAACTCAGCTTGTCAGATGCAACTATAAAGCAAATTAGGTTTTGCTTCATTTCTGGGCACTTAGTTTCCATGGTAATAAATTTAGAAAAATAAAATCTTTCTAGTATTCTGTTATCTACCTTCATGACTTTAAAAATTATAATCATAAATGCTGACACTGCACTGTCATCGTTAGGCTTATATCAGACTGAAAATAAACTAGGAAGTATGCTAAAACAGCTGCAGAAAAGAATGACGAGGTACTTACAAAATCTCAAAATACCTCCTTATAAGATACTTTATTAATGACAAAGGGGAAACAGTAATTGTACAGCAAAGAAATGCCCAGAAACACCACCCTACAGAAGCCAACAACTGGTACAATTCGAATATAATATTTAGATAAGGTGATAATAAGTTAATAAAATGCTGATCTTTTATAGACATTATGGTTATATTTTAAAATGTCCTCTTTTCAGGAAATACAGATGTATTCAGGAATAAAGGGGCACCAGTCCTGTAATTTACTGATAATATCAGGTAAAGAAAATATACACAGATAAATATAAAGATAGATATAGACACAGATAAAAATATATAGCAAATGTGGAAGATGTTAGTGATGAGAGTCCAGAAATTCTCTGTATTTTTGCAACTTTTCCATAAGTTTTGAAATCAAGCCACTTATATAACTCTTTTTTCCTATTACAAAATATGATTGAAATAAATATATCTGACTCAACTAACATTCTTTATTTCACTAAGAATCTTCATGCTGTGTTAAATAAAAACAGTTATCAAACAAGAGATAATTCAATGTTTTGTCTGACCTAAACTTTTAAATATTTCACTATGTACTATTAAATATTTACTTAATATCAATAATTACAAAGCCTTTAAAATAGGTAGCCAGACAATAAACAAGCTTTCTTGGAGGGAGAGGGGGGTGAGGGGGGGGACAGAAAGAGAGTGGGAAAGCCCTTGTGTCTTTGGCAGAATACATATGTGCACAAAATGCTCAACTCCATTGTAAACCTTAAATTTTGCACATATACATATCAATAAAATGGGGAAAAAAGAGTAACAAGACACAGAAAAGCTTTAATTACATATGTGTATTAACTTCAAATGAAAATTAATACCAAGAAAAGTGGACAAGAGGAGAAAGTCTGAATGTGAAAAGAAATTACAAGGATGAAGGTGAATTAACTCGGTTATTGCAGAGACAGAGAGTGACAAGATGTAGTCAATGACCTTGAACAAAGAAATTCAGGGATCTTTTTATTCAGCAGCTACAGAATTGTGGTCCAATCATAAGAAGTTATTTTCAAAGTACAAAACCCAACATATGTTACTATGAGTAACATTTATATGGCATACTGAAAGTTACAGAATCCCAGCTACAGAGAAGAATTACAAAGTCCCTCTATGTGACACAAATGTTCTAAAACTCCACTATTGTTTTACTAAGGCATACAAGAAAACACATAACAGATATATGACAAGGGACTAGTATAAATTTTTAACACTAAAATAACACCACTGCTAATTAACATAATTTTAAGAACCATCTTAATATCTCAAGTCTAAACTGACAGATATTACACAGGGGTGGCTGGAGTAAGCCATATTTTATGAGCTTAACTCATCGGATTCAACTCAGCAAAGCAGTTCTGGTATAATCACCCACTGAAACACGAGGACATTGTCTCTTATACAAAGCTAAGTTGCACAACAGTGTTTGGCATAATAGGTCTCATTCTTTTTAGTTTGTTGTTATTCCCGCCTGAAAGGATAACTGATACCATTATTTTTGGTTCTGCTCCTCCTGTTCAGGCGGATTCTTTGTCCAGAATAGAAATCTAACATGTACCTATTAAAATTCTGAAGCTCTACCTCCTGAGAATATAGGATTTCAAAATAAAGATCTGAAGTTATTAGATTTTGATCTACTAGAATCAAAGATAAAAAAGCATATTGGGAAGTCGGCCTCAACACACTGAGTAATCCTGTAAACTCACCTTGAAAATAATGGCTGTATTCAAGAGGAGATGTAAAAAGTGCACAGATTCTATTATGGGGCTCCCCTGTTGACCCGAACAAGAATAAACAGATGAAAAAAGGATAAGGGAACTATTGTGGATGGATTTGTTCCCTCCCCCCCAAATTCATATGGTGAAGTTCTACCCCTTACTGCCTCAAAATGTGACTGTATTTGGAGATGGGTCTTCAAAGAGGTAAGTGAGTTTCAATGAGGTCATTAGAGTGGGCCCTAATTCAATGTGACTAAGGGCCTTATAACAACAGCAGATTAGGACAGAGACACACAGAGCACAGTGGAAAGACGACATGAGGAATAATGGCATCTACAAGCCAAGCAGAGGCCTCCAAAAGAAATCAACCCTACTGACACCTTGATTTTGAACTTTTAGCCAACAAAACCATAAGAAAATGAACTTTTGCTGTTGAAGCCACCCAGTACATTGTGCTTTGTTACAGGAACCAGAACAAACTAGGGACCAAGGCAAAAAATAATGTAGGTACAAGAGCCCAGAATTCAAAAGTTGTCTACACGCTTCAAAAACAAACCCTAACTGTAAGTTCCCGAGATGTTTTCCTATGTACATTTCCATTTTTAAAAAGTTTTCTGCAATTTTCTAAAAACATTCAATACATGATAAAAGAAGGTCCTATATTGTATCTTCTGCTTTCCAGGAGACTGACAAATATTCCAGAATCCTAGATCCAGCTGACTCTACTTTGACTGAGAAACCAGTCTCTGTCCCCTATTACTGTAGTATAATTTTTAAAAGTCAACTTCTGCCCAAATACAAAATACTCAGATTCCCTTGACAAATAAATTTCCCTATGATTTCTTTTCTTTCCACTAATTAGTATTTCAATCAAATATTCCAACTCCATTAAATCTTTTTTTACTCCAGAAAATCAGAGAATATTTTCAAATTTTAAAACTGCTCTCAAATTAGAATAGGATACTTGTCCAATTATGATCAAGCCCGAATCCAGATTTGAGTTACTTTTTGGGGTCAAGGGGAGGGGCTGGAGATCACACCAGGGCCTTGCACATGCCAGGCAAACACGCTACTACTGATCTATAACTATAGACCCAAGAAAGTAATAATTTCTAATTTCTAAATAAATGCAGCAGCAAAAAGTAAGAATCAAGTCAATAAAAAAGAAATTTGAAAAATCTTCCTGCAATACAAAGGTTCCATACAATATAGAATTGTATGTGATGAGACATGTGACTGGCTTTCACAGAATTTCAACATTTCTAGCAGACTTTTTCCCAGAAAAAGTGGATTCTTCCTCTTAACTGTAGCAATCAATATTAACAACTAAATATAACTTAACAAAAGTAAGACAAAAGCATGTTCAGACATGTTAACTGTTTCCCTTTTAAGAATTTACTCCTTTCTATTTGGGAGATTTCTTAATTCCTCTAGTCTTTGCAGGCTTTATGAAGGCTGATTTTTCCAAAAGAAAACGAAAATCTAAAACTAACTTAGGGAGCTGGAGAAATAGCACAGCAATTAAAGTGTTTGCCTAGCAAGTTCAAGACCTAGAATTCAATTCCCCAGCACCACATATACTGGGTGAGGTGGTGCACGCCTGTAATCCCAGCCCTTAGGAGGCTGAGAAAGGAGGACTGTCGTGAGCTTGAGGCCTGCTTGGGCTACACAGTGAGCTCAGCACCAGTCTGGATTACAGAGCAAGACCCTGTCTCAATCAATCAATCCATGGAGAATACAAAGTATACTCAAAGATGTATACTGAAGTAGTCATATGGTGTTATATAATGTCTGATATTTGAGTTCAAATACTATAGCCAAGGGAGGAAAGGTGAGGAAAAAGAAAGTATATGGGAAAGAAGGCTGGCGAAGCAAATATGAAGCCAAGCTACAGGTCAAGAGGCTTCATCACACCGCTGCTGCTATTCTCAAATACTCTTCAGAGTTTGAAAGTCAACATGACAAAAAGAAAGAGAGGTGGACAAGACAAATTCATAGAGGAAGAGAAGAAAGGAAAAGAAAAAAAGACAGAACGAGACCTCAGACAAGATGGTGACAGAGCAGGGTCCACCTCTTAATGGCCCCTGACAAGCTCGTCCAAAAAACTGAGACACAGAGAGGGAAATAGCGAAACACAGAGCAACTGCAACAACAAAACCTGTATGAACAAACGAGCTTAGAGAGAGAGGAGAAAAAAGGATTTAAAATGAGGCCAACAGGAAAGGTAGAACCTTGGGGCAGATTCAGAGGCTGAAGACAACGCGGAGAGAACATCCGCTGGGAAGCCACCTGGGCCACCCAGGAAGGGTCGGGAGCCACCGGGCACATCCCCGAGTCACAGGCAGGAAGTACTTAAGAAGCCAGGAAACTTGAAAACAAACAGCACACAGGTGGCGAATGCCTCCAGGAGAACCAAGCCTATGCACAGTGCAAACCTTAACTCAAAATCAAAGACCCAACAGAAAAATATGCAATCGAAATTAATGGACAGTTTTAGTTCAGCATTTTTAGCTACTAAAGAAATGCAAATCCAAACAACAGTGAGGTTCCATTTTACCCCAGTTATGAATGATTATCATCAAGAACTCGAAAAAAAAAACAAATGCTGATAGTGTTGAAAAAAAAAAAGGAACCCTGCTACATTGCTGGTAGGGCTGTAAACTGGTACAACCACTCCATTTAACTCAACTATTGTCGTGGTTTGCACCTGGAGTTTCCCCCAAAAGCCTCATGTTCTTAACTACGTGTGGTGATCAAATATAAGGCCAACCTGGGCAACAGGGGAAGCTCAAGTCTCAAAGAAAAAAAAAAAAAAGAAACCCATCTAACACTTACAAAGAGATGAGCAGTGGCACACACAGGGCCCAGAGGGGAGATGCTGAGGGCCACAAACAGGACGTATTGTGAGGCAAAAGCATTTCGGTTCTATAAGCAACAACAACAAAAAAATCATAAAGCAAATACACACACACACACACACACACACACACACACACACACACACACACACATATGGATAGCAAAGAGAATTCTCATACATGACATCTGAACAGACTGAAAACAAACCTCATTAAATGAACCAAATATTCATGTGCTGGTCTCAGTAATTTTTCTGAATGGCATATTATTTTATGGCAAAACTGTAATGTTTATTTCAAATTTTATTCTTAAGGAAATGAGCAAAGTTAAGATGCTACTCACATTTCTGGGAAAAAAATACAAGTTCTGAAGCTAAAAAGTGACAATTCAAATAGGAAATTTCAAGCAAGAAAAAGAACAAAGAAAATTACAGCCCTCCTGGCTCAAACTGAAACACTAATTAGAGGTAAGGCATAACTTAGGAGCTAAAGAAACTGGTGAATGTGCCATAAGCATTATAATTTAAGGTTAGTAAAGAAACCTGAATAGAAAATCCACTCTTAAAAGAATGTATGATTTGCTTAAACAATAGCAGAAACAACCTTTGAAACATGAAAAAACACGTATGATGATGTATACAAGAACAAGATCAGTTGTTCATGCTCCCACTCACCATTAGACTCCACTATCAAATAGCTCTATGCACAAATGCCTTCTAAAAGGTCAAAAATACTTTCTTCCTGACAACTAAAAGGATCTCAGGCACTGCAAGTCAATGCAAAAAAGAAGAGACCCATGATTAAACATTAAATGAGTTACCAATGTATCAGTGTGTGAGAATTTTTGCACAATTTTTGCATATGAGATAAAATATGACGAAGTCTTTGTGAATTGATATTTTTCCCTGAAAGGTATTTATAAACTTTTGGCAGGGTTTAGAACATAATTTCTGGCACGCTATACAAGATGCAAAACAAAATAAGTACCTAGATGATTTTGACCAACTGCATAGAATTTATTTGATGTAAATATCAGCTAATGAATCTTATACAAGAATAATTATGGATCACTAGTATGGGTTAAGATAAATAAGCTAGAAATAAATAAGAAAACATACACACAAAGTAACAAGAGTTAATCATGGGTGTGTGTGCCATGGGAAGCTGAAACAGTACAACTGTTTGAGCTCAGGAGTTCTAGGCCAACCTGGGCAAAATAATGAGACTCCAAAAAAAAAAAAAAGAACACAGTAACCAACTGCCCTAAAAAAGGCACTGGATGTCAATTCCATAAATACTACTCAGTACCTCCATTACCAATCCTGACACCTATGTGTGAAATCAAATACAAATGTTTTATCACCTTAAATTTCCTTCACAATTACAGTCACTAAAATTTTCATCATGACATAGTAAAGTCTCTACTTCAAATTAAAAGGAGTTCTCAGATAATTATATATGCTTAGCTACAAAGATCTATTTTGAGTCAAAATCAAATTAATCTTCATGTATTTCAAAGGAAGAAGTTAAAATCAGTCTTAAAATATTAACAAGAATAGCGCCAAAACGTTGATTTTTGAGAAGTATCCTAAGTTTTAAGTAGTAACCACTAAGTCAATTACTATATAAATATAATGAATCATTATGTGTGGACCTCAAAATATATCTAGATTTATCAGTTCTGCTATACTAAATGAACATCAACCCTAAATTTTTACATATAACTCATTATAGTTTTGCTGATTTGATTCATGTGAAAATGGTGGAACAAAACAGCCTATCCACAAACTTCTTCCAGGGTATAGAAGACCAATGACTGAAAACCCTATTTCCAGCCTTCTTTGCAGCTGAGGTTCTCCGTGTTACCAGTATAGTTCCAGATGTCATCAAGAAAGTACGTACACATGAGATTTGAAAAGGAAAGGTATAGCAGCAATGACACACACAAGTCATGATTCCACCACCCACTTACCATTTTGGAGAGGGTTAAAGAGTCAGGATACAAATTTATGTATAGGCATCTAAAGCCATCAGCTTGGAAGCTGGATTCAGTTACTGGGGAAAATATCATATTGGGAGAGGGAGAACAGTACTGCTTAAAAACATCAAAAGATAAGAGTATAGGAAGAAATTATTATCCAAAATCCAAGAGATGTAAACCCAGCACTCCACATCATTTTTGTCTTAAAGGTATTTCCTGGGGTGAGGAGGGGGAAAATATGAATTTAAACTGCATTTTTGGTGGTATTAAGAAATTCAAAGTATAACCACAAACATGAAGTACTAAAAAGTGTGAACAATGTTAAATCATCTGCCATTTTAAGTGGAGGCCACAAAGGAGTATAACATCAAGACAGAATGAACTGGAATAAAACCAACCATTCTGTAGATAGGCTCAATATCCCCTCTAGAGTTCAGGGAAACTCACAGTTTAAACAAAATATTAGTGCTCACCACGCGGGGGAAAAAAAGAAAAATCTTCATAAGAAAGAATCATCTAAAGTTTTGATATATTAATTAAAAATATTTAAATAACTAGCTTATAGTCAGAAGTAACAAGACACACAAGTAATCAAACATCATAATTAAAAAACATTAGAACAACAAATAATATAAAAATTGTCATATACAAAACAAGTTTGGCTGGAGAAATACTATAGCAGTCAGAGTGCTCGCACAAGGCACTGAGTTTGACTCCCCAGCACCACATGAAGTTGGTATGGTGGCACATGCCTGTAATCCCAGCACTCAGAGGAGTCTGAGGCAGGAGGATTGTTGTGAGTTTGAGGCTATCCTGGACTACACCGTGAGTTAAGGACCAGCCTGGGCTACAGAGCAAGACCCTGTCTCAATAAATAAACAATCAAACAGACAGACAAACAACAAAACAATTAACCTAATGATGTTCAAAGATATGAAAGCCAAAGTCAAAAGTCAGAATGAGAGATGAAAAAAGATAAAAAGCATTGAATTGTGACTTTTTAAAGAACCAATTAGAAAGTCTAGAACTGAAATACACATAAATGAAATCAGAAACTTAATGGATAATTAATCACTTAAACAGCTCAAGAAAAAATTAAAGATAGTCAGACGAAATTACCAAAAATAAAAAATATCAAATAAAAGAAATATAACAAATATATTCAGAACATCAAAACTGACAACCCAGAAGAAAAGAGAGTATCAGAAGTGATAGTGAAGAATCATCAAAAAATGTTTACAGACTTTAATTTATATACTCAAGATATGCAATGAATTCAAGTATTTAGACATATATATCTCAATAATAAATGAAGAAAATATAAGACAAATTCTATGATGTCAAAAGAAAAGCAGTAATTATATCAAAACACAGAGAGAATCAAAATAAAAGTCCCACTGGAAGTAACCAGAGATAGTAGAATAATACTCTTTACAACCTCAATGAGTTGCAAAGAATATTAGCCAAAGTAAAAATTCTAAGAAAGGTAAAAATGTCTGTCACAATGAAAACAAAATAGTCACAAAAACAGTTTGCCACATGCAAGTCTTTGGAAGAAATTTCCAGTAATTAATGAAGAAAAAAGATATATTACTTATTTGGCTACTACTGAGACATGATATTCAGTGTGTACAAGAGAGGAGGGGTTCATTTTGGCTCACGGTTTCAAAGGGTTTAGTCCACAGTTAGCTGGGTCCAAGTTAAGAAATGGCATGACATAAGCTTGAATATCATGGCTGAGGAAACGGCACAGCCAATGGGGAAGCAGGCAGGGAGAAGGGAGAAGCCAAAGATAAGAACACACCCTTCTAGTTCACGATTCCAGAAGCCTCTTCTGAAAAGGTCCCACCTCCTAACAGCACAATCAGCTACGAATTCATCAATGGATTGATTCATTCATACATAAAGCACTCTCATGATCCAATCTCCTTTGTTTTTATAGAAAAAGAAGGATCAAATTTGCCTAAATAGAGACACATGCAAAACATCTGGATACAGACATTGCAAAAGTAAAAGATGAAGCTAGACACACCACAGAGAAGGTAACAGAGAGGAGGAGACAGAAAGTCAGCACAGGCTCAGATCTTCAGATTCCGCTCACCAGGGAAGGCAGAACCACTTAGGAAACCCACCTCATGGACCCCATGACCCAAGAACCGATTAAAGCCAAGGCACAAAGAAAACACCCACCTGGAGCTACCAGCAGGCTAACAGGGGTCCAGTAAGAACAAAGAGGAGTTTGCCTCTGGAGAAGCAGCCTGAACATAAAAACAAATCTCTGAAACACAGGCTCAGAGAAAAATCCTAAAGCCAAGGATAGACTAGGAATTGAGAAAAAACCCTCAGGCAACCCAGGAGTACCCGATGATAACCTTGACAGTTAAAAAAAAAAAAAAAAAGCTTCTGCCTGGAGTGCTATAACTACCCCTTCCCACCTCTTCCCCAACTTAATGCCCAATGAAAGAAGAGTTGATCTCATTTTCAGACATGAGTATGACTTACCCTAAACTCTACCATTCGCTGTTCATCTAGAATCCCCTACCATACATCCCAGTCCCAGGCAACTATCTCTACTGACCAAGTATGTTTTATGAAGAGTGTGCCAGACTGAATAGAATCTCCTGAAAATCCATACGTACCCATAGCCTGTAAACATAATCTGGAAGTAAGGTCTTGAGAGACCTTTCTAGACCAGTGGAAACTACCTGAAGTTGAGTGACATGGAACAGATTCTCTCAGCACTCCAAAGAAGGAACCCAGGCAGCTAACACCTGAGCGTCAGATGTGGCCTCCTGTGGTTTTAAGCCACCCAGCTTAAGACACCTTTCTGTGGCAACCTTTGCAAACTAATACAAACTCCATAAAACCAGAAACACATGAAGTATCTATAGAAATTGAATAAATAAGTGTTTTCTTTTTAAAAAAAAAGTACATGAAACAAGCTAGTTGAACCCTAAAAATATAAGATTAAGGAAAAAATCTAGGCAAAAAAGAATAGAGACTACATGATAAAATTAATAAAGTTTAAAAAAATGATAAAAGCAGGGCAAAGCAGGGCTTGGTAGCACACAACTATAAACCCAGCATTTGGGAGTCGGAGGCAGGAGGATTGCTGCGAGCTCAAGGCCAGTCTGGACTACAAAATGAGTTCAGGGCCAGACTGGAATACAGAGCAAGACCCTGTCTCTAGTAAATAAGTGAATAAATAAATAAATAAAATGAAATGTTAACAGTAACAACGCAGACACTGACCTTTAAATTAACTAGACACTTGTCCTTAATAAGGAAGACCAAGGGCAGATGAACAATGATCAACATTAAATAACATGCCTTTCAACAGAAACATACACAAAACGTTGCATATAATATAAAATGATACCAAAGAACAGAGGCACGGAGAGAAATAAAACATTTGTTGTTACCTGGAGTCTTGTATTCATTTCCAGGAAGTAAAAATTCTTCTTTGAATCTACAAGGAACTCGACTGTCCCCGCAGAGGAATACTTCACCGCTTTTGCAAGAGCTACAGCTTGTTCTCCCATAGCTTTTCTAGTCTCAGGATCCAAAAAAATGCTACAAATACAGAAAGCATTGGTCTGTGTATTGAACAAAAATCAAGCTGTCTTTTGTGTGCATTATAAGAAAAATTTTAAATGTTATTCCATTCTAATCTCATTTTAAGAGTCTATAATGCTATATTGATTATGCAAATTTTGTGGTATATGCTGACTGGATGATGCACAATATTCTTAGACAAAGCTACTTCAGATTTTTATAAAACATCTGAACTTCTCATAACTTTTCACAACTTCAATCAATCTATAAAATATATAGCTATTCTTCACAGTTGCTTCAAGGTAAAATGGAGAAAAAAATAAATTCTTACAAAGTAACATATGTAGTGAATCCTCATTATTCATGGATTTTGTATTTGTAAATTTGTCTACTGAGTAAAATTTATCTGTAATCTCAAAATTAGTATTTGCAGCACCCTCATGACTGTTCATAAACACAGAGAGGGGGAACTTTTGAGACTATAAAATGCTGAAAACTGTAACACTCTGCCTTCTTGTCATGGAATTTTGCCTTTTTATAGGTAATTTCACTGTCTAAAATGAGTTACAGTGTCATTATATGCTGTCTGGTGTTCCGAAGCGCATACAGGTGGCACAGGGCCTGGTGGAGAGACCTATATGTGAGACAACCTTCAAACAGGCTCACAGGTCTGGACTATGACCTCAATATTATCAAATCAATGACCAACATTAAGTAGGGCACCTTTCAACAGAAACATACATAAAACATTAATGTTACATGAGAATGGTATGATCAGAGGCTTGCAGAAATCTAATCCTCCATTTCCTGTAATAATACCGGGTTGTCACATAAGTCATATTTTACCTATTGTTCAAGATCAAAGATCAGGGTGCGGGTATAGCTCAGCAGTTAAGGTGACTGTGTAGCAAGCACAAGGCCCTATGTTCAATTCCCCAGCACCAACCACATAAAGATTAGCTAGGTGTGGTGGTTCACACCTGTAATACTAGCACTCAGGAGACTAAGGCAGAAGGATGGTCATATGTTCCAGGCTAGCCTGCGGGGATACAAGATGAGTTCAGGACCAGTCTGAAGTACAGGGAGAAACTCTATCTCAAAAAAGAAAAGAAAAAGAAAAGAAAAGAAAAAGAAAAGAAAAGAAAAGAAAAGAAAAAGACCAATGGACCAATCGATGACATATCACCTGTTTTATTCCATAACCTTTTGCTATCTTTCAGTGAGCTTTACAATTTCTCATTCATAGAAGAACCTATATCTATCAGTGAGAAACTGAACAAGGTACTGGCTTGTAGCCTCATTGGAACTGAACGGTTTACCACACACAGAGTCCTGAAGCGACTGAAACAAGTGGAAGCAGATCAAGTGAATATAGTCAGCATGGCAATACATCCCAGCCAACTTCTAATACTTTTTGATGGGGGATTACACTTGTGTGTGGTCTCAAGTCATCATGATTGACCAGAACTCTGTGACCATTAACAAGTTCTGGATGTCCCTGGATGATGGAGTCATTTTAGCTGCCCAACTGCCAACAGTGTACACTTGAACTGACTGTTTGGTCCATCGGTAGGAGCTTGAAAAATGGGATATCTTTAAAATCCCAACACACTGAGAGCACAACCTTCCTCTGACGAATGCCTGCTTTCAACTAAAGCTGTATATGCAGCACATTGTTAAAAATAATCCCCTTCTCATCACCAGCTATCTGTTGCTTCAAAAAAAAGGATAATTTCCCTCACATTTAATGAGCATATTGCAGATGTTTTATTAGGCCTCAAATGAACTTCTTTTAAGTTCATGAGGAACCCAAATATTGAGCCTGTTTACATATCCCAACTTATTCACTTGGTCATGAATGCTTGAATGATGGATGTTCAATATCTCATGTCATGTTATGTGGGTTTGGCTCACTGGCTTTATTTTGTTGTCATCAGCCTTGGTGGTCCTTCCTGAGGATCACTGAGATTGAAATGACCAGCAAGCAATTTTGGAAACTACCGTTGGCATTGATGATCTGGTAAGCCACTGTCACAGTAAACTACAAAAAATTTCACAAACGTGAGAGCTTGATGTACATATTTCACTGTACGAAAGTAAAACAGTAAAATATGGCCAAAATACACAGTTTGGTCTTTCATTTTCAACTTGTAAAATCTCCAAAACTAAACCACATCACTCAACTTCTTTAAGAATGAAGTTGGAACTGCCATCTGTCCAATTACATATCAATAACATAGATGTGAATGACTCTAGTAGTTCCAAAAATTAGCTAGTGCCATCTGTTGCAAAAATGCATCACGACTTTTCCAACAAGCTAGAGAGTTCATTGCTGATTATTATGGTTTGGATCTGGAATATCCCCCAAATGTCTCATGTATGTGGATAGTGGTTAGATTGGGGGGTTAACTGAATCAAGTGGATTACCTATGGATTTTTGGTGCTGTTAGAGGTGAGGCCTGGTCAGGAGGCATGGATGACTGAGGTTGTGACCTGGTAGGATACATCCCAGAGCCTTCCCAATCTCCCTCTGTTTCTCCCCACAGTGGGATGAACAATAGTCCTTCCCTATGCTCCACTGCCTGCGAGCCATGCATGAAATGAGTGAGACCTCTGAATACGGAGCTCAAACAAACCTCTCTTCCTTCAAGTGTGGACATTGGATATTGTGTCCCAGCAACAAGAACGTGATTAAGACATTAATTTCATATCCATGCTACCTTTATAGAACGTAGCAGCAACAAATATCGGAAACTGATTGAACATCTAATTAACCCGAACATCTTACCATGAACTCTAAGGAATGATATGCAGAGAAACAGCATCTTTAGCATTACCACAAACTACAGTGATAGATTCTTATTTTCATATCCCAACATATTACAGTGCAGCAACAAATATCAAATCACTGGTAATGATCAGACTACTTAGCTCATGCTTGATTCATACTGCTTTAAAGTTTCCCCTTTTATCCTTCTAAATTAATAGATAAGATATGTCTTGGTTATTTTCTCATTGCTGAAACAGAATACCCAGCATATACAACTTAAGAGAAGAAGGGCTTATTTCAGCTCACAGTTTCAGAAGGTCTCAGTCCATTCATAAGCAGCCAGCAATGCTAAAAGCACATGGCAGAAGCTCAGCCAGAGAAAAACTGTTCACAGCACTGCAACAGGAAACAAAGTGAGCAAACAAGGGAAGACCTATATGCTTCCAGTTCAAGCCCCAGAGATCTACCTCTTCCGGTCAAGCCCCACTGTCCCATCCTTTCCGGGTCAAGCCCCAGGGATTTGTCCCTTTCAACCAGACCCTGCTTGTTAACAGAACACGGAATCCATAGATGTTCCATAACATCCATATACATGAGGCTCTTAGGGGACATTCACATTCAAACCACAGTAAAATGTTCAGAGAAAAAACATATTATTTCTATACCTAGAGGAAAAACAAACAAAAAACCATTATTCAAGGTTTCTAGTCTGTGAAAGATTTCTAATCCAGGTAAGACTTCATTAAATTTTAAACAAAAAGAAAAGGCTAAGTGAATTAGAACTGATAAAGTAGGCAAGGAACCACCAAGTTGCAAAACAGCATCCTTTCTTCCACCCAACTACACTTCCACGATTTTAGCTGCGCACATGGTCACTGAAGGAAAAAAGATATTTCCAAGCTTCCCCACTAAGAGCTTAACTGCAGATTGATGCCAGATAATCAAAATGGCAGTTCATTCAATCCTTCCTTAAAACACAAGGGGGAGGAGGCCACTGACATGGGATGGGACCCAGGGCGAGCATTTCCTTGACTTTTCATCTTCCTTTTTTCTCTTGGTCCTTTTTCTTGATGCAGAGGGTGGCATCCCATCTTGGCTGCAATGGCTGTTCTTCACAGCATGGTTGGTTTGTTTGTTTGTTTGTTTGTAAGACAGGGTCTTGCTCTGTAGTCCAGGCTGGCCCTCAACGCACTATGTAGCCCATGCTAGCCTTGGACTCACAGCAATCCTCCTGTCACAGCCTCCCTAATGCTGGGATTATAGGCATGCATCACCATGCCCAGTTTTATGTGGTGCTGGGGAATCAAACTTATGGCCTTGTGCTTGCTGAGCAAGTGCTTTAACTGCTGTGCCACTCCTCCAGCCCTGGTGGCTATTTTTTAAGAATAAGCATCCCAAGAGAGAAGCAGAAGCTGAGAATTTTATGAGGCCTAAGCTAGAAACTGGTATAGTATTACTGCTACAGGTTAAGCAATCACAGGACACAGGATCAAGTGGAGGTGACTTGATCCTTCCCCTCATCACTCAATGAGAGATGTGTTATAGAATCAGGGAACTATGTTTCACAATTACTATACCATACCTTAGTACCCTACATTAATATAACTAAAAGTATTAAATTTTTACTATTACCCTATGATTAAAAATATCCCTCATGTTCACTCCTACTATATACAAATAAAGGTATGCTGGCTGTGGTGACCAAGGCTACAACTGGATATACTTTTCAGTGCCTGCTAATTCAAAGTAACTATGTACAAACAACTGGTGATTTTACACAAATACCAACCCAGTATCAACTTAGAAATGAGACTTTGTGTAACTACTACACAAAACACATGAAAGTCCAGCAGAGACAATCCCCTAAAGTAGCTGTGATAAACCTAGGAATTTTTGACAACTATGCTCCAGAAATCTTCTATGACAGAAAAATTTCAGGATTAAGTTCATGAAACCTTCAACATGAAACCTGAAGGAATCGCAGAAGTTCCATGATACACCAGCAGGATCTATACTACCTAGAAGCCTACAGAAGTCAGAGTGGGCTGTATCTACAAGTTTTTCTTCTAATAAAAACCCACTTCTTTTTAAAAGAATTCTCTCACTTTTATGCATTATGAGGAAGATCAAGGAACAAGTTCTTTGTTATAAAAATAGCCATTGATTGAGGCTACGTTTATTACAGCAATGTGTGCCATAACATGAAAAGGAAACCTAGAAAATCAATAAAAGTAAATTATTCCATAAACATCCACTAGGAGAGACTCTTACCTTGGCGCTTCCTCGACTACCTTCTGATTTCTTCTCTGAATTGAGCACTCTCTCTCATTAAGCCACAAAGCATTTCCATGTTTGTCACCTAAGACCTAAAAATAGTAGCATCATCTGAGAAAATGCACAGCCACTCCTACTGAGCACCTGCCAATTAGCACTTCCCAATACAACACCTTTGGTTCTTGATCCCAGGGCCTCACAGAATATACAAACCTCTCAAAATATTCTTTTATTTTCACAAAGAAAATATTTTATATTCATAATCTCAAAATTCAATAAAACATTTTTATCAAGAAAATTTGATGACAAGATGTTCATGTTACATTTCAAACGTCAGCAATAAAATGCATCAGAATTTACCATGCATATATTGTAAGAGACACTAAGTACCAATAAAGCAATGAAGACATTCTCTTTGCCCATAATGCGTAGGACAGACACCATTCCATTACAAAGGTCTCTTTGTTGTTAATCTTATTAAAATGTTTCTAATATTTTATTTATTGACATCCAATAAGTATTACATTACTTATTTATATGTGCATATCTTGACTAGGATTTATTTTTGTTACAGGAAATCAGTAAAAAGATCTGGGATTGATAAAAACACATTATGATTTTTTTGCATATGTAATAAGGAGAACTAAGCCAAGATAACCACATAAAATATTAGACATTCCTTTAAAACTGAGTCATCTGGGTACCTATTTGCATATTTCTGAATAAACATATCAGGTTCACAGAGATAAGACCTATTTTAGAAGCCATAGAATGAATTTTACCTCCAAAGAACTACCAAACCTCCCCATACAAGTCATTCTGTTTCTTTATGCATGAAAAGTAGCGGATAATACAGTCTTGATATTTTACATGAAGACTAAAAGACTGAATAAAAATCATAGCTACAGTAGGTATGGTAAGCTATAAAATGAGTATTTACTATATAACTACAAAATTGACTTTTAAGAATCTAGTCTATTTAAACTCCAGAGTTACTCCAACTAATGAAGAAACTTTATAACAATATTCTAAAAATAAGAAATTTTTTTCTAAGAAAAGATGGATTCATGAAGTGCCCTCAATGTAAAAATATTTTAAATCATTAAAATCTCAACTTCCTTTTTTAATTCTAATTGACAAAAAAGTAAGAGAAGACTTAGTTGCCAAGAAATAAAGTCAAAATGGCCAAGAATTCACAGAAATATTTCCAATGATAAAACACTAAATTCACATAAACAAAATCAAAAGTTTGCTGTTCTCCAAATTCTATGTGGAGGTCAGTTTATTTTTTAAGTCTGAGTCATTTACTACACATTTTAAAAATCAATTTTATGATCACTTATCACGACACATCATTTTTAAATGGTCATAATGGAAGGTAAACCTTAAACGTATTGTGAACTTTTAAAAAACATATACATTAGTGCCTATCAATTTTTTATAAAATATTGGGTTTCAGTGTATTTTCACACATGAATTTAACATATCTTGAGTGTATCCATCCTCCCTCTTACCTTGACCAAATATTTTAAGCTTCCACATGGTAGCAACAACACTAAACTTCCTTAAGAAATGTCTGCCCAATTCATTTGATTGGGCTATTTTGCTTTTTGGTATTAGGTTTTTTGAGTTGTTTATATATTCTATATATCGATCCTCTGTCAGCAGAGTACCTGGCAAAGATTTCCTCCCATTGTGTGGGCTATCTTTTCACTCAGTCAGTTATCTCTTTTGCTGCATAGAAACTTTTTAATTTGATGTAGTCTCGTTTGTCAAATCTTACTATGATTTCCTTTGCTATTCGAGTCCTATTCAGGAAGTCGTTACTTATACCTGAGCTCACCTTGTTCTCTTCCAGCAGTTTGTTTCCTGTCTTATATCTAGTGCTTTGATCCACTTTGAACTGATCTTTTTCCCCAGTACTGGAGATTCAACCAAGGCTTTCACATTAAGCTACATCCTCAGTCCATTTTTTTAGCTTTGATTTTGAGACAGAGTTTTTCTTAGTCACTAAGTTATGAAGGGTGGGTTTGAACTTGCAATCCTTCTGTCCCAGCCACCCAGAGTGCTGAGATTTCAGGCCTACGCCACCAGGCCTGGCTTGAACTGATTTTTATGCGGAGTAAGAGATTCAAATCTAGTTTCAGTCTTCTACATATGGATATCCAGTTTTCCCAGCGGAACTTGTCAAAGAGATTGCCTTTTCTCCAGTGGGTTATTTTTGGTCCCTTTATCAAGAATCAAATGGCGCTAGTTATGTGGGCTTGCTTCTAGGTCCTCTGTTCTATTTTATTGGTCTACGGGTCTATTTTTGTGCCAATACCATAATGTTTTTGCTACTATCACTTTATAACATAATTTGAATTTGGGAATTGTTTGCCTCCAGTCTTGCTTGTTTTTCCATAGAATTCCTTGGTGATTCTGGGTCTCCTGTATTTCCATAATAAATTTTGGGACTTGTTTTCCTAGTTCTGTCATGAATGTCATAATTCTGATGGAGACTCTGCTGGGTCCATAGATAACTTTCAACAATATGGTCACTCTAGCAATACTAATTTTTGTCAATCCATGAATATGGGAAGTCTTTCCCTGTGCTAGTATCTACTTCAAATTCTTTCTTCAATGTTCTAGAACTTTTACTATAAAACTCTTCCAGTCCCTGGATTAGGGCGATGTCTATGTACTTTAATTTCTTGTTGAAGCTATTATAAACAGAACTGTTTTCCTGATTTCTCTCTCAGCTAGTTCATTACTGATATATAGGAAAGTCAATCGTTTTGTAACGTTGATTTTATATTCTGGCACTGTGCCGAATTTGTGGATCAGCTCTAAAAGTCTTTTGGTGGAGTCTACAATGTCTTTAAAAATGGAATCATAATGTTTGTACACAATGGTAACTTACTTCTTCTCTTCCTATCTGGATCCCTTTTATTTCTTTCTCTTAATTGCTGTGGCTAACATTTCAAGTATTATATTGGAGAAGTCGGGGTAGACATCTTTGTCTCATTGCTGATTTTAGAGGAGTTGCTTTCAGCTTTTCCACATTCAGCAAGATGTTGTGTTATTAAATTTTACTGCAGTCCTTTATAGATATACATGTTCTGAATGTAGAAAAATCTTGAAGCTATATACTATGTCCTAAACAAAGCTACTAGGAGACATTTGTACCAATGTCTCAAAATATTTAGGCTGTAGGACACAGCTACTTAAAATAAATCAAAAACTGATATATACATAACCACTTAACACAACTAACAAGCATCATTTACTGAGTATGAGTAGTGTGAGAGACAAAGGCCCAGTTCCTGGGACCAGCAAAGGACTAAGACCTACTCTGCCCTCTAGGACTTCAAGCCCTAACAATATCAGAAATCTCAAATTTCTTTCTTTCTTTCTTTCTTTCTTTCTTTCATTCATTCATTCATTCATTCATTTTTTTTTTTTGAGACAGGGTTTTGCTGTATAGTCCAGGCTGGTCCTGAGCTTACTACGGAGCCCAGGCTGGCCTTAAACTCACAGCAATACTTCTGCCTCAGCTTCCCAAAAGCTAAGATTTAAGGTATGCAACACCATGCCCAGCTAATTTTTAATGTGATACTGGGGAATCTAACCCAGAACCTCATTCATGCCAGGCAAGCACTTTAAGCAACTGAGCTATGCCTCAGACAAGTAAACTCAGGTGTCTGAAGTAATATAAATATTCTCCCTGTAGCACAAACAAAGGGGGGTTATAATAACTGCATTTTGAAGTATGTTTTTTATTTTGCAAAGGATAACCAAAGTATACAAAATTAAAACATAGATTTAGCAATGACACTGAATACAAAATCAATGTATGAAAATCAACTATATTTCTTCTCATGAGCAAAAAATAAGAGGTAAATAAAATTTAGAAAATGATATCATTTATAATAGTATCAAAAATTATCCTACATCTAGAAATGAAGCTGGGTCTGTCAGTACTTGAGTTTGTCTCTGCATGCAATCACATATACTTGAGGGACTGGGACAGGAGAATCACAAGTTCCAAGCCTCCTTGCTTACTTAGTGGGACTCTGTCTCAAAGTATAAACATTGAAAGGTGCTAGGGATATAGCCCAGCAGCTCCCTGGTTCAATCTCCAATCCTCAGCATACGCAGGTACATACTCACATAAATACACATACTAAAATAAAACAAAATTAAATTAAATTAAAAATGTAAGTATAAATTGAATGAAAGACTGTAGACCCAAAAGTACAAGACAGTGCTTAGAGGAACAAAAGAAGACCTAAATAAATGATAAATGAAGAGATACTGCAGTTCAGGAACTAGAAAATTCAATTTTATGAAAATATCAATTCCTGCCAGAATAAACCTCTAGATTCAATCTATCCCAAGAACCAAAACTATCAAGGTAGGGGAAAAAATAAATTCAAGCATTTATAATATCAGATTTCTATACTTCTTATGAAACCAAAAATAAAGGGCAATAATCAAATTTCACTTAATTTACACAACTGGTTGCCACAATAAATGATGCTGATACCTAAACTGAAAAAATTTACTCTGACCCAACCTCACAGCAAAAAATAAATAAATAAATAAATAAATAAATAAATAAATAAAAATTCATTCAAACAAACATATACATTTTAACTCAGAACAGCACAGGTCCTAATCTGAGTACACAAAGTGCACTTAAGCTGTAAGCCAGTAAAATTAAGAACTCTATTTCTCAAAAACAAAAATATTAATCAAATGAGCAGGTAAGCCATCAAAAGCGGAAAGAGTGACAGGGCAATTATGTACCTGGCCAAAGACTAATAAGCTAAATAGACATAGATCTCAGATCACTTGCCTTTTTCTTTTTCTTTTTCTTTTCCTTCTTCTTTCTTTTTCTCTTTTTTAAGCAGTAAATGTATTGAGCCCAGGGCCTTCAACTGAGCTATATATCTAGCCTTTATTTCTTTTTTTAAACAAGGTCTTCATAAACTAAAATTTGCCTGAGCTAGACTGTTCAAGTTGGGCTCAGACATGTGACCTACCCACGCCTGCCTCCAAGCGTGCTGGGCTTACCGAACTGTACTCCACATCTGGCCACTCAATTTTTAAAAGCTGAATTTGAAAAGAAGTGGCAAGGATGAAAGACCTGAAGAGTCACATAACAAAATGAGATGTCCCATGAGTGGACAATACGTAATGAAAAGATATTTACATCAATACTCACTTATGAGACAAATGAAAACACACTTAAAAACTGAGAATACTGAGGGCTGGGAAATGTAAGCAGGAACAGAAGCTGTCGTATACTGCTGCTTGGAGCCTGTTGTGAACAGCATGGAAAGCTACCGTTCAGCCATATCCCCAGCTCAGTGAAACAGGTAAGGACAGGGCCAGAGACATAGCTTGGTGGTGGAGCGCTCACATACCATTGACAGGTCTTGAGTTTGATATCCAGAACTTTAAAAAAAATCAAATTGCTGGATCAAGAAGATATTTATTTTCAGTCTCTTGATAATTTCCATATTGCCCTCCACAGTGGTGGTACCAGTTTGCAATTCCACCAGCAGGGCGAGAGGGTTTCTTTTCTCCACCGCCTCACTAGCACTGGTTGCTGTTCCAGGTCGTGATACACACTATTCTCACTGGGGTAAGATGACATCTTAGTGATGTTCTGATTTGCATTTCTTTAATGGCTAAGGATGTTGAACATCTTTTCATGTATTTGCTGCCCATTTGAACTTCATCTGAGAATGGTCTATTCATTTTTTAACTGGGTCTTTAAATTTGATGAGTCTATTTCTCTTCAGCTCCTTGTATACTCTAATTACTAGCCTCCTGCCTAAAGTATAGGTGGTGAAAATTGTCTCCCGTTCTATTGGTTCTCTCTTCACTCTGTCAATAATTTCCTTTGCCGAGCAGAAACTCTTTATCTACATTCTCAGTTCTCCTCCACTGGCTGACTTCTCTGCTTTTGTACCGGTACCATACACATTTTATAATTGTTGATCCAAAATATAACCTGATTCCTGGAGTCATAATGCCACCTGCCTTTGTCTTGTTACTGAAGATTGCTTTGGCTATTTTATACCTCCTTTGGTTCCATATGAATTTAAGAACATTTTTCAAGTTCCTTGAAAGAAACTGTTGGTATTTTGATAGGGATTGCATTGAACCTATATATCAATTTGGGCAGTATAGTCATTTTAACTATATTAATTCTGCCTGTCTAAGAACAGGGGATGTCTTTCAATTTTCTGTTGTCTTCTTCAATCTTCTTTCTTGAGTATAATTTTCTCGGTAGAGATCCTTCACTTCCTTGGTTAGGTTTACTTCTAGGTATTTAATTTCTTGATGGGCTATTGAGAATGGATTTATTCTTCTGAGTTCTTTCTCAGTAAGCTCACTGTTAGTGTAGAGGAATGCTATTGATGGTTTAGTACTGATTTTTGTATCTTCCAACTTTGCTGAATTTGTTTATTCTCTCTAGGAGTTTTGTGGTGGAGTTCTTGGAGTTTTCTATGTAGATAATCATATCATCTGTAAAAAAGGATAATCTGACTTCCTCCTTTCTGATACATATTCCATTTATTTCACTTTCTTGACTAATTGCTCTGACAAAGGTTTCGAGAACTAAGCTGAATAGGAGTGGTAAAAGTGGACAGCTTTGTCATGTTTCTAATTTAAGGGGAAATGCTTTCAATTTCTATTTACTATGATATTTGCAGTAGGTTTGGCATATATAGTTTCTATCAGTTTTAGGTATGACCCTTCTTTACTTTTTTTTCAGGATTCTTTCATGAACAGGAATCTTTCCAAAAGAGTTAAAGACATCATATAAAAGAGATATATTTACACTTATGTTTGAAGCAGCACAACTAATAATAGCTAAAATGTGGAGGAAATTAAAATACCCATCAACAGACCAATGGATACAAAAATTATGGTCTATGTACACAATGGAATACTAGTTTTCTATAAAGACAGATAGTTTTGAGGCTTTTATAGGCAAATGGATGCAACTTGAGACCATTATGCTCAGTAAAGTGAGTCAGACATAGAAGGTTAAATATTGAATGGATTCTCTAATATGAGAAACCCAAAATACAGTCACTGAATAGAATTAAATGAAAGGCGGAGACAGTGAGAGTCAGGGGAAGGAGGAAGGCATGGGGGGTCAAAACAGGAAAGGGAAAGGGTTGTAACTCTGATGCAATATATTTGTGCACAAAATACTAAAGTTCAATGTAAGCATTTGTATCACATACATACCTATTAATAAAACAGGGAAATAAATCAAGTCATCCATCTGCTGTCAGAACAGAGGTTACTTAATACCAGTCAAGGAGAAGAGCTGACAGGAAGTGTTATGAGGGGCTCTTCCGGTTTAACAGAAATGTATCACATCTAGAGCTGGATGGTTACTGTACATTAAAATGTGTGTATAAAAATTTTATTAATTTCACATAAAATTTGTGGATTTCAAAGTATATTATATGATAACTCAATTTAGAATATCTAAAAAAAACCTAACAACTTCAAAAAACCCACTAGTCTCAAAAAACACCTTTTGTTCAATGTTTTAAAACTATCAATCAATGATGTGTTTCCACACTTTTTTGCATTCCAGAAAATCTCAGGATCTATATGAAGATTTGCGATTCATAAATATCCCTATATAAAAGTACCATTCAATTTTAACAAAAATGACAGATAAAGAATTTTTATTATACCTCCGCCAGAAGAGACAGTACAGCAAATAACTGGTTTTTCATTCAGTTTTATGGTTCTTTATACACACCAAATTAATATTACAAAAATACTTAAAATTCAGTGGTTTCTACCTTGATATCCACTTTTTGTCTATTTCAAGTGTAACATCAGTTCTTATTCATAATGTATAAATTAACTTAAAGGCATTTCTGACAAATGAAAACTTTAACAGAGTTGTCTTGCATGGCTTGTTTCAGAAAAACTGTTTTGATGAAATCCATACTCTCACCACCACTTTAACAAGTAGCTATGTCAATCTGAATAGAAGAAATTATTTATTCATCTCCATACAACCAGATCCTAGGAAAACATACATCACAGAGAGACACACAGACAAGTGATGACATGAAATGATACAAGAATCCAGGTCAGAACTCTTCTTTTCCTCTGAAGAGATTGATAAAGATGTGGTCTCAGAAAGGGTCTGAATGATTGTGAAGGTGGAATATACAGTTAGCTAGGCCAGACATCTTGGTCTGCTCTATCTGGAGGTTGGTTCTACATCATTTCCATCTAACCAATGCTCAAAGACTTTGACAAGAAGAGTATCAAATTCCACAAGCAGCAGATGTTCACTTTATTTTATAATTACTTGAACATATCAAAACAATTTATATTCATTCTAAATAGAAGAAATGTTGACAATCAGAATAAATTACACATCTTAAGTGTCATAAGCAGTATCTTAAGTGTACTGACCTGAATTTCTATATGACGAGGATTATCAATAAATTTTTCTATTAGAAGTCTGTCATCACCAAAACTAGAAGCAGCTTCTTGAGATGAAAACCTAAAACCATCCCTGTAAAGTAAAAAGGGAATGCAATCAGTCTAGCAAATAAATGCAGCCCACCTTAAAAAGAAAACAAGCAACTAAATACTTATTTCAGTGTACCTCAGAATAAAGCAGCAAAAAAATTTACTCAACATATGGACAACTAAATCAACTTTGCCTGAACTGCAACCCTCCTACTTACTAGCCTCATGATCTTGAGTGAGTCATTTAACAGCCCTGGATCACAAACTTTCTGTTAAAACAGAAAATGTCAGTACTTAGTTCACCAAGTGTTAAATATGAAAGTTTAATCAACCATTTAAATAGGGGATGGAACCAAGGGATACTCTCACTTTTATCCCAGCCCATAATGTTTTTTTTTTTTTTAATTGAGACTGGGTCTCAAAGTTACCCAGGCAGGCCTAGGATTCCCAGATACTCCTTCCTCAAACTCCCAAGTAGCTCAAATTGCAAGCCTGTGTATTCATGTCCATCTAATTTCATTTCTTCAACCTTAATATACCTGAGTTCTACTTACTTCTAATGAACAGTTGTCTTTGAACTAAAACTTATATTTAACATAAAACATTAAACCCAAGTTTTGCTAATCCTTTTATTTGTTAAAAACACAGCTGCCAATTTTAAAAAATAAGTATCTGATGTGTTTGCTTCTATGCTTTACACATATACTATGGCAGATAAACACTAAATAGAAGACAGATTTCTCAATGTATGATCTATTTTGGCTCTCAAGGAGAAGTATCAGGGTCTTCTAGTCTTCCATTACATTCTTTACAACTGTGACTTAGGGAAATGAAGTTTAGCTTTCAGGAAACTGCAAAGTCAAAGAAACTAGAAGCACAATGAATCATTGTTTTCATTACCATTATGACCAACATTTTTTTTTTGAGACAGCATTTTGCTCTGTAATCCAGGCTGCTTCTGAACTCATTATGTAGTCCTGGCTGACCTAGAACACTTGGCAATCCTCCTGCAGCAGCCTCTGAATGTTGGATTTATAGAAATGTGCCACTATGCCCACTATTGAAGAAACGGCGATCTTTTTTGTATCCAACTATGTTCCAGCTACACAGCATAGGTACTAGGAATATAAGAACAAAATTGAAACTGCCCTGGCAGTGCCTGAAGTCTAGTGGAGACACACAAACATACAGATATAATTAAAGCCATTTATGTTATACATTCTATTTGACTTCAGAAGGGAAAAAAGAAAGCTAGTAAATACTAAATATATCTACATATAGATATAATCCATACATATAGATATATCTAACCTCATGTTCAACAAACTTCATGATTCTATTCTTAATTTATTATATTATATGAAACTTTCTTTTAAAATTATTTCCAATGTTCTAAAGATTCTAAGACACAGGACTCCCTTACTGCCTACACCCAGCACAGAACTCAGAGAAATTTTGACTCGTCCAACAAACCTTCATATTCATTCAAAGAAACCTCTCATCCAGACCTTTAAGTTGAAGTCCCTCTACAACAGAAACCTGGAAAGAAGACAAGGCAACAGGACACCCACAGAAATGCCTGAGACTCCAGATATTAGCATCATGGCCCCTGAAACAGTGGAACTCATAGAGAAGGAAGACAAAAAACAAATAAAAGAATCAAATAACCTGTTCAAACAAGATATTCTCAAAGAAATGCAAGTAATGATCGGCAGGCTTAAAGAGGAACTTACTAAAACAAATAGTGGTCCTCACGGATACAAAGCTCACTAAGTGTATACAAGCCACAATAAAAAGTTGGCTGAAGTAATAAGGAAATGCAAGATATGAAGGAACATTTTGATAGAGAAGTGGAGATCCTGAAAAGAAATCTAGCTGAAATTCAGGATACAAAAAAATACATTTGAAAGCAAGGGAAGTCAACTTAAACACTGTGAGGGCATAATTTCAGATTCTGAAGACAAGAATGAGAAAACAAATGCTATAATTAGGCACAACTTCAAAATTAGAAATGAGGGGGTGGCCTGGAGGAAGGGCACTGTGGTTAAAGCGCTTGCCTTGCAAACACAAGGCCTTGAGTTCAATTTCCCAGCACTACATAAAGCTGGCACAGGCCTGTAATCTGAAAGCTGGGAGTAGGCAGCACCTGAAAGGCTGAGGCAGACAGATTGTCCTGAGTCCAAGGCCAGCTTGGACTATACCAGTGAGTTTGGGACTAGCCTGGGCTATAGAGGAAGACCCTGTCTGCCAAAAAGGAAAGAAAGAGAAAGAAAGAAAGAAGGAAGGAAGGAAGGAAAGAAAGAAAGAAAGAAAGAAAGAAAGAAAGAAAGAAAGAAAGAAGAAGAAGGAAGGAAGGAAGGAAGGAAGGAAGGAAGGAAGGAAGGAAGGAAGGAAGGCAGGCAGGCAGGCAGGCAGGCAGGCAGGCAGGCAGGCAGGCAAGAAAAAAATTAGAAATGGGCAAAGTAGCTACATACAGCAGCTGATGGATGACTCAAAGAGAGCCAACCTCAGAATTATGGGTGTGAGAGAAAGAGCAGAAGATAGCACTAAAGGTATAAAGAATTTATTCACTGAAATCATGCAAGAAATTTCCCAACTCTAGGGAAAGAAATTACTTTTCAGGTACAAGAAGCTTGTAGAACACCAAATAACTTTAACCAGCAATAAGACTTACCACATATCACAATCAAATTGGAAATACAAGATAAAGAGAGAATATCAAAAGCAACAAGAGAAAAACAGCATTATTCTACCAAGGCAACCCTATTCAAATTACCACAGATTTCTCAATGCAAACTTTAAAGACCAGGAGAGCTAGGAGCAAAATCTTTCAAGACAGCAAGTTTCAACCCAGGTTGTTATATCCAGCAAAATTATCCCTGAAAATTGAAGAGGAAGTAAAAATTTTTCATAAATCAAGTATCCCTAAAGAAATTTGTGACCACTAGCCCAGAATTGCAGAAAATATCTGAAGAATCTTAGAGAGAGACAGAGACACAAGCAGGATCAAAGAACATAGAGGAAAGGAAACATCTAAAAAGAAAGTGTAACAAAATCATAGACATGAATCATTTGAGCGGTATCCCACTAAAACAGTACCAGCTTTCTCATAAAATCAGTGAAATTTCCCCCGTAATTATTATTTTTATCAGTATATTAGCTTGCAAAACATAACAATTATATGTAGCATGGGGAACTGATGTAAAACCTTAATCAGTGAAACTTTTTTGATGTGTACAGACATTTAGCTGGTGTTGGAGTAGCAGAAGGCAGTGGTTTTGATCTGGGATATTTTAAGCTTCAAAAACAGTAAGAGTTGGTAAGTAGTTTGGGGTCTTTTTTCCTGAAACTGTCATTGAGTGGTAAGGATAAAAGATCACATAGCCTTAGTCCATTCACTAAGAACTCAGTTCAACCTGTGACTCTTGAATTTTAATCTTCAACTTCATGCTCTGTAACTACAGTTGAAATAATGATCACACCTGTTTCTTCCTGCTCCTCTCTGGGGAAGAATTCTTTTTAAAATTCTGAAATATTTATGTAGACTATTATATCTATTGTTTTATGGGAAATACACTTTTGTGATAGAGACTTAAGTTCATTTACTATAATGATTCAATATAGTCTTAAGTTCATTTAATGTAGCTATTTATTTATTCAGTCTTTAATGTAAATTTAGCCTAAGAAATCTGACTGATATAATGATAACCTGAATGTCTTTTGTATACAACACAATCGAAAATAGCCAAATCGTGAAAGAAACCAATATGCCCAAGTACAGATGACTGGTTAAAGAAGATGTATATACACACAATGGAGTATTACTCTGCCAGTAACAATGACATATCTGAGTCATTTTTAGGAAAATGGATGCACTTTGAGAGCATGATGCTCGGCAAAATGAATCAGACCCTGCAAGTTTAATACATGGTTTCTCTAATATAGGAAAACTAAATCATAAAAAGTGTAAGAGACACAGAAGCAAGTAAAAAGATGGACTTTGTAGGGAGAGTAAGGGAAACGGGTGTGGTGAGAGGGTGGGAAGGAGAAACGGCGATGATACAAAGAACCAAGTGGGCATGAGAGTGGGAGCTGAGGGAAGGGGAGAGTCATGGGAGGATTAAAAGGGGGAGGGGAAGGGTGTGTAATATTGACATGACATATATGTGCACAAAATACTCAAGTTCAATGTAAACATTATGTCCTGCATATATAGGTTATATAAATAAAATGGAGGGAAGAACAATAAAAAGGGAGAGACACACAGATGCGGGGGGAGGAAGGGGCTGGGGGTAAAACTCAGTAAGAAAGTCTAGGCTCTGTCCCCATACTGGGAAAAACCTTTATGCCATCCATTTCTTTTCCAGAATGATATAGCATGTGAACCTCTTGTCAAAATAGAGTTTAAAGTATTATAATGACGTGGGCATAGTAACACATGTCTTACATGGCCAAGACAAGGAAATCATTTGAATCCAGAAGTTTAGGGCTAGCCTGGGCAGCACAGCAAGACCTTATCTTTCAAAATCGTAACAACAGAACTCAGGGCAGAGGGCATCACAGGGGTAAAGCACTTTAGCATGGGCAAATCCCTCCAATCCCCAGTATCACAAGTAATAATAATTTAAAATATATAACACTACATAGGAAATAAAATATATTCAAATACAGGTATCAAAGTATTTTAAAGTACTCAGGATATAAAATATACAATTATTCATTAAGTAATAAGCTCCAACAACAAGTCTAAAATCACAACTTAAGAGATAGCTGCAAAACCATACTGGGATAAGAAAACACATGTGATTTTCTAATTGTGAAAAATTTCACAGATACTACCAAAACTTTGATTTATTGTTACACTGGAGGAAACACTAAGTTCCAGGTAAAGGCCAGGAAAGTATGTTATTTGTCTGTATTTATGAATTTTCCTTAAATTCTAACAGGC
Source organism: Ctenodactylus gundi (assembly GCA_004027205.1). Classification (NCBI taxonomy): domain Eukaryota; kingdom Metazoa; phylum Chordata; class Mammalia; order Rodentia; family Ctenodactylidae; genus Ctenodactylus; species Ctenodactylus gundi. The sequence goes on along the minus strand of PVKB01002018.1, from coordinate 228,729 downwards.
CAGTGAATCCAGATCAGACCTCATGATCTACCACATAAAATGTATGAGGGAGTGGATTATTTTCTGGCTTTTTTTGTTGCCATATCCCTAGAATCTAACTAAAATAACACATGTCAAAAGCAGGTTCTCAACCAGTACTGCCAGTCAGGCAATGTATTTGCTTTTGCTGGCTTGACATAAAATGGAAAAAGAGAATATGCTGCTATCTGGGCCAGTATTTGTTGCCAGTAACACTGTGAAAGTGAGGGGAGCATTTAAAGACCATCATCTCACAACACACACGGAAGACCTTCCCTGATGTCATCCAAAAAACAACAGTGATCTGAGCCAATTTATCTATAGACTTAAACTATCTGTGCAAGTCTCCAACGTGTGCCTTCCTCTGGGTCTAAAAGGCGAACACTGCCTCAGGAGATTTTCACCTTTCTTGCTTTAGAATCTAATTTCTCAGTAAGGTTTGAATACCACCAAACAGGAGAGCTTTCAAAATAACTACTTAGCATTTCTGTACCTAAGAGAATTAAGACGGAACTGAATGTGGAAGAAAAAAAGGAAAGGAATATAAAGCAAAATTAACTATTTGCTAAATCAGATCACTTCTTAGCAGAGGAAGGATAAGAAAGACAACATGAACAACTGACCTGACGCTTTTTTTAAATCATCCCCCATCTCTAAAAATGACATAAATCACTACTGCTGACAAAACTGACAACAAAGAATACAAACCTTTCCAAGGCCAGCCTGGACTACCCAGTGAGTTCAGGACCAACCTGGCCTAGAGAGCAAGTCTCTGTCTCCAAAAAAAAAAAAAAAAAAAAAAAAAGCATACAAACATTTTTTAAAAGGTCCTTAAAACCTGCATATAATATTAGGAAGTTTCTTCAACAATTATTTTCTAATCACTATAATGTCATTACTGTGGTGGATTCTTACATTTTTTCTTTCAAAGTTACTTTTGATTTCTGAAACTAGTAAAATGCTGTTCTAAAATTACAACAGAGTGAATATATAAGAGGAACACATAGCAATTTCAAACATGGAAAAAGAAAATGCATTTCACACTATAAAATTATCAAAGTAATTCACTATTTTTATAATCTAGTATAGTAAAACATGTATATATTGAGGCAATACACAAACTCAATGAAATAATTGCTCTTAAATATTCTTGGTTCAAATCTATAGACATCATTCCAACTTGTAAAGCCAAATGTTAATAATTTATGGCTGGAAATAGAATAACTGTAATTTTTAAGTACTCTGTGAAAACAAAAAGGGAATCCTTGGTTGCAATTTGTAATAGGATAATCAGCATCAAATTTTAAATAAAAGTTTTCTGAATAATTTCAACTTTTCTCCCATTTAAAAAAGTAAAATCATTATTATAATTAATCCATTATGCTGTTGGTATCTGTTTACCTGTCAGTTTAATAAAACTCTGGTAACTGCAATTTTCATCAAAAATGTATTTTGGACAGCCTCTCACCTGGTCTCTTCATCATCCCAAGCGATGCGCATGCCTTTCCCACCACCACCTGCTGAGGCCTTGATCATGACAGGGTAGCCTAACAGCAGGGAAGAATTAGACAGAAGTTCAGACTTTGATCATCTGGATGTATGAACATGACAACTGACCACATGTTCAATAACGCAGAAGACAATAACTAATTTATTTAAAAGTTCCTTTCTTCACTCAGGAAAGTAACACCAGTGTAATGATCTCATACATATTTTTAAAATAAGAATGTGATTCTTTTAAAAGGTAAAAGGATGCTTATATCAATAAATATAATATTTTCCCAATAATAAAATAAAAGCTAAAGAAGTAATTATTTGATAATGAATTCTAAAATCTGAATTAGATATATTATTGATTAGCCAATATAGAAGAAGCAACTTAGGCAGGACAAGGAGACAGAATTTCAGTATCTCCCCTTTCTCTACCTCAGTGATTACCCAAACTGCTATTTGCATGCATAAATTCGCCTTTTTCAAGCAGTCATTACCATATTTTAGCTATTTTCATCTGAAAAGTCACAAGGAATCTCTAGCTTGTAACAGCAAGAGCTGACACAATAGTAACAGGGGAAAGAAAAATCAGACATGGCTTTTACATCTGGGCTGGAGCACAAGATCCGGAGCTCCCTAGTCCACTATTCCCCATATTCGGTAAGGTTTCAGGAAACCACAAAATAAGGTCCAAAACAGAGGGCATTTCCAGCTTCTGTTTGTAAAAGAAAATAACATCACAAAATTGTTGCCAGTGACGCGATTATTTAGTCATTGTAAAGTTTCCTTCACAAGAGTCACTTACAGCAACATATTGTCAAGAAAAGTCTCCTCCTTTGGAGGTTTCTGAAAACACAGTAGATATACTCATGTGGCTAAAATCATTTGTTCGTTATTTTCCTGAAGAAAGAAAATGTCACTGAGCCCTTAAAGGACCCTCCCTGACCAGTGATTCTGTACCAGCACTAAACTATAGCTATCGGATCTTAGGAGAAAAAGGAATTGGGGGTCAAACATCACAGACCTTTGACCTCTACACCATAAAATATCTCCTTACTTTACTTACTGGAAATGGCACTTGATTCCTACATATTTCTTAATTATTTCAATTTAAAATGTCTGTTGTGTTTGTGTACGGCAATATTTTTAAGCCAATGAAAGAATGAGAGGAATAAATATATTCTATACTTTTCTTAAGATGGGGCCTTATTATCCAGGACGAGAGGGGCAAAGGAAGCAAGCAAGTTACTTACACAAGCAGTTCAAAAGAGCCAAGGATCACAGAGAGGGAGAGAGGAACGGGATCTGAGAAACCTCAATACACAGAAGTTTGTTTCACTGAGGCTGTGCTGGACAAGCAGGATTTGAACATTTCAGGAAATGAAACAGAGGTGGAAACAAAACAAAGACAGACACAAAAAAGAAGCAGGAAGGCATGAGATAAGTTTAAGAAATCACCGGAACAATTCGGTTCTCCATAACCTATTAACGGAGTGACAGAAGAATGGCGAATCAAACACAGGCTGGGGGCAGCGGACTGGAGCCTCCACACGCACCCACTGCTGACCCTGCTGGGAACCTCGCGTGTGGCGTGATCCCGCCAGGCAGTCTAGCGCAACACTGTGGCCTCACAATGAATGCCACAAAAAGAATCTAACCTGGAATTATTAAAGAATTATTATTACCGGTTTTTTAAAAAATGGAAAAATACTACCCAAAAATTCGAAACTAGCAAAAAAATCAAGTTTAAAACTCAAGGTCTTTTTCAGACAAATGGATCAATGTCACATCCCCAAAAAAAAATATTAATTCACCATCAAATAAGATTTAATCATGCAACAAATGTGATATCCACATCCCATATCCAACATATCCAGAAAATGTGCAGGCTGTGAGGAAGGGAGAGACAAAAGGAAGAAGAAACTGGCATTAGTTAGTGACATTCTTGTTTTGATGGGGGTTTGTTGTTGCCATTTTTGGCCGTGGTCGTCCTGAGGACTGGACTCAGAGCCTTCACAATGAGCTACATCCTCAGCCCTTTTTATTTTGAGACAAAGACTTGCAAAGCTCTGGGTTCCATTCCTCAGCACCACACAAAATCTGGTATAGTGGTGGCACACACCTGTAATTCCAGCAAATAAGAGGATTATTGTGGGCTTCATACTGAGGACTAGCATTGGTCACAGAGATCCCATAAAGTCTTGAATAGCCCCATAATGCACAAGAAAATAGAGGCAGTAATAAAGTCTCTACCTACAAAGAAAAGACCAAGAAACTGGTGGATTCGAGCAGAATTTTTTCAGTACTTCAAACAGTTAATTCCAATGTTTCTAAAACTACTCCATGAAGGTGAATAAGAAGGAACATTGCCAACTCATTTCTGTAGGCTAGCATCACCCTAGTGCCAAAACCAGACAAAGACTTAACCAGGAAAGAAAATTATAGACCAATCTCCTTACTGTATATAATGCAAAAATGCTCAATAAGACTCTAACAAATAGAATTCAGCAAGGAATCAGAAAGATCACACACCATGAACAACTGGGCTTCAGTCCTGGGATGCAAAACTGGTTCAACATACATAAATAAATCATTGTGATACAAGACATCAAAAAAAGCAGGAACAAAAACTACATGGTCATCCATCTCAATTGATGCCAAAAAGGCCTTTGACAAAATCCAACATCCATTCATGATTTAAAAACCCTCAGGAAAATAGGTATAGAAAGGCCTTACCTCAAAATAATAGACACTATATATGACAAATCTACTGCAAATATCATAGTAAATGGGGAGAAACTGAAAGCATTTCCTCTTAAGTCAGGAAAATGACAAAGCTGTCCACTTTCACCACCCCTATTCAACACAGTCCTCAATACCCTTCCCAGAGCAATCAGGCAAGATGGTTGGGAAAAAAACATGTATCACAAAGGAGGAAGTTAAACTATCGTTATTTGCAGATGATATGACTACCTACACAAAAGAGTCCAAAAACCACCATGAAACTCTGATAAATAATAAACACATTCAGCCAAATTGCAAACCATAAAATCAATACTAAAAAATTAATAGCATCCTCTACACTAACAATGAACAATGAACTTACTGAGAAAGAGCTCAGAAGAACAATTTCATTCTCAACAGCCCATCAAAAATTAAATACCTAAAAGTAAACCTAACCAAGGAAGTAAAGGACCTCTACAAAGAAAACTATATTATAGTTAAGAAAGAAGATCGAAGAAGACATCAGATTATCGAAAGACATCCTCTGCTCTTGGATAGGCAGATTAATATAGTTAAAATTATTATACAGATTTAATGCAATCCCTATCAAAATACCAAAACTTTTCACAGAACCTGAAAAAATACTCATTAAATTCATATGGAACCAAAAAAGACCCAGACTGGCCAAAGAAATCCTGAGTAATAAGACACAAGCAGGAGTCATTACGATTCCAGACTTCAAGTTATACTACAAAGCAACAGTTATAAAAACTATATAGTACTGACACTGAGACAGATCAACCAGCAGGAAAAAACTGAGGATGTATACACAAACTCAAGTACTCTAACTACATGATTATTGATAAAGGAGCCAAAAGCATACACTGGAAAAAAAGGATAGCTTCTTCAACAAATGTTTCTGGGAAAATTGGATATCCACATGCAGAAGAATGAATCTAGACACACACCTGTCACTATGCACCAAAATTACACCAAAATGGATCAAAGACCTAGATATTAAAACTGAAACACTGAACCTTCTGGAAGACAAATTACGCAAAAATCGAAAGGATATACAGGTGTAGGCAAGGACTTTTTCAATAAGACACCAAATCAAAAGAAGGAACCTCCAGAATTAACAAAGTAACATTATCAACAAAGTAAAGAGAGAACCAACAGAATGGAAAAAATTTTCACCACCTATACCTCAGATAGGAGGCTAATAACTAGAATATGGAAGAACTGAAGAAAAATATACCCGTCAAATTCAAACATCAGTTTAAAAAATGGGCAATGGAAATGAAGAGACCATTCTCAGTTGAAGTCCAAATGGCCAGCAAATACATGAAAAGATGTTCAACATCCTTAGCCATTAGACAAAGGCAAATCAAAACATCACTAAGATACCATCTAACACCAGAGAGAATGACATAAATCAATAACTCAAACAGCAATCAGCACTGGTGAGGCTGTGGGGAAAAGGAACCTGCGCTGCTGGTGGGAATGGAAACTGGTCCGACCACTACCTAAAGCAGTATAGAAATTCCTTTAAAAGCTGAAAATTAACATCCCTTTTTGATCCTGCAATACCTCTTCTGGTAGTCTTCCCAAAAGAGTTAAAAGCATCATATAAAAGAGATACATGTATACCTATGTATACCTGTACCTAAAAGAATCAATACATAACACAATTGTTTTGGCAGAAAAAGCAACTATATGGTAAAACTGACTTTGCTGGCTTATTTTCCTCTGCTCAGATATGGAAAATAATGGATCCCCAATTCAACTGCACAGATTAGAGCAGAAGGTGTTCAAAGACCAGAAACAAAACCAATGTTTTCTCACACTATATAACATGTTTCCATGTCAAACCCTTGTGTTACATACAATCTTTTACAAAGAACCAATAGAAAAAAGGAAAGAAAAAGAACGAACAATAATAAAACAGGAAGGATTGAAGTAAAGAGAAACAGTGGAGCAAGCACAGCAGTAAAGCATACAAAGAGAACTGGTAGAATTATGATTAAGCCTAAATATATATATGCTACAAAATAAAATTAAAAGTACTCAAATGATGCTCGGAAAGAAAAATAAGGGAAAGGCCACAGAACACGTGTTCCCATCTCCCAGGGAATATCATTCAAACCTCAAATGAACACGCTATTTTAATATAAACATTTTGTTTTTTATCAGGGACTCTGGGGATTGAACCCAGGACCTCAAAGCATGCTAACCACATACTTTACCACTGAGCAACAGCTACAGCCCCAAACATCTCATTCAGTAATGAATTTCACAAATATTTTAACACAACTTTCAAAATAACTTTTCCTTACACATTTTTGTTGAATCTTCTTGGATATCAGGCATATAATCTCCTAAAGATCAAATTGGCAAGTAAGTTAATAGGATACAAATTTGTAAAGAAGGTATAAGTTATAATTTTTCCAAAGATTTCTTCAATATAAATTCAACCACAAAGTCATGAAAACATGAAAAAAAATTCTAAGCAGCATAAACTAATGAAAATAAAGATTTCAAAACTAGCCAAGTATTTTTTTACCCTTTTAAACATGGAAAATTGAGTTCTATAAAACAACTCAAGCAACTTTTTTTTTATAGCATACCACTAGGAAGATGGGAAGAACAGGCAAAGAAAAATAAAAACCAGGGGAGAGAAGAAAGAACTACTGTAGTTCCTACACATTAATTCAAAATAGGAACAGTGGCAGACAGAAGACCCATACAAAGCAGGATCACAGATTCAAGTCCTACTTGGACACAAGGTGAATTAGCAAGATTCTGTCTTAAAAAATATTAAAGGCCAGGAGTATAGCATAATGTCAGAGCCATGGGTTTAAGCTCCAGTGTTGGGCTAAAAAAGAAAAAGGAAAATAGAATCTGTTGATTGCAGAGAATCCTAGACTATTTCAACAGAAGAGCAACCTATCAAGACAAACCAATAGGGGAAGAGGTTATTTCCATATCAAACTAAGACTTAAGAGCACTTTACAGGGCAAAGACTACACTGCAAGACAGACTGCTCAAATGTGTTTTTTTTTTCAACCATTTCTTATAGCTTGAGCATGACACTTCCAGTCTTTAATTGTTACCTGAGAAATGCGCATTCCACTGTTACAGAACAGAATGATCTGTACATATTGCATATCAACATGGGCTAGTTGGTTATAGTATTGTTCAAGCCCTCCAGTTTCTTAGTGATCTTCTGTGTAGATGGTCCATCTATACTTACAGGATGGTATTGAAGTCTCCAACTATTACTATAAAAATACTTATCCCTTTAATTCTGCCAATGTTTGCTTTTATCTTTTGGGGATCTATTTTTCTTGGTATATATTCACTTGTAATTGTTAATAAAAATACAATGTTTATCAATTCTGGGCATGATGGCAGCTGAGGAAGAGTATAGCTCAATAGCTCCTGGTAGACACATTCAAAAATTTGAGAAACCTCACAGAGGTATGAGTAGCTGGAGTACACGCCAGCCCAGGAAGCTAACCCAGGCCACATGGGAAGAGCTGTGAATCACTGGCACTCACAACTGAGATAAATCCAGATCCAGGAGCCAAAGGAAGTGACAGCAGTTGGCAGCTCCAGCTTCAAAAAATGACCCTGTGAGTACTGCAAACTACAAACGCACTGCAAGCTTCCCTTTAAAAAGGATTCCCAGAGCTTAGAAGACCAGCTCAGGAGAAACAGCACTTGCCAGCCATACTAGGAATTTTTTGGAAGCTGAAGTCTGAACTGTTTACAGTAAAAGAAGCCATAGATGGGCCTTCCATCAGGGAGTATGTGGACAGTCTTAATCAGTGCCTAGCAATAAAATGGCACAAGAGACAGTTGTAGAGGGAAGAGAAAGGCCACTGACTTCCTGAAGAGTTCATGTGGTAATGAAAGCATCTCAGAGGGATTGGGAAGAAGGAAGCCAGGAAGGACTGGAGAGCTTTTTTGAGGGGACTGGGAGTGAACAAGACATCTTAAGAGGTCATTTGACTGTTAGATCCCCTTCCCACTGCCTACTCTCAGCACAGAACTCAGTGGACTTTCAGCTCCCACCACACACCCTCATAAACATTCAAAGAAACATCTTGGGTAGGACCATTAAAGCAAAGTGCCTCAGCAATACAATCATGGAAAGACAAGAAAGTAGGACAGATGCATAAACACCTGACTCCCCAGAAGCAAATGTTATAGATCCTGCAACAGTGGAACTCATAGAAAAAGAAGTGAAAAACCAAGTATACCAGTTGGTTTATGTGAACAGTGAATTCAAAAAAAGACATTCTTAGAGAAATTCAAGTAATGATCGGCAGGCTTAAAAAGGAATTTATAAAACAAATAATGGTCCTAATAAATACAAAGCTTCCTGACACAAATAAAAGCTGGCTATGGTAAATAAGGCAATTCAGGATATGAAAAAAAACACCTTGATAGAGAAGTGGGAAGTCTGAAAAGAAATCAAGCTGACATTAAAGATATTTTAAAAATCATTTGAAAACAGAGGAAGACAGGTCAAACACTGTGAGGACAGACTCTCAGATCTTTTAAAAAAAAAAAAAAAGGTTGAATGAATTAATGCCACAATAAGGCATGGCACTGAAATAAGAACTGAGCAAAGAAACTGGATACAACAGCTGACAGATGACTCAAAGAGAGCCAACCTTAGAATTACAAATGTAGAAGGAAGAGCAGAAGACAGCACAAGAGGTACAAAGAGTATATTCACTGAAATCACAGCAGAAAACTTTCAAATCTAGGAAAATAAGTTAACATTCAGGTACAAGAAGCTTACAGAACACCACGCAATTTTGACCAGAAAAGAATCTCACCATGACACATCATAATCAAACCCTCAGAAATTCAACACAAAGAGTGAATAGTAAAAGCAGTAAGAGAAAAACAGACATTATTCTACTAAGTAAACCCATCCAAATAACTGCAGATTTCTCGATACAAACCTTAAAGGCCAGGAGAACCTGGAATGAAATCTCTCAAGTTTTAAAAGAAAGCAAATGTCAATCCCGATCATTATATTCAGCAAAATTATCCATGAAAATTGAAGAAGTAAAATATTTTCACAACCAAGCAACCCTAAGGAAAGTTATGACCACTAGCCCAGCATTTGCAGAAAATACCTGAAAGCAATCTTAAGAGACAGAGAGAAAAGCATTACCAATGAACACAGAAGAAAGAAAATATTGAAAGCAAAAGTATAAGAAAAAACACTAGAAAAACAAGACAATGACAGGATTCAGTAAAAATCTTACAACAATTACTCTCAAAAATAATGGAGTTAATTTGTCAATGAAAAGACACAGACCTGCAGACGGATCAAAACACAAAACCGAACCACCTGTTGTCTGCAAAAGACACAATTTACCCACAAAGAAGCACACACTCTGAAGGTAAAAGGATGGAAACTAACATTTCATGCTACTGGAGCCCAGAAACAAGCAGAAGTAGCTATACTAATCTCAGACACTACAGACTTCTAACGAAAACAAAACAAAAAAAAAAGAACAATCCAACAGAAAGAGTTCACAATTATATATGCACCCAATGTAGGTGCACCCAATTACATTAAAAAGAAACTGCTGGACATGAAGGGCCAAAGAGACCCCACACAATCATACTAAGGGTCTTCTATATCCCATTCTCACAAATAGACAGGTTAACCAGACAAAAACTCAGCCAAGAAACATCAGAGCTAAATCACACAAAGAACAAAAGGACTTAGCAGATCTCTATAGGGTTCTATTCAATGTGAACAGAACACACACCTTTTTCTGAGGAGCACATGGGACCTTTTCTAAAACAGATCATATCCATGGACGTTAGACATGCTTAAATAAGTACAAAAGAATTAAAATCATTCCCTGTATACTTTTAGATCATAATAAAATGAAATTAAAAATGAAATCAATAGTAAGAAAACTACTGAAATACATGGATATTAAATAATACATTATTGAACAAGCAATGGAAGAAGAAAACATGAAATCAAAAGCTTCCTAAAGTCAAATGACAATGAAAGCATACTGTATCAGAATTTATGACATGTAAGGAAAGCAATAAAATTGATAGCTACAAATGTACATATAACAACAAAAAAGAGAAATCTCAAATAAACAATTGAATAATTTAGCTAAAAGTCAGAGAGAAACAAGAACAAGTTAAATCCAAAACTAGGAGAAGAAAGGAAACTAGAAGAATCAGAGTAGAGATCAATGAAATTGAAATTTAAAAAAAAGACAAAGCACAAAAATTCAAAGCCAGCTTGGGCTACACAGTGAGTTCAGCACCTGTATGAACTACAGAGTGAGATCCTGTATCTGAAAAAATAAAAATAAAAGATTAATGAATCAAAGAGTTGGTTCTTTGACAGAATAAATAAAATTGACAAACTTATATCCAAATTCACCAAAAGAAGAAAAATCCCCATTAATGAATTAGAATGCAAAAGGTAAAAATCACAATAATTAAAATTTAATGGTTGTAAGAAACTTTTGAAAATCTATATTCCAATAAACTGAAGTACCTAGAAGAAATGGATAAATTTCTGCACATATACACACACCAAAATCGAACCAAGAAGATAAAAACCGAGTACAGAAATAATCAGGGATGAAATTGATGTAGTAACAAAGGGTCTATCAACAAACAAAAGTCCAGGACCTAATGGATTCAACAAAGAATTTTATTATAACTGTAGGGAAGAGTTAGTGCTAATGCTCCTTAAACTCTTCCATGAAATTGAAAGAGAAGGAACACTGTAAAACTCCTTCCATCCTTAATAAAGTACTTGGAAACACATTGTAACAAATTATTTAAAGACCATAAAACATGACCAAGTTGGCTTCATCTCAAGGATGCAAGGCTGGTTCAACATATGTAAATCAATTAATGTAAGACACCTCATTAGCAAAAGAAGGACAAAAACACATGATCATCTCAATAGGTGTGGAAAAAAGCCTTGAAGATCTCTTCCTGATCAAAACTATGATGAAAGTAGGCACTGAAGGATCTTACCTCAAGTTGATTAAGAGCAATTTGTAACAATCCTACTGCTAACATCATCCTAAATGGGGAAAAACTGAAAACATTTCCCCTAAAATCAGAAACAAGTCAACGGTGTTCACTCTCACCACTTTTATTCAACATAATGTTCCTAACCTTAGCCAGAGCAATCAGGCAAGAGAATGGAATATACGAAATATATATAGGACTGTCCTTATTTGCAGATGACATGATCCTTTACCTAGAGGACACCAAAAATTCCACCAAAAGACTCTCAAGAGCTAACAAATAAGTTTGGCCAAGCTAAAAAAAATGACATTCACACACAAAAATCAATAGCATTCTTCTACAGCAATAGTGAAAACACAGAGAAACAGATCAGAAAAACAATCCCATTCACAAGAGCCCCAAATAAAATTCAATACCTAAGAATCAGCTTAACTAAGCAAGTGAAAGACCTTATACTGAAAACTACAGTACTGTGAAAAACAAAATTGAAGAAAATTATAGAAAATGGGAAGACAACCCCTGATCCTTTACAGGCAGAACCAACATTGGTAAAATGGCCACAGTACCAAACCTGATATACAGACTCAATGCAATCTCAACCAAGATACCAACAGCAGTTTGCACAGAACTAGAAAAAAAAAAGATTCAAAAATTTATTTGGACCCAGAAGAGTTCCAGTGCAATCAAAATAATCTTAAGCAACAAAACAAAAGCAGGAGACAACACAATATCAGATATTAAGCTATATTACAAAGCAACAGTGATTTTAAAAGGGGGGGGGGGGACATTCGCACATAAACAAACAGAAACAGATGAATTAGTGATACAGAACTGAGGATGGAGAGACATCCCCAAGTGTCTTCAGCCATCTGATCTTCCACTAAGAGTTCAAAAACCTACAATGGAGTAAATGTATCTTCTGATTAAAAAAAAAAAAAAGGGTTTGGAGGGCGGGAGGGTCTGGGAAAGCTACCTAGCAACATGCAGAAGAATGAAATTAGAGCCACACCTTTCTCCATACACCAAATCAAATCAAAATGGGTAAAAGACCAAGACATTAAAATGGAAACATTATAGGAAGAAAAAAATAGGTAAAACCCTTTTAGGCATAGGCAAGGACTTTGTCCAAAAAAAACACCCAAAGCACATGAGAGTACACCAAAAAATCAACAAATGGAATTATATCAAATCTAGAAGCTTCTGCATAGCAAAAGAAACAATCAACAGAGTGAAAAGGGAACCAACGGAATGGGGAAAAAATTATGCCAGCTACTCCTAAGACAGAGGACTATTATCAAGAACACAAGAAGGACTGAAAAAAAAGACACCCCCAAATAAAAGATCCAATCAAAACTGGGCAAATGAATGAAATGAATAGACAGTTCTCAGAAGAAGTCAGAAAGGCCAATAAATACATGAAAAAATGTTTGGCATCTTTAGCCATAAGAGAAACACAAATCAAAACAACGCTAATATACCATCTCACCCCAGTGAGAATAGCTGGCATTAATACCTTAAAAAACAGCAAATGCTGGCAAGACTCTGGGGAACAGAAATACTCTGACATTGCTGGTGAAACTATAAACTGGTACAACCATTATGGAGAGCAGTATGGATATTACTCAAAAAACAGAATATCCCATTTGACCTGGCTACACCTCCTCTAGGTATCTTCCCAGAGTAGTTCAAGTCATTATACAAAAGTGACTCATGCATACCCATGTTTATAGAAGCACAATTTATAATAGCCAAGTCTTGGTAGAAGCCAGTATGTCCAACAAAAGATGAATGGATAAAGAAGATATGGTATATTTGTAAAATGGAGGACTATTGTACCATAAAGAAAAATTTGAGTCATTTGTGGGAAAATAGATGTACCTTGAGACCATAATGCTTTCTGAAATGAATCACAGAGAAAGTTAAATATCATATGGTTTGTTTAATACAAGAAAATGAAACCATAAAAAAGTAAAAGAGAGATGTGAGAAAGTAAAAAGACTTTTGGGAGAGGGGTAGGTGTGGTGTCTGGGAAACTGTGGTGTCTGGAGACTGGGAAAGGGAAAAGGATGTGACGTTAATTCAAAATTTTAAAATGCATACATATATTACATTTTTCTTTGTCCCCTACAACAGTTTCCGACTTACAGTCTATTTTGTCTGATAATACTATAGTTATCCTAGGTCTCTTTGGTGGACTATTTGTTTGCATGAGGTATCTTTTCTCTCTTCTTACTTTCAACCTATTCGTGACTATAAAACTAAAGTGAGTTTTTTGTAGACAGCATATACTTGGATTTTTTAATACATTCAAATTCTTCCACAAGATATTATTTCACAAGTACCAGTGTGGCAAAAATTAAAATATAACAATTCTTAGAAAAAAATTGAAAACCTCATACATTCATGGTAAAAATCTAAAATACTATATCACCATGAAAAAGTATGGCAGCTCCTCAAAACACCTACCATGTAATCCAGCAATTTCACTGGCATATATAAATCAAAATAACTGAAGTCAGGCCCAGTGGCACAGGCCTGTGAACCCTGCACTCTGGAAGGCTGAGGCAGGTTGAGCCTGGCATGAGCAAGTTGAGGATTTAGAGAGACCTTTTCTCAAAATCAAAAATTTGGAATGTAGATCAGTGTGAAGGCTCTGGGCTCAGTTCCCAGTATGAAAAGAAAATAAGACAAAACAAAAAACTGTGAAAACAGGTAGTCAAATAAAAATAAAACATGTGATCACAGTCACACTAATTACAATAGGCAAAAGGTAGAAACAACCCAACTGTCTATCAACAGTTGAACTAATAAAAAATAATGTGGCATATACATACAATGGATATTTGATCATAGAAAGAAATAAAATTCTGACACATGGTAGAAAAAGAGATAAACACTCTGTGGGGGATCGGAGGGACAGGGTCTTAGTCTGTGTCCAGGTTGAGTCTGAACTCAGCATGTTGCTCAGGCTGGCCCCAAACACACAACAATCTTCCTGTCATCACTTCCTGACTGCTGAGATTACAGACATGTGCCACCATGCCTGGCTTACATGGTACTGGGGAATCGAACCTGGGGCCTGGCACTTATGAGGCAAGCACTCTAACCAGCCCTCAGCCCAAAGACAGATGAACTTTAAAAACACTTTCAAATCAATGAAACAAAAGTTCATATGCTGTGTGATTCCATTTGTATAAAATATCCAGAACAGATAAACCCATAGAGACAGAAATAAACTAGTGGTTGTTAAGGTCCACTAATAAGGAAAAAATATTAATGAATATTAAATTTCTTGAAAGAAAATAATGAATAAATGCCAGTGAGAACCATGGCTCACTGGAGAGTGATGGCAATGTTCTGAAGTGAGGCAGCGGTGACAGCTGTGTAATTGTGTGAACAAACCAAAAAGTACTGAATTGTGCATCTTGAAAAACGGATCTTATCTCAATTTTTGAAAAATCTAAACGTTTAGAACAGGTTGCCTCGGAGTTAGGGGTAAAAATTTACTTGGAAAGACCACGAACGAACTCTAAATAACAGTAACGTCCAGCACCCTGGTGGCGTTACAGATGTATGCTTTTACCAAAAATTGCAAAGACAGACAAGTTTTGTTCATGTTACTGCATGTAAATTTTGTAATAAAACAAAACTGTAGTCAGGCCTGTGTAGGCCTATAATCTCAGCATTCTGTGAGGTTGAGGCAGGAGGATCATCAAGTTCAAGCCCAGCTTGGTCAACTCAGTGACATAGTGAGACCCTGTCTCAAAATTGAAAATAAAAAGACTGGGGATGTAACTCAATGTGAAAGCTTTGAGGTGGGCTTCATTCCCACTCCCACAAAAACAAACAAAAACTAAAATGTTGAATTCTGTAATTATGTTAATGTTTTCCCTTCACCCCACCCACCACCTCATACCCATGCTGTAAATGAAACCCAGGGCCTTGAGCATGCCCAGTCCTATGATAAAGTATTTACTGGGACATGTAACAGTATGTGCACTTTACTTCAACGTGAGAATATCAGCAAGAGTCTTCTAGGTCCTCTCTGTACCATCCTCTTCAAAAACTCAGCCTCAAGCCCTGAAAGTCAGTATATTCAGCTAAGCAACAAAAATACAGTAAGAAAAAAAAAACAGGCTGGAAAGAAAAGCAAGTGCCAAATTAAATGAGGTTTTTAGCCACAGCAAGGAAATATAATTTTTATCTATATGCAATGTAAAGTTATTAAGGGGTTAAAAGCTGGGATGGGGGATGGAATGAGGTGTGTCCTTATTCTTTAATGTTTTAAAATATCACACTGTCTGCTACATAAAGAAAGACTTTGAAGTGTTTTTAAAAAGAGGTCAAGAAACTATTGTCCCAATCCTAGCAAAAGACAATGGTAGTCTGGAGGAGAGTCCTGTTAAGAAGATAGTGAGCAGTGAAGGCTTTGAATGAAGAACTGACAACACCTTCAGATAGATTTACTGTACGATAATGAGGAAAGACAGGTCCCAGATTTTGGCCTATGTAAATGGCGTGACATTTACTTCTGAGAGGTAAAAATTGCAGGAGATACATTGGTGAAATGTTGTACCTCAAGATCACACTTTTCTTCACTTATGTAAATTAAGCATAATTTGTGACTGCAAAGAAAGGAACAAAATAGGAATGACCTTGAACCTGTTAAAAGACAAGTCTAGATTTACAACGTCTTTCTAAGAATGAAGTTTAATTTGATCGTATTATAGACCTTTGGTCCAGTAAAAATATCAACTTTAAATGGACATCAAGATGTCTCTTTAGCGTTATTTATCATTGGGATTAAAGACAAACTAGGGATCAAACTCTTAAGAGGTCAAAGGAAAAACTCAGAAGTGCAAATGAGGGAGACAAGACAGGACAAACACCAAATACACAGAATTAACATATTATGTTTGAATTCCCTCGCTGATCAGAGGCTGACTGCTTCTTCAGTTCTACATATAACACGCTTAAGAACATTACATTATTTTTAAAAAGCAATGGCTCAAATTTTAGCTATTGTCTTAAAATATCATCCATTAGGTTAGCCAAAGTATAATGAAAAATCCATGGTCTTAGGAGCCAAATCAATCTAAATTTAAACCAGCAGCTCAGTGATTTTGAGTAAATCACTTAATGTTTCTTAGTTTCCTAAATGTGAATAAAAATAAATGAGCACTAAAATGAGCATTAGAAATAACATTTCCAAAGTGCCTTGCAGATAGAAAAATGCTCCATAAATAAAAGTCATCATTATATAAAAGGTTCCTAAAACATCAAGACTGAATAGAGTTAAGTTTCCAACTTTGGCAAAACAGATTCCTGTTTCCAAAAAGTGCAAACTGGAAGGATGGGGGTGGGGACATTAAAAACAGGATCGATTTCATTTGTAACACAGAAAAAAGTAAAAGAAATCTAGAAATAGGTATGACAAACATACAAACAGAAACTTAAAAATGGTTAGACTTGAAGATTTTATTATATCCAGTTATTTAAAACTAGGAATGTATTTTCCTATGAGATTAATGTAGTTTACCTCTTAGATAAAACTCAAAATAGCCCACAATAATGATAATGCTGTTAAACAATGATCCATCCAATAAAGTAGCAGGAAAAAAATTGATGAATGACTCAACAACACAGAAAAACAAGAGACTTTACTAATAGGTCACTTAATTTCTTTTAGAAGCTAGTACTTAAAGGCAAAGGTTTTACGAGAGGTTTCTGTGGTGATTCAGATGGGGAAAGAGGGGAAATACCAAACACTTTATGAAAGATGACGACTCTGGTTCCTTACTATGTTTTATTTAATCTCAAATTTTATGGCTTCCCTTTCATTTCATATAAACAAAACACTAGCACACTTACACATTATTAATAGTATGAGTGTGATCATCTTCACAAATGAAAGTGAAAAACAGAAGGAAAATAATAGAAGAAAGAAAATCTGAAGGAATCGCAAAGAAAACAGCCAACTATGAACAAGCATAAAAAAAAGAGATTTAGACTGAGTTTAGATGTCCTCACTAGGAGAAAAAAAAACTGAATGCAGGTAAAGTCCAACATTAAAATACTGAAGGGAGCAAAGCAATACGAACAGATTAGCAAGAAGCCATCATGATTAACTAGTTATCTTAAAAGCCACAGGTTATAACATATGATGGAAGACAAAACATAAAAGCAAAGCAATCTGCAGCCTTTTATTCAAAGGAAATGCTCACAAATTGATGATTCACAGTTCAAAAGGTGGGACAGCAATGTAGTTCTAGAATTTTCTTCTAATTAGTCTTATTACCCTAAATTCCTCCAAACAAATTTTTACATTTATATTATAACAATAAATAGTATATCCAGCTAGGTAGATGATGATAAAGTACAAACTAGAATGAGGACTTTTTAAATTTATACAGTAAAATAAAACTAAACTATTAAGAAAGTCTCCTCAAAGACGAGTAGGTATGCCTTTTTGGCAATAAGGAGTGCAAAGAATTTCAAACCACAAATACAAACTTTTGATTCATCCAACAGCTGAGCAAATCTTACTGTGAAAAGCTGAAATGCTTTTTGAGAAGGCTGACAATTTTGAAGAAATTATAAAAAATGTTATGAGCTATTTTCTGTGGCCTAGTATTAAACCCAGCAATCTTTTGCAAAACAATGAAACACTGTGTGTGTGTGTGTGTGTGTGTGTGTGTGTATAAGTACATATATATAAAACCAAAATAATTTAGCCAGACCTAACTAGAAAGAGAGATGCAAAAGACAAACAACTTTTCCAATCCCTGAAGACTTGCTGTGCTAGCTTGTTGCGTTTGAGAGTGATCACTTTCAAACCAACATATCTTCAAATCACAACTATATAGACTCTGCCAAATCAAATGCTCTCTAATTATAGCCAGTTTTTCTAAATAATAACCTCCACAAGAGAGTAGGACTACAGAAATGCGAGTGTAGAAGGTAAATAAATAAAAAATTTTTAAAAAGACCTAAGAGTTGTAGGGATATTTTAAAATGCTATCCATTCCTACTAAACATTCTTTTAAAAAAAAAAAAAAAGACAGGGTCTTGCTCTGCTAAGCATTTAATTTCTAAATTCTCTTGCCTGACCACAAGTTTCTGTCAAATACATAACAAAATTAAAAAGTTTTAATAGCTTTGTTAATCCATGGTAATAATCCCTTACACGTTTTTCTCAATTAGCAGATACTGAAAATACAATTGTTCTCAAAAGTTAAAAGAAGTTTTTCTAAAATTAAAAAGTAAAACAGTCATTGACATCATGTCTTCCAGTTTACTTTTTACTCCATTATAATATTCAGTTCTAATTCCTTACATTCTATTTTATCTTCCTTGGCAAGGTTATTACATTATAGTTAATATGTTAGGAAAAGGCAAAAACTTAACAGAATCTTGTCGAACATGGCTTCTTCATCTTAATCATACATCCCTAATGTTATAAACCACATTCAATTGCTCATATATAATTTTACAATACATCGTATCCATTTTTAAGGATTCTTAAGACAATTTCTTCTTAATTAGCTAATGATTTCATCTTACAAAAGAGCTGTAACTAAGGTCCAGTCACTCTTTAAAGTCCATTTTAATACAAAATATGGTAATCTGATAAATTCTTCCAGAGCAACAAGCAATCAGAAACCTAAAACTACTAAGGTATTATTTGCTCCATGGGACTTACTTATTCCATGTTTACTCAACCGTATCTGCTGAAAGACATAGAAACCCTACTAAAGTTAATTTAAGAACTTACCAATTTCCCTTGCAATTCTGACAGCTTCATCTGCATCCTGTAAAAGCAGGAAATGAGACTCAACATTAATCCCATGAGGCATTGCACAATGTCTTTAGGGCAGTCATATATTGCACTACTGTCTCCTCTGATTCACTTAATGCTCAATTTTACAACCTTCTAACCCTTTTCATTCAGAGAAATGTAAAATTAATACCATAAGTGGAATGTAAATTCTACCTCATCATTATTATATTAAGAAACTCAAAGGGGTTTGAAATGAGCTGGCAGGAAGCAGTACCAGAGTTGGCAATGATTTGGGGTAGTTGCTGGAATTTAATGGCAGAATTTAGATGTTTACAATCAATAGTGAATCATAAATCAGATCATTAAAGCTTGTCCACAGCCAGCTTGTTTCTGTCTCTTTTATATTTCATGTTTTCCTCGATTCTGTCAGCAGGGGGAGTTGATTCTCTATTGTTTGGGAGGAGTTTGATTTTTTTCCAGAAATGAAAAAGGAAATTTCAAGTATCTATAGGAATTACCAGTTGGATTTTTTAAATCCTCTTGGCAATTTCCTTCACCTTTTCTGTCTGCTTTTTATTTCATCTCTTTTACAGATGCATATTTCATCTTCACCACTGTAGCATGCCACATAAGTGAAAATCTTCAATCAACTAGTAATTAGAAGAGAGGGGGAAAAATGCAAAACTCCAAGGAAAAGAATGCTTTCCTTATCAGTTTAGTACAATGAAAAAGTTTAGTGATAGAAGGATTAGTTACTGCTAAATATCAACCAAGGCCACTTCTTCCTCTAAGTAGCTGAAAAGGCAAAACCTTCTCTTGAGTCTAAGTCATTCATTGATCATTAACTCTCACTTAACATACTCTCCATTGAACACTGCTGACACATTTCCATTTAACAATGAAGACAATACTGAGCACGCCAAGCTTCCTTCTCAATTCTATTATTTTTCTGTAACTGAGTGACACAAAACAGGCTATCAATAGTGTTTTGAAATCACCAGCTGATAAGTATGCCTGAACTTTCACAACTTCAAAACACTAAAGTAAAGCCGGTTATTTTTAAGCTTTTAAGTTAATATATTTAAAATGTAGAGCAATTATGTCAAAATCCTCTCCCAAATGGAAGATGGGGGATGTTTATAACTGGTTCATTTATGTCTAATAAAAAAAAATCTTCTTTAAAAGTCTTCAGTACCTAATAACATCCCCTGAATAAGGAGGTTGGCAGGGGAAGTTGTCAGAAAAAATTTAATTTCCTTTCATTAGCCAGTCTGCTCCACAAATAGGTGCTTGTTAAGTTCAAAGCAGTCCTGAAAGCGACATCAGTTTAAGTCTTTTTTTTACTCCAAGCAGTCACATCTGCTAATGAGATTTTCCAAATAACAATTGTTTTCAAGTCACAGATAAATCTATACCTCCCACCCAATGCCCCCAAAATCAAGGTTTACTGCTTTATTACACCTTGCTGTTTTCACTGACCCTACATTCTCCAAATTTTAGCTCAAAAGGATAAAAATCCATGAAAAGGATCATTTAAGAATGTTAGTGGTTTCCACACATTCAGTTGGAAGGTTCTTTGTTCCAGCCAGTGACAGTTATTGGAGGATACTTGCCTTTAATAGCCTCTCTGTCAGGAAGTGTTAAACCTGCCAAATGCGAACAATTAGTGCCTCTTGAACAAAATACGGAAAGAGTGATGGCTGATGAAGACTGGATTATAATAAGCCTAGAAGAAAACTTTCAGCATTTCTTTCAAATGTGTAATAGTATATTTCAGAAAGGTAATCTGTAAGAAGTTAAACTATCTAAAAAGTTTGTCACCTTCAGGGAACAGGCAAATTTTAAAGGATAATTTGTAAAATTCATTAGTAATATTTTGCCACTTATTTACACACACATGCTATAGATGTGTTGTGTGTGTATCTATAGACAGAATTAAATTTATACATGGCAAAACTTCAAGAAATGGTTCATATTTTGATTAACTGCCTGCCATAAAAATAATCTTATATTTTTAACCATTCCATATACTTAAGTTTTCTCATTATGAACATCTCATTCTATAAATTAAACTTTCAACTAAAATCAAATTGCTTTGAAAATTAAATTTTTCACTTGTCACTCATTCGTCTCCCAAAAACTTCATAAAGACCTATTTATGTACTAGATATGAGAATATTCTATTATCAGTTTCAAAAACCAACTACTAAATCTACTTAGCTCCACTTTCAGCACTTATTTTGAGTTTTATAAAATTAAAATGCCATTACAGTTCCAAAGTCAATGATACTGACACATAATACTGTAAAATTTCCAAGTAAGATTTAAGGCAGAAAAAGAAAATTTAATAAAATGTTCAAACAACCAGAAAAAGACCAAAAATTTTCAGGAAAAAAAAAACAGGCAAATGATTAAATCTGAAGTTCAGATGAAAAGACATCCAAAAGAATACTGTAGGAGATTTGTTCAAGCTTAGTCATACCTAGGGAAATACGGACTAGTCCTTCAAGAGCTTCGGAACTTATCAAAACCTGCAAGCCAGTCTCTACCCTGTCTTCATTCTAGGACTCCTCTTTCTCCTTCATAATACGAAACTAATACTGGAAGCACAATACTAGAAAAAGTAGGCACTTCACACACTGGCTCAGAGGATCTGTGAATTTGTTATTGCCACTTAGCAAGGAAAGGGAGAGGAAACTACAACAAAGACTTTTCTCTTTCTTTTCTCTCTCTCTCTCTCTTTCTCTTTTTGGGGACTGGGATAGTATAGTGCTAAGGATGGAACCCAGTGCCTTCATACCAAGCTACATCCTCAGCTCTTTTTTCTTTTCTTTTCTTTTTTTTTTCTGGTTTTGATTTGGGGATAGGGTCCCACCAAGTTGCTAAATTGTCCAGGCTGGGCTGGAACTTGTGATTCTCCTGTTTCAGCTTCTCAGCTTAATCCCAATTAAGTAAACAAAATCAATCATTCTCTACAAATGCCAAACATCCAATACAGAATTACAGTGATGTTAATATCAAACTGACTGAAGAAGCTATGATTTGGCTATAATTCTTTCTTGTTCGCTGTAGCCTAATTACCAACCTTTTACTCTCTGGGTGAAAATTCTCTATTCATTCATACAGAAGTTACTTGAGAATTTAACTTTCTCAGTTGGTTTCTAGAATCAAACCACAACTGTTTTTAGGAAATTTTATTTGGTGGGGGATTGAACTATTGTTTCAAAACCTCATGAGTTAAGAGCTGTATCTATCTGTACATAAAAAGTCAAAGTACTCCACAAAACTTGTCAACAAAGCTCAGGAATGCCTTCCAGCTGACTGACTTTTCCAGTTACTCTAAGTCAAGTAGAAGACTCTTCTTGTTTTAATACACAGTTGTCCCTTGGTATCAACAGAGGTGGTTCCTGCGCCATAGGAAGACATTGAAATCCATGGATACTCATCTCTTAAACAGCATAGTATTTGCATATGACCTATGTATATCTTGAACCATACTTTAAATAATCTCTACATTACTTAATAGCACCTGATACAACATGATGCTATATAAGTACTTGTCACAGTGTTTTATTTAAGGAATAACAACAAAAAGAGAATGAATATCTTCAGTGTCTACACAATTTCTTTTCTAATACAGTTTCAGTCCCATGCTGGTTGCATTTTTGAAAAGTGAACCCAAGGAAACGGAGATACTGAGAACTCATTATACTTTCAAATCTTTCAGATATGTAGTACGTTCTTTTATAGTCATAAAAACAGCACAGTAGACATACTGAAATATCTAATTGTAACTAAGCCTACAGCCCTAATCAGACATGAGCTCTGTATACTTAACACTTAGCATTATTAAAATGCATTGAATGATCTGAACTCCTAGGTCTCTAAAAGAACTGTAAGCTTTTTGAAATAAGGGTTTATGGCATGCTATTATTGGCAAAACTAACCTGGGGTTCTAATTCCTGTCTTTCAACATTGTCACATGCATACTCTTCACTCAGCTCTTAAATTTCTAAGATCAAGTTAATAAGATTTTGAACTTGTTAAATGCAAATACTTGATAACAGATAATCTAAAAACTGAATAATGGGACATAAAGAAAACATTTCCAGAAGATCGTTACACATAATAAAAAGCTTGCCTAGCATGTGTGAAACCCTATGTTCAACATCTACTACCACAAAAAATAAAAATAAAAAGTTAATAAATAAGTAAATAAAAGACAGTGGGTAAACCATCCTCATGAAATATTCTAAGCATTCAAATGAGAAAGAATCAGAACTGTTGAGAAATGAAACTTCATTAATTTACTCAAGTTGGGAGTAAAAACTACTTGAGGAAGAAAGGTAGCAAGTAATATTATTACCAGAAAAAAAAAAAACTTAGTCTTAGTTTTAGAAATACTACAGGCTAATTTTAAAGAACTCTATAAATGTAAAAAAGAGTTATCTACACTAAAATTAGAACATGTATTTTCACCAGTGCAAACTGTTGTTAACAGTTGCTAACACCATAAAATACTCCAGGTGGAGGTTGTCTAAGTCCAACTTCATGTCAGCTCCAGGAGACAGTGAGTTCAGTCACAGCAGAACAGCATACACACATAAGAAAATTTACCCAGGAACCCTGAACACTTCCTTCATTCTTGACCCATTTATGAAAGTGTGGGTATGGGAGAGCTCTTTCCAAATCTTAAATCAATAAGGCACGGCATATTGTCAAGTTTATAATTGGAGATGGCCTACCACTAGGTTGGGAGACCACAATGGGAGGAACATAACATGTTTAATATGTCATTATGAGATTTTTATGAGTTTGTCACAGGCTCAGTCTTTGGTGTGGCCCAGACTTCTGTTCCTTAAATACGGTAAACTTTTAACTCAAATCTATGGGCATATCTTTCAAAATAGACTCATTTTACTACAGACAGTTTAGAGTTACTGCTGACTTTTTTGCGAAGTTTTGATTTGAATGGTTCACTTAAAAAGGACCTTATGAAAAAAAAGAGGGGTGGGATCTCAAATATGCAACATTCTGTATTTTCTTCAGTCACATAATGAAACTTCCAAAAGGAATTCTGATTCCAAAATTATTCTCTTAGGAGATTCATGAGGAAGACAAATTCAAGAAGGAACAGGAAAAACTTAAGGAACGTCAAATGGAAATGTAAAAAAAATTAAAATCCTCTTGAATTTAATAGTCTTTAGCCTACTACATTACCTCCAGTACATTCTCCTCCATCTTTCCCACCCTGATCTTTCTTGCTCTGACCTTCTCTCTTTCCTTAGAAAACTGCAATATAATCTCCTACCTCTTAAAATTAAACCACTGACAATACAGCAAGCCTCTTAGGGCCAAATTAAAGCCTAGATCTCATTTGGAATTGAGAGGCACTGCTAAAGACTTCCATAGCCTACACAATATAAACAATGTCCCAAAATTTGTACCAATTTCTTCATATTATTAGTAATAACACCAGAGAGAAAATATTGGATGAAAAGGAGGCATAGAAAGACCCTGTGAGTGACCTGAGACTCCAAATCACATTGCAAACCAGGGAGGTTCAGCAAAACTAAAAATGGACAAGGTCTTTCAGAGGCGCTGTCAAAATCATACCTGTGAAAATAACTCTGCCAAACAGCAGAAGACCACTGGGTCTTTTAGGATGGTCTTCTACATCTAAATACCACAGGCATGTAAGAACTCAGGAGAAAACTGAATCCACTGTGACTCCAGCTTTCTCCTAATTTTTATGAGCAGCCACAAGCCAGAAACAAACTTTCTGAACAAACAAAAGCTGGCTCGTGAAGAAGCACAAGGTCAGAGTTTCAACTTCACACAATACATTTGGAAAGATCCAGAATATGTCAAGTAGGACCCAGAATAATTTGGTGGCCTTAGAGATTATGACCGTTAGAGAGATTATGTCAACTTGAAGCACACCTGGAACCACACCTTATGGAACCACACCTGGATTAGAGTTTAGGAACCGTACCTAAATTAGGCAATTATGAACCAGCCTGTATTAGTCAGTTAGAAACTAGTCTGGATTAGGGTGTAAGTGATTTGTGGGCCAGTGAATGAGGAAAGAACACCCACCCAGATGTGGGAGGCCCAGCTGGGAAACGGAACTGTAAAAAAGGAAGGAAACAGAAAGACGGTTACAGATTTTTCCTCTATAGAGAAACTGGACTTGATGGGACCTGGCTTCCTGTTTGTGGTATCATGAGGAGCTGCCTCCACCTCTGCCTCTGTCATGTACGTCCACTGCTGCCGGCCGCCCTGAATGGACTGTGACCTCCTAAGACTGTGAGCGAAAATAAACCTTTCCTCCTCTCAATTTGTGGATGTCAATTACTGAGTCACAGTAAAGAAAAAAATAACTAGAACACAGATAAAACTAGATGCTTTTCCTGCAGAATTTAAACAGCAGTCTTTTGACAAAGATACCTGCAGTGATTGTTAACAAAAATGACAATGAAAAAAAAATCTGTTCTGCATCACCCAACAAGTTAAAAACTATAAAAATTATATCAGGCAATGAATGTCCCAGTTGAGAATCAAATACTCATCTCCTCTTTTATGTTTCAAGTAACAAGAATTTTCAGCAGTTATTAATGAACAAATGTATAAAATCTTTACTGATACAATATTTAATTTATTCCATGGTTACCCAAGCTCTTTCTCAGAGACAACAAACTACTTGGTTGATAAGTAGTGACACTACACTCAAAACATTTTCCATGGTCCCACCCATGCAGGCCCTTGTTATGTTTGTGACCAGGAGTGTCCCCCAAAAGCCTCATGTATATAGATGTAGTGCAATAACTGTGGAACTAGGTATTGTTGAGAGGTAGGGCTAGGGTAGAAGGGGCCAAAGCTTGGGGTTTGACCTAAAAGGATTGTGTCAGCTTGCTGATACTGGGTATTGCTCAGGACAGAGCTTTCAGGCTGTGTTATTGACTTGTGGACCAGGAAGTGAGGGAGGGCTGTCAGGAAGCCCATCTGGCAGCTTAAACTAAGTAAAGGAAGGAAAAAGAAACATTGCTACAGCTTCCTCCTAGGATAGCTCTCGCCTTGTCTGAGTCTCCAGATGATCTCTTTGGCTCCTGCTTCACTTAGCTTCTGTCTGCAAGGCTAAGAGCAGATCTCCAGCCTCTACCATGTGCTTCCACTGTTTGCCAGCTGCCTATTAAATTGTGGATGTCAGGTATTTTGTCCCAGCAATGAATAAATAAATAATACAACCTTTGAAGAGAAACATTGTCCTCTTACTGTAAGACATGACACCCATTAACTTCCTAAGAAAAAAAATCCCCTATGCAAACAGAATTGCCAGAAAAAATGCTCTCCTGATCCCCCTCTCTCACACAGCAGTTGTCAAGTAGCATGTGACTAGGCTGCATTCTCCTGGGAGGCTCAACTGGGAAACTCATTCAGGTGGTTAACAAAATTTATTTCCTTGTGGCCATCTGACTAAAGGCTCCAGTTTTTTGCTGGCTCTTGGACGACAATTGCCCTCCTAAGATCCCAAGACGCCTCCCACACTTAGTTGAGCTTCCTCAATATGGCCACTTAGTTTATGAAGCCAGCAACAAGAATATTACCTTCTAGTCTGCAAGATGGAGGTCTATATAATAAATAAAATCACAGGGCTGCCACATAATCATTTTCCACATAGTGTCATTAAACACAGTGACATCCCATCACCTTTGCCAAATAATATAACTGAGTGGAATGCCATCACCTTTATTACGTTTAGTTAGTGGAAAAGCCAGTTGTAAGCTGCATCCAAACTTTGGAAGAGGAATTATGAAAAAGGAAGGGGAATACATAAATATTTAGATACCTGCCAGGTTCCCAAAAAAGTCAAGCACAGAATTACTTGTGACCAATCTATTTCACTAACAGACATATACCCAAAAAAACATAAAAACAGGTATTCAAATAAATATTTGTATACAACACTTCATATCAGCACTAATCCTAATAGGCTAAATATGGAAAT
Source organism: Ctenodactylus gundi (assembly GCA_004027205.1). Taxonomy (NCBI): domain Eukaryota; kingdom Metazoa; phylum Chordata; class Mammalia; order Rodentia; family Ctenodactylidae; genus Ctenodactylus; species Ctenodactylus gundi. The sequence continues at coordinate 201,661 of PVKB01002018.1, read as the reverse complement.
AACTAAGCATCCAGCAATTAAGGAACAGATTTTTAAAGCAGTATATTCACATAATAAAATGTCACAATCATAAAAAGGAAAACAGTGACATATACTATACCATGGACTGTATTCTGCTTCATATGACCTACTGTTAAACCTACCTAACATCTTTATTTTTGTTTTATGTACTATATATACAGTTACAGAATTTCTGCTTAAATTTTTATAGACTCAAATGTTCTTGTGAAATTTTTCATATATTCACCTCTTATCTCCATAATTTCCTCAAGTTTATTTAACATATGAATGAGTTTTTTCACAGTCCTTACCAGCCAGCTCCATATGTAGATCAGTATCAACAGTTTTGTGTTTCTTCTTGGTTTTTTGGCTTCTTTGTTGTGTCTAATAAATATGTCTCATAAATATTTGCCAAACAGATAGTACATATAAAATAAATATGTCCTGCTTCAAAAATAAAATCTATCTCTTAGAATATCATTCATTCAACACGTATTTAGTAAAAACTGACTACACGGCAAGGGCTGTAGGACTACAATGCCCGCCATCCAGTGCAAGAACCTAATCTGTCATCAAAATGACCAACACAGCCCTAGAAACCCGAGCTCCCTACAATAAATATATGGCCTCGTCTCCGACTGCCTCTCCCTGACCTCTCCTCTCCTCTCATATGCTTCCATGCAGCTTGCTCCACGTTAGGTACATTTCAACCCAACACCTCTGCATGGGTCATTCTCCCCACCAAGTATGCTTTGCCTGTCCTTCCTAAAGTCACATGACTTTCCGTGTAGCTCCTTAGACGGTTTGCTAACTCTATTTAAAACTGAATATAGTCCCATCCTCCAGAATTCCCTTTCACAACTCTGTCTTTTATATTTTACCATAGCTTATATCATATGGATTTTTCTTACTTTTTTTTTATTCTAAGGGATAAGCTCCATGGGAGAAGGAACTCTTTTCAGTCTTCCACTACTATGTCCTAACCACTTCTAATAGTATCAGATAAATAATGGATAGGCGGTTCACATATCAGATGCAGGAATGATTTAAAATGTGATAGGTTAGGTTAGGATATTTTTTAAAAAAAACAGAAGAGGAACTAATCTAATCTAAACAGCCAAGGAATGCTTGTGTGGTAAGTTCATGTTTCATCTGCAATCTAAATAAGACAACAACCCCGGATTGAACACAGAACTAGAATCTACATACATATGAAAAAATTAACAGATATTTTGAGAACCTGAAATGTATCAAGTATGGCTGATACATTTAATGCAAAGGGTAAGTGGCACAGTATCAGTTATGAGACAAAAGCAAGGACCAGTTATTTAAAATGTGTAGCCATTTAAGCACTTTTAAAGATAAGCACATCTTTTTTTTTTTTTTTTTTTTTGAGTCAGGGTCTCACTATGTAGTCCAGACTCATCCTGAACTCACTGTGTAGCCCAATCTGGCCTTGAACTCACAGCAATCTTCCTGTCTTAGCCTCCCAAGTACAGGGATTACAGGCCCGCACAGCTTACGTGGTGCTGAGAATCAAACTCAGAGCCTTGTGCTTGCTGGGCAACTGTTCTGACTGCTGTGCTATTTATCCAGGCCTGAGAATATAATTAAATCTCTATTTCTGAAAGATTATTCAAGCTGAAGTGTGGAAAATTAAGCGATGGAAGCCACAAATGCTACAAGAAAACCTATTAGAAGCCTGATATGATAAAGTAATTCAGACTAGGTGATTGTGGCTAGAAGTTGGTGTTAGCCTAGAAAAAGGAAAAATAATTATCAGAAAACTATTTGAGTTTTTTACTGTATTGATAATGAACAACTCAAAGTTGCTAGCTTTAGAAACAGTGTACAAAATGCCACCACTTTATAAGGTAGAAAAGAATGAAGGATAAGTTTAGAATAGGAGTCAGCTATTTTTTAATGGACCCAATAGGAAATATTTTAGGCTTTCTGAGTGATACGGTCTCTGTCATTCTCAGCTCAGCCACTACAGTAGAAGCACACTCTGAGACAATATGTAAAGGAGTAAAGGAATGAATATGGCAGTGATCCAATAGAAGTTTGTGAAAAGAAAAAAAAACTAGCATGCAAGGGTCATAATACTAATCTCTGGTTTACAGGCAAAGATGATGAGTACAGCTTGTGATGCATGACTTTCAAAGTGTCTCAGGGACATCATTGCTAAAGGCTGCTTAAGAAAAAAAACTGATTATATGTCCATCTTTAATAAAGTTTGAGTGGCTGACCTTGAATTTCATAAGAGATATCTGGAACACAAAAGAGATGGACAGAGAGAGAAAGAAAAAGAGAGAAAAAAGGAGAGAGAGTGATTTTAGATTGGTAGAAAAGGTAGGAACGGAAGCCATGAAACAAGATGTCCTCAGGAAAATTTGCAAAATAAGAACAGAAAGTGTCCTAAATCCAGAATAAGACCAGACACTCCACCCCAAACAAAACAAACAAAAAACTATAAAAGAGCACTTCAAGTAAGCAGAAAAATATATTTTAGAAAATGAGTCATATGCAGAAGTAAACAATATTTTAATAAGAAAAGAGTGACCAGGAGACTCAAATGTTTCTGAAAGACTAAAATCAGGATTTTACATAACACACGTTAGTTTTAGCAAAAGAGAGAAGTTGCTTGTAGCTTTGGCAAAAAAATTGAGGAAATAAACAATACTGCACTAGACTAAATATGGAGTGAAAGGTGAGGATAGGAAATTGAGTCAAGACAAGTCTTTTAAGATGTTCGGTTATGAAAGATAAGTTGAGAAAGAACCTGGCAGCTGTAGAGTGGTTAAGGGGTCATGTTTTGTTAATGGGAAACATGTGTGTTTCTTTTCCACCGACTATGTACATCTTATTTATGTTATCATATCCTTCTCATAGAGCCAAGGGATCAATATATTTGTTGACTGAGATTTTTTGTTTTTTGTTGTTTTTTATTTTTGTGACAGGGTCTTGCTCTGTAGTCCAGGTTCATCCTGAACTTAATACATAGCCCAGGCTGGTCTTGAACTCATGGCAATCTTCCTGCCTCAGGCTCTTAAGAGCTGGTGGTGTGCACCACCAAGCCCAGCGTATGTGGTGCTAGGGAACTGAACCCAGTCCCTGTGCTTGCTAGGCAAGCACTTTCACCACTGAGCCCTGACTGAAATTTTTTCACAGTGATGGGACTTAGAAATGAGCCCCAAAAATCAGAACTTTACAGTACAGAAAAGATAAAAAAAACAATCAGTAAAAAGAGCTTGTGGTATATCTGGAGCACAAGAGGAGGGACAGGCACTACAGCTATGTGTAACTCCTCCTCCTCATGACATGAAAGAAGAAACAAAACAGATGGAAACAGATAGGAACAAACATTGCCACCCTTTGGTACTCATGGAAGACTGGTTCCAGGGTTACCCAGCAGCATCAATATTCAAGGATGCTGAAGACCCTCACACAAGATGATGATAACTGCACACAGCTTACTGGTATCCTTCATATATTTTTAATCATCTCTTGATTATTTATAATACCCAAGCAAGTAAGCACTATGAAAGTAGTTGTTTAGGGAATGATGCAGTCTGCACATATTCAAAACAGAATTTCTTACCCAAATATTTTCAGTGCATGGTTAACTGAATCAAGGAATGCAGAACCTGGACATAGGGAGGGTGAGAGTCTAGGTAACCATGAGCAGGACATCAGTAGACGCATTCTTCAGGGCCAGGCTTTCTAGCTATCCAGTAACGTATGAAATGATCTTGCACAATGAAAAGATGTCCAGCACAAAATGTCAAAAGTAATAAAATTACAAAGAATTCCTGTAAACTCACTCAAATCACAAAGCTGAAAGCCTACACAGAAACTCCCTTCTCACTAGAGAAATAAGTAATTTTCTTAGGACGATGGCAGAGTGTACACTGCAATTTCTGCAATTCCTTCTCAAAAGCTTCGGGCTTCAGAAGACACTTGCTATAAAGATACGTTGTAGCCACCTATAACTATACTACTTTCGCCTGAAACTGGATTACAATTTACATTTTATGAATTTGGAGAAAAGCACAAGGTAAACACAGATCGCAGTAATGTATAAAATATTAAATCCAGAGATTTCACTACCTTCCCCCCTTTTTTTGCAGTACTAGGGATTGAATTCATAGCCGCACATGTTAGGCAAGTGCCCTAGTGGTGAACTACACCCACATCCTTGACTGCAGATTTTTAATCACCACTTTTTCCCTATCAAACCCTGACTCATGGTCTAGGGAATGTAGCTCAGCAGTTAAAGCACTTGCCTAGCAAGCACAAGGCCCTGGGTTCAATTTCCCAGCACCACATAAGGCAGGCATGGTGGGCACACCTGTAATTCCAGCATGTCAGAGACTGAGACAGGAGGGTTACTATATGTTCAAGGTCAGCCTGGGCTCCATAGTGAGATCAGGACAAGCCTAGACTACAGAGCACTACTCTGTATCCAAAACAACAAAGTCAACTGATGTATTGAATACAGTGCTTAAATGGCTTCCTGTTTCTTCCTTTTTTTGCCACTGAAAATAATCCAAGTGTAAACAATTCTATTACCTCATATACATCAAAAAAGAATAATTTTATTTTATCCTACACTTCTCAAACAAATGCTTGACTTGAGGACATATAATACAAAGATTAGGTAAAATAATTTCTCACCTTTACCACTCCATCGAAGCCAGGAATTGTGTTAACCTTTGCTTTCTTAGCCAGCAATTTGCTTTCAATCTTGTCACCCATGGCTTGAATGGCATGTGTGTCAGGTCCAATGAAAATGACATCTTCTGCTGCCTGTGGAGAAACACAAGTTGAAATTTATAACAAAAACATTACATAGTGTGATATGCAGTTAAGATTTTATAAAAAAAGAATATATGTATAATTATAAATTCATAACTGTATACTTACTAAATCTATACAGAAAATTTATAAAACAAAATAAGCCAAAACACTAAAATATATAATAATGTATTACACATAAAATGTATGAATATAGACATAGAAAAATAACTAAAAATAGTGAAGAACGCCTGCTTGATATTGACAGTATTCTTCAGAAAAGCAGTGTCTATGGCATCATATTTATATATCATACCGTTACCCAAGCAAAACAGTAATTTCAACTTTAAATTGCCTTGTAAATCTTTGTACCCTCAAAACCGTGCATTGCTGTACATAGTATAACACAAATATTCACAGTTATTGAATACTAACTCTGTGCCAGGCTTTGAGATAACTATGGGAGATATCAACAACGAAGGGAACATAAACAAATCACTGATAACCTGAGGAAATAAACAAAATACAAAATGTTTCTATCTTTTAAACATCATCCTGACAAAAGAAGAATCAAAGATACAGTGTGAACTTAACTAGGTGGCAATATTGTTTCAAAGAGAAACAAAAACTACTCTGTATAAGCCATATTTTAGTTCCCTGACAACGGGCCTACCTCTCTGTGTCTGTGTCATGATAAAAGACAAAATGTAATGAAGTAAATAACAATTTGGGAAAAGAAAATGTGCTACAGTTGCTTCTACCTGGGACATGGCCTAGAAAAGTGAGGGATGGGTACGCTGAAAGGGTGAAGAAACTAGGTAAAGACTTGAAGTTAAATAGAAAAAAGAGCAGCTGTGCATGTTGTGCATCCTCAGAGTAAGGTGCCTCGCTCCCTATTCTCCTAAGACTCTGTTCAGGGTTGGCACAAACAAAAATTGCCCATTTGCATATCACTTTTACATCAACTGTTCTGCCTTTGGCATAGGGACCTGTAAGAAATCCCAAGTCTATTTTTATTTTTGTTTTTGAGACAGAGTCTGACTAAGCCATTAAGTTCCCCAGGCTAGGTTTGAACTTGTGATCCTCCTGCATCAGCCTTCCAGAGTACTAGAATTAGAAGCCTAGACCACTAGACCTGGGCTTTAACAGAAACTTATTTTCATAAAAAAAAAAAAACTCATGCAAACCAAATATATAAGAAAGAAAGAAAGAGAGAGAGAGAGAGAGAAAGAGAGAGAGAGAGAGAGAGAGAGAGAGAGAAAGTGAGAGAGAACGAGAGGGAAGGAAGGAAGGAAAAGGCAACAACTGCTCATGGGAACATGAACCCAAGATCAGGACTTCAGGGAAGGAAGCATCTGGGAATTCTCCCTCCTTTCCTGACTGTGGCCTCCTCCTACTTTTTTGTCTTTAGAGCCTGACATGAACCCTTCTGGGATTTGAGCTATTCTGAGGCCTTATAAACCAATCTGGACTTCAATGCTTTTGGACTATCTGACGGTAAATACTGGATTAAGAGGCTACAGACATTGCAATGTGTTCCGAGAGCTCTGTTGTGGTTTGCCCATGCATGGCAAGTGCTTGTGCCACTTTGTATCTCCCTAGGAAAGTTTTAGCTGCTGGTGACTTAGAAAAGATGATTTTAATGTGACACAACATGCCCTATTTATTTGAAAGTGTACTCTGTTCCTTTCATTTTGGCTAAAAAGTTTGTGGTTCATTCTAGACAGTATATATTTTTAAGTAATTGTCATCTATGTTTTGTTCCCTTCTCTCTCCTACTACCTCCATTCCTCGTTGAGGTATGAGGAAATCGGACTAAAGATGAGTGGCTTCTGTGTCCTTCTCATGGAGATTGTTGGTTTCTGTTCCATACTAGAGGGCTTGAGCAGTACAGCCAGGATAAGATGTGTAAGTTTCTGGACCAGCTACCTCTAACAATTAACAGAATGGGAAATGCCCTAAAATCTGGGCAAGTGCTCTTTAAAACTGATTAAGACTTCTAAAAGAAGAAGGAAAAACAAATCAGAGTATGCAGACTCAGATTAAAAAGGAAAGCAATTAAATCACCTTTGAGATGTTACATTACATTATCTTTTACACAGAATTCTTAGAATAAACTCAAATGGTAGGACATGAAACAATTCATAAAAAACAACAGCATTCCTATACACCAACAAGGAACCCACTGGGAAAAATTCAGGAAAACCATCTCAATCATAGTAGCTCCAAAAACAAATTAAATATCTAGGAATTAACCTAAGCAAGAAGGTAAAAGATCTCTATAATGAAAACTGTAGTACTCTTTTGATAAAAAGAGATTTAAGAGGAAATTAGAAAATAAAAAGGCAATTCCTATTCCTCAATTGGCAGAACCAATATTGTCAAAACAGCCATAGTACCAAAACTGATATACAGATTAAATACGCTTCCAATCAAGACAGTAATAGCACTTTTCATAAAATTAGAAAAAACAACCTTAAATCTTATGTGGAACAAGAAGAAACTCAGAATAGCCAAAACAATGCTAACCAAGTCAAAAGCAGGAGGTAACACAAACTGGGACATCAAGTATATCATTAATACAAAGCACCAGTGGCAAAGATCACATGTTATTAGCACAAAAACAGGCAGGCAGACCAACAAAATGGAATTAAGGTAATAACCCTGAGCCATATGGTCTTTAACAAAGTGGCCAAAAACATGCTGACGGAAAGACAGCCTTGGAAAATTGTTTATCCACATACAAGAGAATGAATCTAGGCCCACATCTTGCACTCTTTACTAAATCAAAATGGATCAAGAACACAGATATTAAAATGAAATCATTGAATCTACTAGAAAATAGGCAAAACCCTTGAAGACACAGGCATAGGCAAAGACTTTCATAATAGAATACCTATTGTATAAGAAGTAGCACCAAGAATTAACAAATGGGAGGCTCAAAGTGTAGTTCAATGAGAGGCCCAAGGATCAATTTCCCTGCACACATCTTACCTAGCTAGGTGTGATGACTTGTGCCCGTAATCCCAGCACTAGGGAGGCTGAGTCAAGAGGACTGCCATGAATTCTAGGCCAACATGGGCTGCCCAGTGAGCTCAGAACCAGCCTGAACTACAAAACAAGACCCTGTTTCCAAAAAGAAAGAAAGAAAGAACAAATGGGATCTTATCAAATTAAAAAGCTTCTGCATCACAAAGAAAGCCATGAAGAGAGAACCAATGGAATTGGGGAAAATTGCCAGCTACTCTGCAAACAGAGGGTTAATATCTGAAATATATAAAGAACTGTAAAAATTACATTCCTCAAAAGACTCAATCAAAAACTGGGAAACTGAAATGAAAGAACACTTCTCTGAAGAACATCTTTTTTGTACTTCTTCAGAGAAAAGATGTTCAAAATATTTAATGATAAAATAAATGCAAATCAAAACAACACTGGGGTTTCACCGCAATATTGTAAGAATGATCATTATCAAGAACTCTAAAAACAACAAATGCTGATGAGCTGGTTAGGAAAAAATCCTTTCTATACTAGGTGTTGGGACTACACAACTATTATGAAAATTAGTATGGAGTTTCTTCAAAAAACTGAAAATAGATATTCAATTTAAGGATTCAGGATATCCTTTCCAAAAGAGCTAAAAACATCATATAACAGTAATACATGTATTCCTGTTACAGCAGCTAATTTTTGGAAGCACCTGATATGTCCACCAACATAGGAACTAATAAAGAAAATGGGCATATTTTCATAATGGCTAACTTCTCTGCCATAAAAAGATACAATTTCAAGAAAATAGATGCACCTTGAGACCATTATATTTAGTAACTAAATCAGACACAGAAGTTTAAATATCACATGATTTCTCTAATATGAGAAACTCAAAATATAAATATGAAATAATGATGGTAGAAAACACAGAGATAAGTTTTTTTTGGAAACAGAGGGTGAAAGGGGGGTATAAGAAGATGTGAAGGAAAGAAACAGCCTGGGCTACAGAACAAGACCCTGTCTCCAAAAAAAAAAAAAAAAAGATGGGAAGGTGTGACCATTGACGAGATTCTGTCAATTTGAGGGAACCACAAACCACACCTGGATTAGGGTTTGGGAACCACACCTAGATTGGGAATTGAGAACCAAACTGGGTTAGAGTGTGAGTGACCTGTGCGCCAGCCAATGAGGGAGGAGTACCCCCACTCAGATGTGGGAGGTCCAACTGGAACTCCAACAGTATAAAAGGAAGGAAGACGGAAGATTGTTACAGTTTCTTCCTCTGGGAAAGCACTCATCTTCACAACTGTCTACAGACAATGACTTGCTACACGCGGCAGATCTTTAGCACAGATTTGCTCCTGTCTCGATTTGCGATTTGCGCTTGTCTGCCCATTGCTGCTCTTAAGTCGCCGATCTTCAGGCTCCGGTCTTCGCCACTGTTCATCAAACAACCGAGATCTGCAGCAGACTCTCACCAGCTGTTCTGCATTTCCGGATAGGAAATCTACTTCACCACTGAGCAGCCATCTTGGACTGTCTCTATCCTCAGATTTGTAAGCCTTTCCAATAGATCCTTTTTGTTACAAAGTCTATAAATTTTGCCTTTGAAAGAACCCAAACTAATACAGAAGGCCAGTCAAAATGATAAAGATGTGATTGTGTGTATGGATCAATTCCTCAAGATGAATGTAATTATGCATCACAAACGCACATTTAAAAAAACAAGATAGGCAGTTCTCAGATGAAGAAGTTCAAATGGGCCACAAATACATGAAAAGATGTCCAACACCCTTAGCCATTAGAGAAATGCAAATCAAAGCATCACTAAGATATCATCTTAACCCAGTGAGAATACGGTATATGAAGAACTCAAACAGCAATCAATGCTGGTGAGGTTGCAGGGGAAAGGAGCCCTGTTACACTGCTGGTGGGATTGTAAACTGATGGAACTGCTATGGAGGGCAGTATGGAGATTCCTCAAAAGGCTGAAAATAAGTATTCCATTCAATCCAGCAATACCTCTTTGGGTATCTTTCCAAAAGAGTTAAAAGCAGCATATAACAGAGATACATATATAACCATGTTCTTAGCGTCACAAGTAACAACAGATAAACTGTGGAAGATGCTGAACTATTCATCAATAGACTAATGGATACAAAAAGTTGGGTGTATATACACAAGGGAATTTTACTCTTACCATAAAGACAGATAAACTTGAGGCTTTTGTAGGTAAATGGATGCTACTTGAGACTATGTCTAATGAAATGAGTCAAACTCAGAATATGGCATGATTTCTCTAATAACAGTCAGAATACAGGCATTTTATAGATTCGAATAGGTGTGATAGTGAAAGTTGGGGAGGATATGGGAACAGGGACGGACATAAAAGGGGGGGGAAGGGTTGTGATATTGATGTGGTATTTATGGGCATAAAATACTCAAGCTCAATGTATCCATTGTGTAACACACACACACACACACACACACACACACACGCTAATAAAAATGAGGGAAAACAAATACACATTGATAAAAAACAGTAATTTGGGGTAAAATAAAAATGACAAGATACAAGAAAAATTGACAAATACTGAAGAGAAACAAACAACATCCAACATACAGATAATGGGAATCCCTGAAGAAAACTAAAGCAAGGAACACTATAGGCTATAAGTCAAGAAAAATTTCTTGAAACAATAAAATACTCAAGTTAAAAGAGCATGCTATACTACTAGTCAAAAACCAAGCAGACCAGTTGGTTTATGAAAACAGCTCAAACAGACATTCTTAAAGAAATGCAAATAATTATCAGCAGCTAAAAGAATTTACTCCACAAATAATGGTTCTAAGACATTCATGAAAGTAGAGACAGAACCATCTCCAAGAGAATGCCCTCAGCCTCCATATCCCTATATTCTTAAGAGTCATTTTCAACTGCTGGTTAGCTCACAATAAACTGAGAACCCAATTTGTGGGATGAAGATGTAGCTCATTAGCAGAGCACTTGCCTCAATTTTCCAATACATTAAGAGACAGTTTCATTACAATAACGACATAAAGGAATTTAACTGTTGTGGGAGAAGAAAGCTAAGCCCCAATTTTATTCTAAATAAAAATATGAAACAATAAGTTTTTGAAGATCTTAGGGGTCCTAACAGCAAGTTCAACAGAAAACTAATGTCATACTTACAAAGTACACATAACTTATAGCATACTGTGTAAAAGTGACTTAGCTTAACCAAAGATCTGGATTTCATTTAGCCTAATGTATATTCTGTATTAAGTGTCTATCTGGCACAATGTACTTATGTATTAATATTACTTCCAGATGACAACCGTGTTTTGTTTTTCATTAAGGAAAGAGAAGAGTGGTAACTTACTCTATTTTATTAACAGAATTTCTAGTTACGTATGCTTAAAAGAATATAGTTAAAGGATTGCAATTTTGTCGTGACATGCACAAAATACTTACGTTCAATGTAAACATTATGTGTCACATACATATACATACATATTAATAAAATGGAAAAAATACAGTTAAATATAAAATCTGTTTTATACATAAATGAGGGGTATTATAAGCAATAGAATACTATTTTCTAGTATTTGAAGATGGAAGGGTTTTAGCTAATATGTCAGAAAATTTTATTTTATTAAAAATTTTATGTTTTCTGAGAAAGACACTTAAGGTAAACAAGAGGATTTTAGTATTTATTACTTTAATAAATAAACCATTTAGGACTAGGAGTGTTGCTCAGTGACAGACAACTCAAGTCCTTTGGTTCAATACGATGAGGGGGTACCTTTAAACAAAGAGCAAACTTGTCTTTATTTTTATAATTTTTGCATAAGCTTTTCAAACTTGAGAGAAATATTTTATTTTAAAACTTCAAATTACTATGTTCTATATTAATTTTGAAAATGTTGGCCCATTCCTAGAAGACTAAGATGGAAGTCTGGTGGTATTTACCATTTCTCTTGTGCACAGAAGACTTCCTTTTTTATTTCGCTGTAATCACCACTGATACCTACTCCCAGAGTCTCAATGACTATAAAGAAACGATTGGGAGAACCCACACTTCCGGGTCCTCTTTCTAACGAGCAGAAGCTTTACTCTCCTTTTCTCTCCTTTTATCCTCCTCCTTCCCCTTTCTGTAATTTTCCCAGTAAAGTGTTCTCTTCACCACCTTAAAAAAGAGAGAGAGAGACCGCCAGTTAACCTTCCACATTCTATATACCCTTTGTGCAAATCAAGATACTAAAAAGAGATGAGCTAACATAAACCTGAGTGGGCTATTAACCTTTTTTTTTACTTCAGGAGATGTGGGTGCAATCACATTTCCAGCTGAAAGATTCATTGTTAGTTCCTAATGTTTAAGAATGCAAATGAAGCATTTTGTCTTCTCTGTGCCTGGAGGTGTTCCGTGAGAAAACAGAGAGGTTTCTAGGATTAGTTCCACAGATTTCCTTTATGATGTAAAATCCCAGACTGGTTGCACTGCGAGAATAAATGAAAAGCAATAGAGAAGATACTCAGAGAAGAAAAACTCAGTAACTTGTTTATTGACAGAGAAAGAACTGGAGTTAACAACAGAGAAAACTGACAGAGAAACTGGAGTTAAAAAACATTAGGCTTTGGAGTGAACGCTAGCTTCATCATTTACAGAGATTCTAGCTTTAACAGTAGAGTATTAAAGAAAATACAGTGCCAAATATTAACAATTCATAGCTGATTAACAATTGCAACACTAAATTTCCTGAAAAGTTGTTACATATATATCACTCGCTACCTGTATTTCCAAGGAGTTATATTTACTTCTGATTTATATTGTTAACAGTAACGTTCAAATTAAAACATAAGCTTTAAAGTTTTTCCTTCAGATGTATCTTTTAAAAGGTTAAGGTAAGAAGGTAAGCAGCTCACCCTTTATGTTTTTTAAGGATTAAGACTTCTTTTATATCAATGACTGATCTACGTAAGCACCCACAGCACTGTGTAGACAGAAGAAGGGAGCGCCATTTCTGTCTCCTTCTTCTTAAGAGTCTTGGCAATCTCCTCCTATTGGCCTGGAGGCACTCTTCCCGGTGCTTGCAGGATTCCTTAGTGTTGGACCTGTGGGCCTCAGCCTGGCCAGCCAGGAGCTTCTTGCAGGCCTCGTCTGCCTGTAGCTTGTGGATGTGTCCTTAAGAGTCCGCTTGTTCTTGAACAAATGCCCCTTCGCCTTCAAGTACAAGCTGTGATAGATGGGGGCAGTCAATCTTCGATTCCCAGTACCTCCTGCGTACCCTCCTCATACAGTGATCTTCTCTGGCATTCAAGCACTGGCATTATCCTTTCGCATAAAAGAGGCCTGCCACCAGTGTCCTCTGTTGTGGCAAAATAAAAAAAAAAAAAAAGGTCTGGCTGAATCCCAATGAAATCGCCCAATGAAATCGCCAATGCAAATTTCCATCAGCAGGCTTGAAAACTGATTAAAGATGGGCTGAACATCCCCAAGCCTGTAACTTTCTATTCCTGGGCTTGATGCCAGAAAAATACCTCAGCTCACCCTTTAGATTTGGTGGACGTCCCTGCTTGTGTTCTCCACGTGTTAACAGATCGTAAGAATAAGACAGTTTTGAAGGTCTAATTTCTTCCTTTTGTATCTCTTACAAAACACCCTAATTTTCTAACTATGGTATAAATGTTAAATATGAACTGTTTTCATATCTCTCTACATCAAATATTTCATTATTTTAAAATATTGAAATTAATTTTTACTTTTTGATTACAAAATATTTTTCCAGTTCCATTTTGGAATACAACTTATAATGACTGAAATTAGATGAACTATCTTACAGTTGAAGCACGAAAATTAAATGAGGATTTGATAGCACTTCAGCTTGCATAAAGAGATGAAGATGTCTTATTTGTTCCCCATGGTTCACAATACGGAGCTGCTGGCTGTGGAGAGTACAAAGATGGAACACTGGGAACAGGCGAGGGACTTGTTGAGTCCAAACAGCAGATACCCAATTTAAACTTACAACTTTTGAAGTGGCCTAGGATAGTCTCTGAATTAACTTTGTCCTTTCAAAATGTGTCTGACTCTCTTTTAAAATTTACTACAAGTCAGTATTTTTCCATGCACCTTGCTGAACTTAGTGCATCTGAGTTTCTGATCCTATCAACGGCTGCAAAGACAGTCATATGGCTGGAATAAAACCAGTTCTTCCTACAGCACAGACGACCGTTTTCTTAAGACACGTCAGTGCTAAGATGTCGTATAGCCTATGTAATAAAGCTTACTTCAAATACAGAATATTAAAACAGGAGAGATCACAACTTCTAACTAATAGCCTTAAACAACTGCTTACTAATTCCTCACACTACTCAGCACCGTTCCACAAACACTATCTGGTATTTTCTTTTATTCTAGTTAATATCTATGATAGATACACAAAAGTCACAGTGACACAAAGACACAGAATGAATCAAGACAAGATTTATCTACAGATGGGAAACATTTATTAAGTTAATAGAAGTAAAACCAAAACACACTACAATACTACTAATGATAAACTCAAATTTTGTTTACTTATTTCTTTAGTATTATTTACAAAGCATTCCACTATGACTTACCACACCAAGAGAAGGTTCTTTGCACTTTATCCCCTGCCTCCCTTCCCCACCCCACAAAACACCTATAAAACCTAAATATCATCTCATCTTAATGCATCAGTAAAATCTGGGTGTTAAATATACTGCCCAGTCGCTAAACTGATGAAACTGCAAAGACAAGACTTAGTCCCAGAACAGCGTTTTTATCTGTGACTGCCAATTCTCAGGCCCATCTCACCTGCTTGAAAACAGATAAAGATAGCCAGTGCTTATGCAACAAGTCAAAGGCTCTGGGCTGATTACTGGGAAGCGGCCAGGTTTGCCAAAGACACATTATTTCTCCATTATCCCATATGACTACTGTCCCTTTGATTCTCTTAAGTAAGTAGAGTTTAGACAGTTTTTGCACATAAGAATTTACAATCTGTAGAAAAAGGTAATATTCAAACCAAATAATTTTAGTGATACTGCTAGGATAACATTTTTGTGTATTTTGAGGGAATGCTTCAACCTCTCCCCAGGTATGTAATAACTCCTCTGGTTCAGCGGCCCACAACAGGGAGTCCCAGACAGCTGCTTGGGAGGGGAAAAAGTTACTTTTCAGACCTAGGACTGCCCCCAAGGTTCAGTAGCATCTTCAAGTGAAATGAAGGACTGAAAATGCGCGTAAGACCTCCCCAGGGGTAGGAGGGAGAAAACAAGAAAAGAATCCCATGCAGAAAGTCATGCAAATATCCACAGAGAACATGACAGCAAACAATAAACTGTACGTTTATTTTGCATATTTAAATATGTGATTCTCCCCATACCCCACTCCCGGCATCCCATCAAACAGGGGTCCCTAGCTTCTGGGCTGCAGACAGGTACCAGCCCGTGGCCCTGGAATGACTAAGGTGCCAGCACAGAGGAGCAGCAAGCAGAAGGTTGGCAAAGTCCCGCATCCTGTCAGCATGCTCCTGTTGATTATAACGCCACTGCTGCCCGGACATGCGGCAGAACGTCTCTTCCTGCTTCCTGCTCCCCTACAGCTGTTGCCAGCCATTTCAAAGCTCTCCTCCAATAACCTACTGCATAAAAAGTACCCTCCCACACACCTCTATCCTTAGGAGAATGGTCTTCAACTAAACCTGCCCCGAGTGTCAAAAAGGTTGGGGACCACTGCCAAGTGTCCGTCATACAATGGAGAAACTCAGAGAGAAAGGCAATTTAAGAGAATTATTCTTACCAACTCCCCTAAAGTTGACTTTGAATAAACCTTTTTCCTATTTATCTCCTTTAATCTGGGCAGACAATGATCAAAAAATCCTTTAAAATAAATGACCATTAAGGGGCCAATACCATTAACCCATAGTAGAGGGCAGAAAAAGCACTAAAAGAGAGAAAAAAAACCTCAGATACAGTCAACAGAGTCCAAACAGGAATTAAGGACAGCTTCACAAAAGCAGCAGAGCTTTACAACTGAATTGTCTAAAAGTAGCAAGGTAAACAACTAAGTATACAAGTAAACACCTACCTTGTCCACTCTTAAAAGGCCATTAATCACCAGAAAATGCTAACAAGGCTTCACACAACCGTAACTAACTCATAACATGCTCACTCATAATGATCTCTTCTCTTTTTCCTAAGTCCTACATGGAAATTTTATACTGCAGTCTCCATTTAACACATGACTTCTTCACGCATTCACTAAGCAGATAGCTACCGAATACGTACAGGTGTCGGGTACTCTGTTAGTCCTCAAGATGGAAGGACAGATAGAGAGATGTGCCCCTACCCTCATTCAGTTAACAAGATAACCAGGAAAGCAAAGTATAAGAAGCAATTGAAGTCACAATAAAGCATGAGCGCTTCAGTGGGGAAACCACAAAACACTCTGGGAAAGTAAGAATGCCGCATGGAGTACAGCATCGATGGATGGACAAACGCTGTGACACCTCAGAGATAAGTCACCACTGCCTCTTACCTACGCTTTCGAAGCTGTGACTGATGCCATCTCCTCTCTCATCTCCCATGCCACAGAATCTTGTAATTCTTGAGCACAGTGTTAAAAATACAAAATTTTTAAAGGGTCTCATTATACATGCAGTACTATGGATCCAACCCAGGGCCTTCCTACTGAGCTACATCTCCAGTCCATTTTTTAGTTTGGGTTTTTTGTTTTTTGTTTTGTTTTTGTTTTTGAGACAGGGTCTTGCTAGATCTCTATGTTGCCTAGGCAGGGCTCAATTTGAGATCCTCCTTCAAAGTGCTAAGATCACAGGCCTTCATAACAAGGCCTGGCTTAAACTACATTCTTATATAAAGGAAAGTCAGGAACTAAGGGCAACAGAGTATAATGGTTAAAAACAAGTACAGCAGCCATCTCCTCAAATTCCAATTCCATCATATTCTACTTGGTTGGCCTTGAACAAGTCGTTACATCACCCAGTGAATACATTTCTTACACGAATTAACATATGTAAAGTACTCAGGGCAGAACTAACCCATGGTAAGCTGGTATCTAAGTATGAAGGAATTTAGGACTCATGTTTACACAGTGGTTGTCTGGCAAGAAAGGGTTCCTTGCCCTCCGTCCTAGGTATAGATTTTTACTGCAGTGAGACATTATCAAATTAATTAATAATTAATTAAAGGGCTGGGAATATAGCTCAGTGCAAAGACCCATGGGGAAGTGAGATGGGGGGAAGCAGGAGAGGATAAGGGGAGGAGAAAGTTTTGAAGGAGGAGGAAAAGAAGAAAAAGGAGGTAGGAAAAAGAGGAGGAAAAAAGGAAGCAAAAGAAGAAAGGAGGAGGAAAGATAAAGCACACACAAAATTAGAAATGCTTACCCATTAGAATGGCCAGGTATTCTATATGAAACAAAGAAAAGAACTCCAAGGGGCAGTGTTGGAAAAATGGCAGAAATCAAATTATCATGAATGATAACTTAGACGATGCACAGGCTATACAGAAATAGTCAGCCACTGAGAAATTCTAAGAGTGTGACAACAGGATCTAGTTGACTTCACATAGGAAGACAGCAATAAAGAGATAACTAGACCAGGAAAGGTGAAAAGGAACAAATGTGTAAGTAATATAAGAAAGTCCGAAGTATCTGAGGAAGATGAGTGCAATAACAATATCAAGGTGGCTCAAAGCAGGAAGACAGTCTCTAGACCAGGCGAGGTGACCAGGAACAAATATGTTAGCCATATAAAAGTAGTGGGAATTTGGTGGAGGGGAAAGAAGTGAGGAAGGCTACAGTACTGCAAACAGACCTAACAATTAATTTTAGGGAGAATAAATTATGAAATAGTCAAAGATGATTGTAACAGTTTCAGAACAAAAAACTTAATTGAAATATGGAACCAAAAGGCAGGTTTGGAAAAAAAATAACGAGTTTCTTTTGGAACATAAGCGATTTCCTCACAGAACAACCACAGGGAGTCTTCTTTGTGAGTCATTCATATTATACATGGACCTCAAAACATCTTCAATAGAAGAGATACCAAACCAATAATAAGGATGCACTTATATCAATGTAATACAGTGTTCTGCATCAGAAACCTAAGAATCTAGGAAGCTACTACTGTCAGGTACTGTGAAGCACTTCTGACAGATCTGAAGTAGTTTACTGACCCAATCACTTAAATACTTCATTTCTAACATAAAAATTTTATTTGGAAAGTACTATTTGTGCTTTCAGATTTTAAGAGGTCAGCTTTGGCACTGCATTTAGTATACAGGACAAGGCTTTGTTTCTTTATTTTTATAATGTTATTTAACTAAATAGAAATTTCAGAAGTTAGTTTTAAATTCTGGCTTATGTATCCATCCTAGAAGTTAAATAAGATAAACAAAATACATAATCATCAACAACAAGATCATGATCTGGGGCGAACAAACTACACAGCCTCACCTATCTCACGAATCAGAAAAGTGTTCTGAGCACGTAAGTTTAATCACTATTCTAGGAAGAGACTAGACTTTAGTCAAGAGCAGCCCAGAAAGCAATGGCAACATCTCATGAAATGACAATATAAAATACACTCTACTGTACTCTTTCCATTATCAGTAACAAAGTCCGGAAAAAATTCAGTCTTTTTCTATCATGGTTATTCAACCAAACAAATTTCAAATTAAAACTAACTATATATATTTGTTTTCAATTTTGGGAGTTTTTGTTTTGGGTTTGTTTGGTTGGGGGTTTTTTGTATTTATTGTTTGGCAACAGGACAGTACAGAAATGATCTTAGGCTGGAAAAACCATCTTATGAATTAACTTCCTCATGATGCTGGGAAACAATTTTAAAAATCACTGTAGACACAACTAAATGATTAAAATATATCTGAAAAAATAATTGTTTTAAATGTATTTATCTATAAATTTCCAAATAAAAACAAAAAACACTGATTAATTTAGCACTGCAACAATTGTGGATGATATCACAGGTCATCCTGAGATCACATGTAATATTCTCACCTGTGGTCACCTTCATAAAAATGAAGCAGCTCAAAATAGCACTATTTCCAACAGTATTTATGAATTCATTATCTACATTATTATCTTCAATTTACATGCACTAAAGAGAATATTAATATCAATTCCAATATTATTAGTTATTAGGCTATGCACATTTAAATAAAAGAACACATTTTTTAGATTTCTCCTATACTAACCCTACTGTGTGTTTTTCATATTACTACAGACTTGACATGCACTGAGAGAAATAACTATACCAGGTTTAATTCACATGTTTACCCAAAATCACTTTCTTGTGACCATAAATAAATGTATGCTCACAGACAGGATAGACAGGATAGAGGAATGTCTGTTAAACTAAATGTATTTCTATAAACATATCTGTAAATAAACAGCTGTTTCAAACATCACAGCCAGACCACAGAATATTCCATTTATGCCTGACTCAGAAGCCCTACTTTATTTCTGGTTTTTCCTTAATGAACATTTTTATTAAAGATATGGGTAAAGTCACACCAAGACATCTGATTGCACTTACTCAAAGAAAACCAAAGCGGGGGGGAGGGGGGAAATCCCAAAATATTAAATCAAAGATACCTGAACTACATAAAGTAAGACTAAAACCTAAGAGACAACTGTTTAAGAATTAAATCTCTAATAATAAATATCATTAAAAATGTGATACCTCTAAGAAGAAAATTAAAAACTTTACTGAAAGAAGTTTAAGAAAAGTTATATGAGAAATACTATGTTCATGGATTAGGATATGCAGTAACATTTTGATATTATTTCTTCCCTGCTTAATCTACAGTTTCAATGATGTTCCAATAAAAAGTCAACGATTTTTTTCACCTAAGTTGATACAACGCTTCCATAAATTCCCCCCAAACATCTTGAAATAGAAAAGAAAAGACTTTCTATAAACCTTTAGTAAACCTGATAATGCAATGCTGGCATAAAGTCACACAAATAGAAGAATGGACTGTAGATCAGCCATGAATGTATGAATACTTGGACTATTTGAAAGAGTACTCTAAATCAGGCATGGCAGCCCATGCCTGTAACTGCAGCACTCTGGGAAGCTGAGGCAGGAGGATCCAAAGTTCAAGCCCAGACTATACAACTTGGCAAAACTTTGTCTCAAAATAAATATAAGAGAGGGAAACCTAGGGCTGTAATTCAGTGTAAAGACCCTAGGTTCAATCCCCACCACCACAAGAATAAATAAATAAATACATATGTATTTATACATACATAAATAGGTATGGCAGGAATATGAATAAAGGATGATCTTTTAGTAAATGGTTCAGAAATGATAGGATTTCCACAAGTAAAAAAAAAAAAGTGAAATTTCATCCTTACCTGAAAGAAAAGAAATTTTTTTTAAAAATTCATTCAGGTTGACCTGAATATGAAAGTCAAAGTGATAATGCTTTTTAGAAGCTAACAAGCCATCTTCACAAGCCTGGCTATCTTAGTTACTTTATCACCACTGAGACACAATACCTAACATCCACAACTTTTCTTTTTTTTTTTTTTTTTTTTTTTGAGACAGGGTATTGCTCTGCAGCTGAGCGCTGGATTCACAGGCAGGCGCCACCACACCCAGCTTATGTGGTGCAAGGGAACTGAACTCAGAACCTTTGCTAGGAAAGTGCTTTAATCGCTGTGCCATTCCTCCAGCCCTGACACCCACAACTTACAGGAGGAAATATTTATTGGAGCTCATAGTTTGAAAAGGTCTCAGTCCAATCACAGGTGGCTGGCAATGGTGGAACCACATAGTAGAGGCCCAAAAGGAGGGAAAAGATGATGTTCATAGCATGGCAGACAGAAAGCCAAAGCAGAGCTAGCATACATTCTTTTAGCTCATATGCCAGTGACCCACCCCTTCTGGGTCAAGCCTCAGTGATCCACACCCCCAGATCAAAACCCAGCGTGCTGCCCCTTCTGCCAGGCCCCTACCTCTTAACAACATATGGTTCCATAGATATTCCACAACATCCAAATATTGGTTGTTGGAAAAAGCATGACATATTTTTCTATGTTTTTCAAAGGTCATTTATTTATGTAAAGAACAAAAATCAAGGATATATTGCTCATTTTTGTTCCACTGCCTTTTGCAGTGAGTCATATTTCAGTAAGCTTCGTAATTCCTTGTTCCTAGAAAGACCTGCCTTAATCAGTGAAAAACGGAACAGGTGCTCAGCCTCATCTGCGTTGAACTTTATACCACAAAAAGAGTTTTGAAGACAGCAAAGCAAGTAAAAGTCTTATGGCATAAAGTCAGGCAAGTAAGATGAGTGAGGAAACACATCCCATCCATCCAAGCTACAATAATTTTTGACAGGTGATCAAACTCATGTGTAGTTTTGTGTTGTCATGATAGACACAACTCCTTTATGACCAATGAGCCCTGGGTGCTTCTGGATGATGGATTTGTTCAAACCGTCCAACTGCTGAGCGTCCATATTCAAAGTGATTATTTGGTCCCTTGGTAGGAGCTCAAAAACCACGACACCTTTAAAATCCCAGCATACTGAGAACACAACCTTCCTCTGATGAATGTCTCCTTCTGGTGACATCTGAGACGAATCTTTACTTTGGGACCAAGACCATTTATGCACCACACTGTTGTAAACAATCCAATTCTCAGCACCAGTTACCAGTCATTCCAAAAAAGAATCTTTTTCCTCATGTTTCATGAGCATATCACAGATTCTTATGTGTGCCGTCAAGTGAACTTTGAGTTTGTGAGGACTCAAATATCAACCTTACTTGCATATCCCAGCTTCTTCGGATGGTTGTGAACATTTGAATGATGGATGTTCAATGTTTCTGCAATCTCTCATGCTGTTTAACATGGGTTTGACTCTATCAATGCCTTTATTTTGCCATCATCAACCTCAGTGGCCCTCCCTGACATCATTGAGATCAAGATGATCAGCATGCAATTTCATGAATCATCACTGGCACTGATGTACATTTATAAAACATTGTCACTGTAGACTGTACACAACTTTTCAGAAGCTTGACACGTGTTCATCCCTGTACAGAAGTAAAACAAAACAGTAAAATATAGTGAAAACGCAGAGTTTGGTCTTCCACCTTCAACCTGCTGTAATAATCTCCAAAACTCAACCAAATTGTGCCATTGCTTTTTAGAATGAAGCCAGAATGACATAGCAATAGTTTAGATGTAACTGATACTAGTACTTCCAAAAATGAACTAGCACCTCTATTACAAAAATCCATTGGGGGCTGGAGGAATGACTGAGTGGTTAAAGCGCTGGCCTAGCAAGTATTAAGTGTTAAGTACCTGAGTTCGATTCTCCAGCACCACATAAAGCCAGGCATGGTGGCGCATGCCTGTAATCCCAGAATTCGGGAGGCTGAGACAGGAGGATTGCTGTGAGTCCAAGGCCAGCCTGGGCTGCATAGTGAGATGCTGCCTCGTTAAATAAATAAATCAAAGAATGAATTAACACTTTACACAAGAAGACTGCTAAATAATCATTTGACGTATGAAAAAGTATCATCATGAGTCATCAGGAAATGCCTCAAAAGGCTACACTGAACTAGCCCAACTATGCTGACTTCACAAATACGCCACCTAGGAAGTCGAGAGCACAAGGCTCTACATCTGGTATCATGCTTTGCTGTAACTCTCTGCAGACTCACACTTCTTGAACAGGGAACCCCACATTTTCATTTAGCACTGGATCACCCAAACGATGCAGTAAGTCCTGACTACCACATGCAAACCAGAATAGTTACGATTCCCAATAATAACCCTGGATAAGAACAAAGTGCAATAAAAACTTTTACACAATATTACTACAAGTTCTACACATCCTGTAGCTGTAACACTACACTCTGGCAATATCCAACAGAAATGTGTACAAATGCTTGTCAAGGAGATTTGTGGAAATGAGAATATGTTTACAGAAGCACTATCTATTAGATACAAATAGAAAACAATCCAACATCCATCAGCCACAAACTAACTAAAATAACTTTGGTGTATCCCAACAAGAGAGTATTACTACAATCAAAATCTGTGGATTAAATCTTTGAATGAACTCCACAAACATAATATAATATTAAATTTTAAAACTAAGGATATGACTATTTATGCAAAGTTCAAAAAATAAACACTTAAGCATACTGGCACACACTTACAGTTCCAAGTTACTCAGGAGGCTGAGGCAGTCAGATCAGTTGAGAACAGGAGTTAAAGACCAGCCCAGGCAATATAATGAGACCCCATTTAAAAAAAAAAAAAAAACAGTGGGGGTATGGGCAGAAGGAACTCCAGTTTGTCCAGTTTGATTGAGCCCAGGTTGGTATATTAAGGCTATAAAAGTAAAAAGAGAAACAAGGAAATGATTCCAATAAAAGTCATACTGACTTCCTTGTGTGTATGGGAAGGGAGAGGATCATTTATAGGACCATACAAAGGGCTTTCGAGTACTCAAATTAGGTTTTTGGGGTGACTGCATATGTCTGCCTATAGCACTAGGAACTGAACCCAGGTTCCTGAGCATGCTGGGCAAGCACTGTAGCGCGAAGCTATATCCTTAGCCTTTTGTCTTGTTTCTTTACGTGAGAAACATTTTGTGAGCTAATCTGTTAAGCTACAGTCATATTTTGTGCATTTCCTCTCTGTACACATGTTCAATTTTACTTCAGAAAACGCAGGTAAATTCTTAAACAGATTTCTCGACAGTATAATAATGTAGAGTCTTCTAGACATTAAGGCTGAATAAGACAACAGCCTGTGTCACATATCTGTATAAACAATGGCATGGCCCAAAGCCAGCTCATCTCATGTTGCAGTACAGTCTGTGAACTAAGAAAGATTTCCAATTTTTATATAGTTGAAAAACCAAAAGCAGAATAATATTTCAGAACATGCTAAAGTTATCTTAAATTCCAATTTTTTCCACAAATAAAGATTTATTGGAGCACAGCCCCACCTACTTATTTACCTATCAGCTAGGGTTGCTTTCATGTAACAGTTACATAGTTAGAATAATTAGAGCAAACCTGAGTAGCTGTGATACGATATCCCACAATACCCACAGTATTTTTAACTGACCCTTCTCAAATTTTCCACACAGAGGCCCACATAATAAAAAGACGTAATATCCAAATCATTATAAGCATAATAAAAAGCTGATTACCCAATATGAAGTGATGTCTGTATTTGTAAATACAGGTTTAAGAGAATTTAGAGCATTAAATGTGTCCCATGAATGAGTTAAAATATGGCTAATCTACCTTTTATTCATTTATATGTTCATTCAGCAAATACTCTTGCAGACCTTCACCAAAATAGACAAAACTCCCATGGTTGTACTGGCTCCACTCTAGTGGGAGAGAAAGACCAAGTATATAAAACACCCATCTGACAGCAATAATCGCTTTTGATAAAAATAAAATGGAAAACTGGAATTCTGAGTAGAAGGTGGTGGGAGCATAGTACTTGTAATTTTAAATAGATAGGGTAGATTCCCTTGAGAAAATGACATCAAATAATGGTCCAAAGAAGAAGAGAACGAGCTCTGTTTGTTCTGAGACACACTGATCCAGGAGCAAAGATACAAAATGTCTTGCCATTTACTGAACTGAAGGAAATGACAGGAAAAGCAGACCTTGGGCATGCTGATCCCATGAAGAACTCCAAAGCTCATCCAGTTTTTTGAAAAGCTTGAGGGTTACAACCTAAATCAAGTCCAGTATCCGAGCCCTGTGTCCCTCAATTTGGCTTTCATACTGCACTTGAAAGTCCACCAAACCCCTCTACTCCATGCAAAAGACGCAGTTTCTGGAGCCTGGCCCAGTGACACAAGTACAACATCCACAATCTAAGAAGCTGAAGGAGGAGGATCACAAGTTCAAGCTTAGCCTGGGCCACCCGGCAAGTTTGTGAGGTGTTTTCTCAAAAATCAAAATGAGCAAGTTGGGATGCAAAGGTCTTGGGTTCAATTCCCCAATACAAGAAGAAAAAGAAAGACATTTTATTTTGCCACAAGCATAGCAATGCCTACACTACCCTACTCTTACCCTACTCCACCTGCATGTGTTCATTCCCACCCTTTATTATTCCCTCTATCTAAACAGGACCCATCCACAGGGACTAGTTCAAATGGCCTTTCTTTCACAAAACCTGCCAACTGTTCCTCCTCACAAAAACTGATGACTTTATCATCTGATTTCCTCACATGGCCACTGCCATAACTCTCCTTTGAGTTTAATACCTCCACAATTTATTACTATTTTCCCCCATAAACTTCCTCAGGACACAGAACCTGCTTTGTATTCCCTAGATGCACACATCAAGTAAGTGTGTGTGTGTGTGTGTGTGTGTGTGTGTGTGTGTGTGTGTGAGAGAGAGAGAGAGAGAGAGAGAGAATTAGATAGGGTTCCAGAGTTTTACTGTTCAAGAAGTCCATGATTTGCTTCTATTCTGTGTAGTTTATAACTCTGACATAAAATAATTAGGAAACTTAGCTTTACAGAAGCATATAATTTCAAAATGATAAGTTCCTATGGAGGAAACCAACACTATACAAAGGCAAGACTCCTCCTCACTATTCCTCAGACGTACACATGCGCGTGCACACAACCTTATTTGAAGTCTAACAATTTTCTCTTCAGCTAACCCAACTCCCATCCTAGCAGAGCTAACCCTACCTTCATGTAACAGCTACGTTAGATCCTGACTGCTGCATTTATCATACTGTCCTAAATTATATGGCGTAAGAGGCATTCTGTGGAAATCAGCAGCCGGTGTACAACACTGGTGAACTATTTTGACCGCTCACACAGCCACACACCCTCTCAGCTGCAGCCCTTTTGTGGCATGATCTTGCCTTCTAAGCACGGATGACCGCAGTACAAGGCAGCCAACCCACACTGAAGTAACTGGAGTCCCCTGGCTATTAACAAAAATGGGAAATAGAAACAGAGAGAGACAGTTTCCTTTCTCCAGGATCCTAACCCTATAAATGTAAGCTCAGGCATGACAGAGTCAGTATGTTCCACAGGGCTGCAAAACCCATAGAAGCAAGAAGAAAGGAGAGAGGCTTGCATTAAGAGTTCACAGAACAAGGCATAAACAGAAAAAAAATGAGTTAGGCTAGTCTCTAATACTCTCTTCAAACCTAGGAGTCCTCTCACTGCTAGATTCCTGAAAATAACTAAGTGTTACATAACACTAGTTTCTCTTGGCCTAACAACATCATTAAAAGCAACTCACTGTCCAGACATTAGTTCCACAATAACCAGTGGTTAACATGCTCTCAACACTGGCTTTTCTAATTTCTACATTAAATATTAATAATGCAGTGTTCTTTCACTGTTCAGATTCAACACAAAGAACAGTTGTAGAAGAAATTTAAAATATATAACCCACACTTATAGATGTTTTCTGGAAATGTAAGCTCTATGCTCTACTTTATGTTTTAACTAAAATCCTCAGTAACCAGCACAATAAAACAGAAAAACAGTTCAATAAATACCTGATAATGAACAAAACTGTTTAACCAACTGAATATCTTTTCCTCTTCTCTCAATACATAACTCCAGCAACATTTTAAACAAAAATTCTTAAAAATACTTCTCCCCAATTCTGGACTTCTCTGTTATTCTTTCTCTCAGAACTGTCTTATTCTATACATCAGCCTTGTCTTCACACTAGCTACACACATGGTCACAACACAACTGCCAGCAGCAGCCAAGCCTCTCACAACAGAAAGTAAGAGGGAAAAAGAAGGAAAGTGAGTCAGCTGACTCCAATGCCTCTCTCTGAGGCAGTTTTTTACTCAGAAATCCCAAATGAGTCCTGAAGTATGCTTCTTTGGCCCACAGGGCCTTAGCATGATTAATCCCTGAATCGTTGAGCAACTGAATCAAATAAGATATTACAGTCATGACTGGCTTCAACAAACCATTCGTAGTATAAAGGATGCTCACATCAAGCAGAAGGTTCACCAAACTGTGAACGTGCAAACATGAGCCATATATATTCATGCTAGTATATCTGGGGAAACTATCACATGCCAGACAGAAAGTTAAAAATGCCTATCAGTAATTAACACCAGGGCAAAGAAATGAGGAGACAGAATTCAGAGTGGTCACCTCTTGCTGAAATACATTTTCCCTGCTTAAGACCAACGGGTCAAAGGTTCCTATGGGTTATCTTACTGGAGTTATTCACAATGAATAACCTAGACTTCAGTCTAGACAACAAATAAACCACTGTGGGAAGTACAATCTTGGATCATGATATTAGACTGACCCAGACAGGAAAGGGTGGAGGTTCCTAAAAAGTAGATGATTTGCAAAGTAAAATTTAAAGGTATCTTGGTTTACAGGGCAATTCAATCCCAAGAATAGGAAAGCAAAGTTAGAAAGTGAGGATATATACAGAGGGTGAAAGTTTAACATATTTGTAAAAACCTTAATTTTTTTTTCTAATCCTGTGATGTTCTACTACTTTAAATCACATAATTTTGCAGTCTGATATGCACTGTTATTATAGTAATACAGAAGTCCACACTGTGCTGGGTCGTGGTCCAGTGGCAGAGCACTTGAATGGCATGCACAAAGCCCAGGCTTCCATTCCCAGCACAGGAAGAAGAAAAAAAAAACATCATCTTACATCATTCATTATGTCCATGAATCAACCCACTCAGCAGCTCCTAATGCACTGAGACTAAAATCCCAACTTCTTACAGAGGTCCCAACTGTCCTA
Source organism: Ctenodactylus gundi (assembly GCA_004027205.1). Taxonomy (NCBI): domain Eukaryota; kingdom Metazoa; phylum Chordata; class Mammalia; order Rodentia; family Ctenodactylidae; genus Ctenodactylus; species Ctenodactylus gundi. The sequence goes on along the minus strand of PVKB01002018.1, from coordinate 174,046 downwards.
GCTCAACCACACATCTCCTCGTGTGTCAGCTCCCTTCCCCCTCTCCACATACAGACCTCATTCCTGCCTCGGCACACTCACGCTCTGCTTCCCTCCGTAGAGAATGTCTTCTCCCCCCACTACTTCCCTGCACTACCACTGTAATCCATGACCATAACTCCAAACACATAAATACCATGGGCCAGTAACCCTACCAAAGATGACTGCCATGGGCCCAGCACTAATTCCTGATCCAATCTATTGTCAACAGAAGAAAAAGGGTCATATGCTAAAGAAAGCATGGTAATTCACCATCAGGAACTACACACAAAGAGGCAAATAAAGCAAGAATGTAAGTAGTAAGTCAAGTATTCACTGAAGAACCTGAGTTGAAAACACAGAACTGATTAACAAAATATCTACCATAGCCTTGTTTCCCTAAAATAAACCATGGAGAATAGCTAGGCCAAAAAGCTGACAGATTATCCCAATTCAAATACTAAATCAGGGGAGTGGGGAATAGAGGAATAGTCAGCAGTTAAAGCACCTGTCTAACAAGCTCAAGACTCTGGGTTCAATTCACCAGCATACCATAAACCAGGTGTGGTGGCAACAACTGTAATCCCAGCACTCAGGAGGCTGAGGCAGGAGGACTGCCATTAGTTCAAGGTCAGCCTGGGCTAGCTCCATATTGAGTTCACTACAGACCTTGTTTTCAAATTTAAAAGGCGGTGGGATATAATTCAGTGCAAAGGCCCAGGATTCAATCTCCCATACTACCAATAAATAAATAAATAAATAAGGAACATAGCAAGCAAAGACTACCATGAAAGTCACTTCGAGCACTTTAAAGAATGTACATTTGGTATATTTGAGCTCTTATTATAATACATCAGCATACAAATTATGAATTACATTTACTTATAAGATCAAATTACCAAAGCAATAATTACTACATTAGTGTACTTTATGGAACAATTTTGCTATTGTATCAAAAAATATAAGATTAAAAAAATCATTCACACAAAAATAAGGTTAAAATAACAAAAAGTGGCTGTCTTGTGTATAATTTTTAATTAAATGTCAAAATTCATAGAAAAATGTATTAGAGAAAAACAGAAATTCTTAATCTGAAACAAACTAACAGCTATGTTACTATTTGCCACAGGAAATCCTGCCCTCACCTCCCACCTTCCCTAAAGTGGTGGTGAAGAGATCTTGCGTCAGCAATGTAAGCCAGCTCTGAAGCGCAACAGTAGTCCACTCACCAGGTTCTTAGAGACCCAGTTGGTATTTGCCAGTGGGGAGTAAATTAAAGCCTTATGTACTGAAAAGCAAATAATGTGAAAAACGCACAGGGGCAGTGAACCCTGAAGTTATTGGCACCAAAACGACTATAAAATTGTTGTGTAAATTTTAGCTCTTAAATCTAAAATTTTCTCTAGGTATGAAAACTGCTAAACATGGTCCTCAGTTTCAAGATGCAACTCTTAAAGTATGTCAAACTATCTTAAAGTATGTCAAACTATTAATTAGCTCATCTGCCCAAGCACCCTTCTACTTTTGAACGTGAAACAGGCCAAAGTTTCTTGAATCAAATTAACCCAGTCTCCTCTAGTAGCCAAACAATGCGTAACATCGCATTCTTCTCGGGTATTCATAAGGGGACAGCAAAAAAGCAAACCTGAACGAAAGCAAAGTGTGACATTGCTGAGAAACCCATCACAAAATGTTGCCACAAGCCCTAACTATCTTTCAAATGGAATTCTACCTCAAACATAAAAATCCACTCAAGTAGAAAAAAAGAATAAGCCTACTTTCAAATAAAAGAAATTAGCAGAGACATCTATGCCTCTTCAACAAGAAGGATCAAGCCTCACAAGCCCTTTGCTTCTAAATCCACAGGTGAGTTTTCAAAGGCATACCTATGTAACAAGACTACTTAAGTACTGCCATGTTTTCATTTTCAGTAGATAAAAAACTAAAATATAATCAGCACAATGAAAATATTTTTGTTGATCTTTCATTTGGTTCTGAGGATGTTTGAAATCTGGGGTTATTTTTTGCATGCTCATTTGAAGGAACTGATTTCTTTATCCTTATGCTTTATTTCTTAAAATGTTTTATAAATAACAAAGACAGAAATAATCAATTTTCTTTTCCAACAGGGGGCCACACAAGGATTCCTTTGTCAAGATTCAGACACTCCCTCCTCAACACAGGAAGAATATGCATGCAACAATATAACTTAAAGCCCTTTTTTAGATTTTTTTCAATTTTTTCACTAAAAGGATTCAGCTAATATATTTAGTAAATAGCTAACAAACTAGAGAAACAACAAAGCACTACACTTCTCCCATAATCTGGGTTTACTAGACCAGGCATTACTAAAATTAGCTAAGTTTTCAATTATTCAACAGGCAGTTTAACAATAATTAAAAAGTGCCTACAATACTAACAAATAAACACTATTCTGACACCACAGAGCTGGCAACGGTTATGTAAACTTTAGACTTCTAAAGCCATAACCAGAAATCTGAAAGATTAATCAACATCCTAACACTTCCCATCTGTACAACGGCTCCAGGTAGCGCTGTCACTTGACAAGTTGCTTAGCATTGCAAAATTTGGTAATTCATGTCTTACTGAATTTTTACTGACTTGGAAGAAAATAAAACACCAATTAAAAGCAGATGTCACCTTTAATTCTAACTGGCTGAGAAGTATTTTTTTAATATTTTTAACCCAATGCAGAGGCCTAACACCCATAGATGACAGTTTAGACAATCAAATATCCAAAATCACTGATACCCCCCACAACTTTTCAAGTGATTTTCCAGAACTTATATCCATGGGGGTTTTATCTGGCAATCATCCAAGAAGAACAAGTAGTCAAGGAGAAGTCAAATTTTGTTACATTTTTACAAAGCCTGCAAATGCCAGTCAGAAATTACTGAACAAATTTTCTCAAGATTTGCATTTCTCTCTTTATAGATACAAAATTTTTCTAAAAACCACTTTGCTCCACATTGTTCCTCTACTAAATACAATATTAAATATAATATTTTAAATAATATTAAAATTGAATAATCTGTGCTTTAGTATTCATACTTAAATGACCCAAGTGCCAAATCACATCTAACTGGATTTATCATAAAATAAAAATCTAACCTGAATACAGACAGTTTTAAGAATGTGAGTCCTAAATTCATTCACTTTGCATTATAACCATGAATTCTGAATTTTGTTTTTCTTGCAATGCTATTGATTCAACCCCAGGCCTGTGCACATCCTGAACTATATCCTTAGCTCTTTCAAAGAAATTTTTTTTTTAATTTTGAGACAGGTTCTTGCTAACTCATTAAGCTGCCCAGGCTAGGCTTGAATTTGCAAACCACCTGCCTCACCCTCTCAGATTCCTGGGAATATAATCACCACACTCAGCTTCTTTAATCTTCTAAAACTGAGTGTTTTGGCTAGAACCATAAAAGTAATGGAAAGATACACAGAGGATCATACACACACAACTGGCAATACTAAAGTCTACCCTTGGGGCAACCCACTCAGGACCTTCTCCCAGGCAGCAGGTTTTATCCCTCTGTCCTTTGTTTCTTACTCTAAAAATGAAATGAAATGAAATGAAATGAAATAAACCTTTCTTTCAATAACCCTAAATAAACAAACTTAAAATGTATAGATTTGAAAATTTTTCTTCTAAAGAGAGTTAGGCCAGTGTTTTCTAATTTTACTGTAAATTCTGCATTCCAAAAATGTTTCAGCATATCGAGCTTTTCTACAAAAATAAAACTTGTGAACTTTGCCAAACACAGTTTCAAAGGCAACATTAACATGAGTCCTGACCCTATGTTCAGCAACAGTGACCACAGCCTTCGCCATTTCCTTTTACTGACCCACGCAAGCTTTCAAAAATCTAAACAAGTTGGTACCAATCAGAAAGAAGAGTCACCAGAAGGAGTCACCACAAAGATCTCAATCACAACCCTCTGATCTCTAGGACACTAGAGCCTACAAAGCCCTTGGCTTCTGAAGATTCACCGCCTGACAGTGGGAGATGGCTCAGGGGAAGAAAGGGAAAGGAACCGGGTGGATCCTGTACTCATTCACTTCCCAGGTCTAACACAAAGTACTTTCACTTTAAGAGAAAGCTTGCCCTGAAAAAAAGAACACGAGGGAAATGAAATGGAAAGGTAGTCACAGGAAGAGGATTTAGGAGGAGAGCCTACCTGTGACAACTTCTGCAGGCCTAATCTTGGCATTTTCATCCCACTTCATGCATTGCTAATAAGAGATCCACTGGAAGCTTCTGAAGTAACTGAAAGGCCTGGCAGGGTATTTGGCTTTCAATTCTTCTACTCTGTTTATTCCCAATATATATTCATCAGGCTTAGAAGCAACTCTGGAACAAGAGCAGCCTCTCCACAATGAAATGTAAATTACTGACATGTGCTGAAACCTGGACTTGCCACCACTAATGAGCACATTAAAGGAAAAGTGCTCACTAGATGCCGGCAACCTTTTTACTTACCCTGTGTGCAAGGAAAGCCACAATTCAACATCAATTAAAGCTAGCTGCAACACAGTAACAAAGCAACCTTGTCACTACTCTTAATAGCTAATAGATGGAAAGCTAAAACAAATATAAAAAATTTTATAATCCATTAATTAAAAATATTGTGCAAAAATAGTGTACACGTGGTCAACTTTGGTTAAGATTTGCAAGACTTGTCTGGAAGTTGCTATGATTTCAAACTGTTTCTTATGAGTACAAATAAGATCTCTGGTTGTGAGAGAAAGAAATCAACAAAGCACACATCTACTGATTTACTCATTAGTTCAATTAACAAATTTTGAACTTAGGTACCTAACATTTACCAACATTCACTTGGCAAAATTCTGAAAAATTTAGAAGCTTATCAAAAAAAGTCTGTCATATAAACTGATAACTTAGATATCAAAAAAACATAAGGTTGAATGAGCAAGGAGTCATTTATTAGAACACAGAATGTTAGAAGATGATAGCCCAGTCATCACAATCTTATCTGCAACTTAGAGTAGAAAAACCTAAAAAGAAATATGAACACATATCCAATACTAACACTATTTTTTGCCAAAAATTTTAATATGGATTTTTTATATGTAATATCAGCTTGAGAAAGCACTAGCTTAAATAAATTCCAAAATTTAAAAACTAGTGAAATTTTCAAAATGCTGGCATGGCAACAGAATGAACAGATAAAGCTTGCAATAATATGTTGTTGTAAGACTATTTTTCTGAACACTACAAATACAAGTAAGTACTCATCTGGCAATTCCAAGAAAGTCAGCAGTTCAGCAGAACCCTGATCTTTACTTGTCCCTTACCAAAGACCCATTTATCACCGCCTTTTCTTTTACAGAAATATAATTTGACTTTCTCTTACTCTGAAGAAAATGTACCCTTCTCCAAGATGGACACCTATCCTCAGAAGATAAAAACACTTGTCTCCTCTCCCTAGGATACATTTCTGTTAACAATGCTTACTTTCTGGCACCTCAAGGAGAAATGTTTCATCACCTACCTCTTATTTTCTAATCGCTATCTTACAATATCTACAGCTCATTATCCCTTGCAGATGTTTTTGTTTAGTAATAAATGCTGTTACTGACCTGCATGCTGTTACCACTGCTACCTACACCCAAATCACTACGTCTTTTCTAAGGGGTATAAAAAGCAGGCTCCCTGCCATGTGCAGTCTTGGAAATTGACATGGCTGCCATCTGACACCTCACCTGGAGCACCCTCACAGCTTTCCACCATTCTTCCATGTGCTATTGTCTTATCTCTTCAGCTTCCTTCTCTCCTTTCTAGCTTCTAGGAGAAAGGTGAGACTCTTACCCAAGCTCCGTATACAGTCCCTTCATGACTCAGAAACGTTCTACAATGTAAAGATTACAAAAGGTGGGATAAATCAGCGTCTTATAAAGAAAAGGTACCGATAAATGAGAGAGAAAAAAGCTGTAGACATTTTAAGCTTTTGCTTTGGTACACAATAAGTTGTATTATCTCCTCAGAGGTACTACAGTCTAATACTTATGAGCATGAGTAATGATTGGCATGAGTACCTGAATAACCCTGAGAAACTCCTACTGCTTTTCCTGCAAACAAAAGATAATACATCTCCCCAAAGGGACTGTTTTAAAGAGCAAATGAGTTAGTGCAACCTGAGTGCATGAAATAATGCCTGGCATAAAGTACTCAAAATAAAGATTTGCTTATCCATTCATATCATTACATGAACCTATTATGTCATTGCCTTGTTCCACAACTAACTTTATAAATAGTTATTGTTTTTAAATAGTATAACAGAGGACAGACAGCAAGAATAAAGAGCAGAGTACACATCATTAGGCCTAAATTAAAGCCCCAAAACATAAAGACTGCAAAAACAAATTTTATCAATAAATATGAAGGCAGATAAAGCTTTATTATACTAAGAATCATCCATAAAAATCCAATATATATTTTTTGTGGAAAAAGAGAATTAATTTAATAGGAAATATGGATCCTGATCAATACATCAGGTCTTAAAACACATTTTAAGTTAGTTTGGTGTGAATAGTGAAGAGCTCAATTTCCTTTCAAAAGTTTATCTCATATTTGGAAATGTATATAAGCAATCACACATTATAAGGTAACAAATTAGTAATGACTAAGAAGTGGAGTGGTAAGCAACAGTAATTCAGAGATGAGCAAGGCCTTGGACTTGACACACAGGACGGTTGAGAAGAGGCCCAGCAGGCCACTGGAAAGAGGGCCCAAGGAAGCTTGCTCCAGTCTAGAAATACTCTTCACCCCTCAGATCTTAGCTTAAACGCCAACCTTTCAGAAAGAACTTTCTTCACCATCTGATCCACAGAGGTCAGCCGTCCCCTTCCAAAAGAGTGTTTATCAAACTTTTTAGGCTTATCATTTTACAGTTTTAAAAAGTAAAAATCTGAAAGACCTTGACATTAGTATGTGTGTTACATCTGTCATTATTTGCCATATTAAATTAAATTTTGTATTTATTTAAACAGGATAGATCATTTAATATTAACAATTTAAAAACATTTTAAGACATTCATTAGAAAGAGTGGAAATGTTTTACATCTTTGCAAATCTCTGTAACATCCACCTTAACAGAAGACAGATGGAGTCTCACATCTGGCCTCTGTACTCGGTCTGTTATATTAACATACACAATATAGCTGCTAGAAAACTCTATTGTATTCTAAGAACATGAGGAGGGGAGACATAGGGAAAAGTTTTAACTTCTACGTCTGTAAAAGGACCTCAAGGGCTTCCAGGTGTTCCCATACACAATGGGAGCCAATCCTCGAGTCACACATAACACACTTTTCTTCATAGCATTCATCCTACTCTGACTTTAATTCAACGATGACTTTCCATGCAAGGAAATAGCTCCATAAACTCACTCTATCGCTTCATAACTGATTGCATTACATATACACAGCAGTATCTGGCTAGACGTATTATAGGAATAACTTTTCCTAGGGAGAAAAGAATGCCAACATCCACTCACTCCAGGTAGGGCGCAACCAACAGGCCAAAGTAATGATTGCATCAAAGTCCAATTTGGTGTCCTAATGAGTTTCATGCGGTCACTTGCAAGATCCTGGAGTAGCGGTTACGTACAGAAGCACAGACAGGGGCTACCTAAAGGACCATGGGTGAGGTGTCACTTATCCTATGGGTCACAAAAGGGCAGTCACATGTCCACTGCAGGACAGGTCCCTGGGTAGCTGAATTCAGCCCAGCTTTACTCCCTCTTGTCGACAATCCTCTGGCAAAATATATCAAGAATGGAGCAGCCTGACGTAAGAAGCAACTATTCCGAGCAGCTTGTGCTTTGTCTTGTCCCTCCTAGAACAGATGTCTTAAGATGTCCACAGTGTTTCAGCCAGGAAACCAAGTGAGCTCCTGGACATAAAACCTAGAGTTGGGGAGGTCTGGAGGCCCCTCAGTTATAGTGTAAAGTGGGAAATGCGCACAGAGAAGTTCATCTTTTCTAAGCACCTGTCTTGAGCCTTGGAGGACCAGGTCACCAAATGGGCCTTCATTTATCCTCCTGCTATCTGTGATTAATAAATGCACTTTGCTTCATATATTGCACAAATATTCCAGTTCAACAAGTCCAAACCCCAGGAACTAGGTTTATGCAAAACCTACCAGATCTGGAACTTTTGTTTTGTTTTTGTTTTTGTTTTTGTTTTTTCCTTGCAGTACTAGAGATTGAGCCCAGAGTCTTCACACTGAGCTATATCCCCAGTCCAATTTTATTTTTTGAGACAGAGGCTTACCAAGTTGCTAAGCTGTCCAGACTGGACTCAAATTTGTGATCTGCCTGCCTCTGCTTTGGAGAGTACTGGGATTATGGGCCTAGGCCACCATGCCCAGCCCAGATCTGAAAATCTTTCTAGGTCTGGCAGGGTGTTTGATGTCTTGCCCTGGAGAAAGCAGCACACAGTGAATCCTATACAGAGACTGATAACAAGGCACGGTATTTTTCTACTTCATCTGCTCTGCAGACAGAATACAACTCATAGTAATTCAAGTAATGGTCACTTGGCTGGGGTTGTAGGTCAGCACTGGAACACTGCCTTCGATGTGCAAAGCCTTGGGTTTAATTCCTAGTACACACACACACACACACACACACACACACACACACACACACACACACAAAATTACTGGTAGCTTGGCTGGGGTTGTAGGTCAGCACTGGAACACTGCCTTCGATGTGCAAAGCCTTGGGTTTAATTCCTAGTACACACACACACACACACACACTCACTCTCTCTCTCTCTCTCTCTCTCTTACTGGTAGCTGGGCCAGGTGGTACAGGCCTATAATCCCAGAACTCTAGGAGGAAAAGGCAGGAGAATCCAAAGTTCAAGCCCAGCATGGGCAACTCAGCAACTTGAAAAGATGCTGTTTCAAAATCAAAAGGTTAAAAAAAAAAAAAGAAGAGCTGAGGTGAGGATGCAGTTTAGTGTGAAGGCTTGACCCCACTACTACCAAAAGTTTCCTTTTTTTTTTTTTGTTATCTTTCTGAAAGCAATCCACATAAACAATTACCCCTTCCATTCTCAAGTGAACTCATCTGTTTTGATTCCTAGTAATTACATCATGCATGTGTATGCACATATGTATGTTGCATCTGTGGAAGCTGCTTACTCCATTGCACAGAATCATTTTTCCAAACCGTGTCAGGTGTTCATGGATATTCTATAAGGACAAAGACTTAAGGTCTAAACACAGCAATATGAAAAAATAAGAATTTCTCAAAAATACATTTGTAAAAGAGAAATCAAATGAATCAAAATGTGATGTTTTTATGGCAACTAACTGGCCTCAGGCATCATTACAATTTTCCTTCTCTGCCTTCATCCAAATACACGTCATAACAATATAGCATGGTGAAAGCTCTCTGACAAACAAAAAAGTCGCAGCAGAAGTAGTTTGTCTTGGGATGTACAGAACATCGAATGTGATACTAGGAAAATTACCCTTCACTGTTCTGAATTAAGCTTCTTAAACAAGCAGATATTTGGGAGCTATGTTTGCTTGTTGGTAGTAACTGACATCAACGAAAAAGGAGGAAGTTTTCTGTGTATATCACCCCTCTACTTTAATACCCAGTTCATAAACATGAGAAAGGTGCTCTTTCCTGCCTCTTTTTATAGTGACTGTGCTTGGGTTGAGATGGGATAAACTAAGATCAATTCATAGAAGTTTTTAGATAACATACTTAGTTTAATTTACTATCCATTCTATTAATAATAAAAACTACAGACAAAATATTGTTTTATTTTCCTAGTCATGAAAACATAAACCATAAGGTATGAAGAAGAGTGAAAGCTGACATCTTTGATAACAAGAAACATTTCAAACACAATGACTACAATGGAGATCAGGCTGGCCTTGGACTCAAAACAATCCACCTATCTCAGCCTCCCAGTGCTGGGATTACAGGCATGAGCCACCACATCCATCTCGTAAGGTGCTGGGGAATCAAACTCAGTTACTTAAGAGCCTGCTAGACAAGTGCTTATACGTATGGTGACAGCCAGCTCATGAGAAGTTCTCATTCTATTCCTAACCAGTGTCATGTGATCACTGGTAAGTCACTATACCTGAAACTTCAGTTTCCTTTTTGTTAAAAAGAGTTAACGATAGCACTAGCTGGGCATAGTGACACATGTCTATAATCCCAGCTACTCAGGAGGCTAAGGCAGAATGATCATGAGTTTGAGGACAACCTAGGCAACTTAGCTAAACTCTGTTTCAAAATTATAACTAAAATAAGGGCTGAGGATTTGCTTCAGCGGTAAAGCATCTGCCTAGCATGTACAAGGCCCTGACACCAATGTCCAGCACAATTGAAAAAAAAAAGTAATATTCAATTTTAATATCTGGTTGAACAAGATGAGATCATTCAAGTATTTTGTAAACTAGAATGCCATGTGAACGTATCAATCTATGGTAGTATATCAAAATATTAAACTCCAGAGAAAAAAATCTGAATTACAAAATACACATGAAAACTACCAATTTCCCTAAAGTAATAATTTTAATTATCTCACTACCCTAAAACTCTTTAGTAGCTTTCCTCATCTATTAACATAACTTTATTAACTATAGTACTTAAGATAAATTGTTGGCAACACCGAACTTCGAGCTAATGGAAAACAGTTTGGAGTGGCAATCTGTCTGATCACCATATTAAAATCACTGAAAACTGCTGTTCTTCATGAGTTATTTGTGACTTTGTTTTTACCATAAATTATATAAGCAATACCAAACAAAAAAAAAACAAGATTTTGTTCAAATTACATACAAGAGATCATATCCTATTTTATGTAAATTCAACATAAAGATTATTAGTCTAATAAAGTTTGGTATATTTTTACATTTGGAAGAATTTGGTTAACTATACTTTTAAAGAAAATATATTGCAATTATTCAAAAAGAATGCACTTTAGTTACAGACAATAAATGCAACAAAATATCACATATGAACCGTAGGTTTTTCATAAAAATAAAAATTACACTGATGTTTATACGGCAATAAACACCAGAAAATCATTAAAAACTCCACATTTGATTAAATTTCAAACATAAGGCATAGTATTTTAGGAAATAAACTCCACAGTAGCAAGCTGAAAAACAAAGACTATAAATCTGCTAGTCTTCCTCACCAAAAGTTGCCACCATCATGACAATCCATTCTCATGGCACTGAAAATTACCACATTTCTGGGATTAGGTGGGAATAAGAATTATCAGAGTCAGTCCCAGTCACACAAACAATGGCACATGGTGTAGCAAATCTGTAAGCAACTTCATTTCATTGTCATTTTTATGGAACTTACCAACGAGGATGAGTCATTCTAAAAAGAGCAACTTAAATGGTATAATCTAATGGTAAAATATTTAATACCAGGAAAATTATATCCCAAATAAGAATCCTGCCCTGATGCACACACTAAAAAAGGGAAAATTACTTCATCACAAGCTGCATCACATTTTCATAATGTACAAAAACAGAGAGCAATACTGCCTTTTAGTTACACTCCAATATTTTTGGTGATGGAAAGAAAGTTCTTTTGCAAGGTGAAAGCCTTCTTATTCTAAATCTAGTAATATGTATTTAATTCCCAACAAATATTTATTGAACTTACTACATAGAAATCATTAGGCTAATGAAAGAGAAACGAAGACTGATAAGGCTTTTATCTAAACAAGAGATTAAATTACACAAACAATTTTAATATAGTAGTATACCAAATAAGAAATTTTTAAGCATTCCTTAAGTTGAAAGAAAAAAATTACATCTCACTAAAAGGATATAAACAACTCTTCCAGTAGAGATAACACACAAGCTGCACCTTTAAGAATAGATAACAGGAAGCAGGATTAATCCCAGATCTCTGAGAGACTAAAGAGGAGTGTGACCACTAAAGAGATTATGTCAACCTGAGGCAATCAGGAACCATGCCTGGATTGGGGTTTGGAAACCATACCTAGATTAGGCAATTGGGAACCAGCCTAGATTAGAGTGTGAGTGATTTGTGGGTCAGCGAATGAGGGAAGAACACCCACCCAGCCCTGAGAGGCCCAACTGGGAACTATACACAAGGAAGGAAGAAAGATTGTTAGAGTTTTTTCCTCTGGAGACAGACTGGACTTGATGGGACTTGGCTTGCTGTTCGTGATGTTGTCAGCCTCCTCCACCTCTGCCTCTGCCATGTACTTCCCTTGCTGCCAGCCGTCCCAAGTGGACTGTGACTTTCTGAAACTGTGAGCTAAAAATAAACCTTTCCTCCCCCCAAATTTGTGGATGTCAGATACTGATTCACAGCAATGAAAAAGTAACTAAGACAAGGATCACAAATTCAAGACCAGAATGGGCTGAAGACGTAGCTCAGTGTGAAGGCCCTAAATTCAATCCCTAGTCCCAAAGTAATAATGGCGGGAGGGGGTGGCAGGAGGAGGAGAAGGAGGCAGAGGGAGGAGATAACAAGGAATAGGGCAGAAGAGGATGGTATGCCCAGCTGAAAACAGGAAGAAAATCATGCATGTCTCAGGAAAGAGCCAGCCAGTCATGTCGGCATGGGGTGAAGGAAGGAAAGTAACCATTTGTTCTACACTTCTTGTTGACAGTAAAAACCCAAACGGAAATCATTTTCCTTGCCTTCATTTATAAAGAAATTTATCTTTACTGACAGTATTTTGTTGCCCAATTTGAAAACACTTACTGATTTTCCACAACATTAATATGAACTTCTCTGAAGCAGAACTCATATACAATTTGCTTTTATATTTGTCTCAAGTGTTTTGAGGTAGTAAGGAAGCATTTTTTTAAAATGACTAAAGATACAAATAAATGTACAAGACACGTCATTTAATGTTCCTGGGACTCATGTTCATCTAGACCAAGAATTACCAAATATGTCCTATAAAGGTCAATCTACCTAGTGTATATGTTTTAAGGCTTGGCAGTCCAGTTTTTGTCACAACAACTTAACACAAGCTGTTACAGGGCAAGCACTACCATACACAACATATAAATCAATAGGCATATCTGTGTTTCAATAAAACTTTATTTACAAAAAATAGCTGTGTTTGTCCCAGGAACTATAGTTTGCCAACACTTCAACCATACAAACTTTTTTAGTTCATTATATTGTGTATTTTTAAAAAACACTGTACTGACACCATTTTTATAAGAAAAGTTCAATTATGAAGATAAATACACAAGAAAAACTGGCCTATGCCACAAGAAACGTGGTAAATCTGGACATTTGGACACTTTACCTAACAATTCCTCCCCAATACTTCATTAGGCCTTTTTAACTTACATGGCAAAAAGGTTTAAATAGGCAATCCTAAGCTAGAACTTTACAATCTTAAGAATTGTTCAAGTTAATTTTTATAGATTTTAAGCGGAAATTTAATCTAGAAAATGACTGCATTTATAACTAATTTTGAATCCACAGAATAAAATACAAGTTTACAAAGGAAAAAGTTACAGTAGACTAATAAATTAGGATGTATCTGGCATGACTTATCTAATCACCAAAAAGTCCACAACCAAAATCCTATTTTATACCTAAAAACTAAAGTTTAGGTATCATCTTGAATGCAATTAAAAATACACCTGGAAAATCATGTTAATAGTTGATAAAGCTAGTTTACCTAATTAGGAATAGTAATATCAGGCTGATTCTCAGATTGTTTAGAAAACTTTTACTGAAAGAGAAGAGCCATGACATTTGATCCTAAATGCCACAATTTGCGATAAATGGGAAAAAAAATAAACAGAATCTTACTTCTGACTTAATACTCCATGCTCAGGGTAAAGTTAATTTGCTATAAAGTCACTGACTTCCCTGATATGTTTGTTTTAAAATGTGGTTTGTTTGGGGGTTTTTTTTTTTGGGGGGGGGGAGGAGGGAGCACTGGAAGAATGCACAAAGGTTAAAGCACTTGCCTTCCAAGCATAAGGCATGAGTTTGATTCCCCAGCACCAAATAAGCAGGGTGTGCTAGTGCATGCCTATAATCCCAGCACTCAGAGGCTAAGGCAGGAGGATTGCTGTGAGCCCAAGGCCAGGCTGTGCTACACGAGTTCAGGATCAGCCTGGGCTAGAGAGTGAGACCGTGTCTCAAAAAAATTTTTGGTTTTTAATTTTAAAATCAAAGACCAGGCAATATATAATAAAGTAGGTAAAATTGTACTTATACAACTTTTCCACTTTTATAATTACTCTTCAAATCAGAACTTGGGTTTTAAATATTATATTTAATCTTTGCCACCATTTACAATGTAGCCAATGCACCACACTGCATTCTGAAATATGAGTTTTTGGCTCATTACAAACTTACCAAACACCTCGCAAATTCTTTGTTCTCTGAAAGGAATCCATAACCTGGATGTACCTTAAAAATGAAAACAAAAGTTTCTTTCATTTTTATCATATTGCAAAACTTGTACAAGCAACACATACAGTGTATTAATGTTATCATCTCTTATTAAAGCTCCCTTGAATAAGTGCACTTCTCTCACACACCCATCAGCTCTAACTCACATTTGCCAGGATAAAACTGAATCCCTCCTTTGTCCCAGCTTTAATCAGAGCATTGAACCTGCCCGTTCTTCTGCTTATAGGCACTTGTCTACATGACTGAAAACAAACTCCTTCTGGTTGTCCTGAGGCTACGTTTGGAGACTTTCACAATGGCTGGCATATAAAAGATTTGTTACAGGTACCTTTGACAAGGTGGATAAAAACTTCTGAATAAAGAATTGCTACTTTCCAAACCCAAGATACTAAGCCAATGAACATGTTTTATTCCCAAAGGTAGGGAAGAGGTCACTAGCTAAAGAGCCCCTTCTGTCAAACTAAAGTAGAATGGAAGTTTGGTTTTACTTTATACTCAATTTTTTTTCCTAATATCGCCTCTCCTTCCTTCAAATTTAGCTATTCACAATTATGTTACGTTATCCACACTCACAAGCCATACCGCTACCATCCAAATGTTAACAGCCTGACCTAATCAGCAAATTTTTACACTATCACAGAGCCATACACAAATTTAGCCACTCCAATTTTGGTGTAGAACAAATTTCTAGTAACACAATTCTGCTGAAAGGGAAGTCAAATTTCTGAAGGAGTCAACATCATAACCTAGAAACAGCCACGTATCAGAGATTTTTAAATGTTGAACTGAGCTTCCTGAACATGGTGCATAGTAACTTAACCTACTGCATTACAGAAAAAGAATTTGATTACACTAAATACCTTTTACATAAATATTCAACTAAAGATTGTATTGACAAGCTAAGAGTTTTTCATAACTGTACAAGTAAACTGTAAACATTTATAATACAGGTTCATGAAATCAGCTGTATTTCAACATGTATCTTACAAAAACATTTCTTTTAAAGAAACATGAGCACTGACTAAAGCACCTCAGGCTAATGATCAGTGCTGGCTGCTTCCATCTAGATTTAGAGATAACTCAGCATAGTTCAAACACTGTATGTAGTCCTCTGATATTAAAAACAAAAATTCCTACTATTCCTGCTATCAGAAACCAGTTTTCCCTTGGAATCTGCCCCACTCAATCAAATTAAGAGTAAAGAAAATTAACAATTCATTATTATTGTATGTCATGGGCATTTTATTTAAATTAAATAAACCAAAAAAAACACATTATTTTATTTCTGGAAATGAAACTAGGTATACACAATTTTTAAGTGATTAAAATGGAACTGAAACAAGGTCATTTAGATTCTGTTTAAGAGTTATGTGGGGTTTTTTTAATGCTGTTATTACACTGAAAGGGTTAATACTCAAAACTAATTGGGATTTCTCTTTTCCTAGCAAATTTGGAAATGAACTGAAACTGCTCCCTGGTGTGAAAGCTGAATCCAGCAGCCACCTGCAGGATCGGCGACCAACACTGCCAGATGCTACAAAGCCTTTGATTTCCAGTAGCGAATTCGGCCACATTTAACTCATGTGACATGAACTAACTGCAATAGCATTTTCAATCATTCTTTCTTTTTTTTTTTTAATACAAACTCTAGCTTTCTGCTCACTACATATGAAACAGCTGCAGTAGATAGGTTCATTCAGACTCACAGCTTGGGCCCTGGTTTTCTTAATGGCTTCCATGATGGCATCCATGTTGAGGTAGCTTTTACTGGTGGGAGCTGGGCCAACACAGACGGCCTCATCCGCCATTTTCACGTGAACCTGAAGAGACAAATCCCTGTGTTAACAGATGTTTCCGAAAATAAAAGAGAGAAAGAGAAAGAGAAAATTTACCATTATATACAAATATATAAAAATTGCAAATCTAATTGTTTCACAGATCATTACAGAATCAGATTTCTTTCTGAATATGCACTTTAAAAAAAAAGCCCAGGAACTATATTACCCATGATTTCATTTATTACTACACTGATCCATTGTCTAGCCAAATATATTTATAATACTCTCCAACAGCTTCAGTAAAATCACAGCAAACAACTTTAGCTTACTTTTCTGTTCAACTACACATAAATCTGATATCAAAAACTACCTCATTACATATAGCTAGGGTAGCCCAATATTTTAATAAGAAGCACTCATACCCAGTTCTAAGCAAGCTCCCCAGGAAGTTGGGATAATTAGAGGGACTGAATGGAGGGATGCAATGAGTGTCCCTGCACAGCATCAGGTCAGCACCAGGCACAAATTAGAGCCTAGGACTAAAGAGTTCAATATCACAGCACATGAACCGGAAAATCTTGAGAACCATTTAAATATTCTCACATTTGATCCTAGTCTGTCTTACATTTATTTCCAAGAGAACTGATACGTGTATTAAGTTCTAAATCTATTCAAAATTCAGGGATGTATAACCTATTTTTAGACTACTGGCTCTTCTAAGTTTTAAATCTATTTTTACTTAATAGAAGTGAGATATGCATTCAATACTAAAAAGAACAAATTCTTTAATTCTAAAAGGAATCTGTTCTTTTAAGATAGTATATTGATAAAACATGTTTTCCTAACAGTTCTTTCAGTTTTAGGAACTCACAATCATATAATAATTACTTTACAAGGTAAAATGGTCACAAATAAAGCACAAACACATACCTCAATATTTATGAACCCCCAACCAAAAAAAAAATTTTTAATGCGGCAAATGGATTTGAGCATTTCTAATTTAGTGTTTGGTTCTGGACCATTATTTGAAAATAGTTTCATTTTAAATGAGACTAAAAAATCAAAAGTAAAAAGAGCAGTGTTCTAGAAAACTCAAAATTATTTCAATGAATATCTCCAATTAAGTATTATATTGAAGGTAAAAGATACACAGAAATAAAATGCTCAAACATATATACACTCTAATCCTTTTAATAACATCAATTACAAGGAAAGGCAGCCATGCTTGCAGAGGGCTTTAAATATCCCTGTATTCAGGGCAAAGCTGAGTCTTGGTCATCTGTCCATGGCTTGTTCCCCAGCCCCTCCCTCTTCTGCTTGTAAGCCACAAGGGCTCCTTCTTCAGTTTCCTCTGTCCTGTTCAGATGTCGTTATTAACAATTTTGTACTGCCACCATGACTGTGGAGGATTTTTCCCAAAAGAAATTCACTACTTAATAATTCTTTTTTAAAAATTCATTATAAGATAAGGCAAAGTCTTTGTTTACTTCAAGTTAAATCCACACTGATGATCTTTTACTTGCCTCAGATGCCACCTATTAATAAAGACGCATTCAAGGGTCACTTTAACCACTGTAATGTTCCCACATCTTTCAGATTTAGATGAATCTTCTTTTATCTGAACTCTAATAGGACATAGCATAAATTTTGGCATTCAATCACATTCTACTCATCAATCTCATCATAACTACTTCACCTTAAAGTTCTAGAAGACAAAAACTTAAGTCTTAAAATTTTTAATCTCCCCTACAACAGTATTACGTGCCAAAAACTTAACTCATAGAGACATCAGTATATCAATTTATCCAATTATTTTCATTATTAAATGGTAAAACTACTGCCTACATGATTTTTTTAAGTTGTAACATTAAGTATTGTCTTTAAAGTAATTATCTAATTACATCCAAGTGAGTCTTCTCAATCTTGGCAACTGACAGTTATATGAAGGAAAATAAATTAAAGATACACATATGCAGAGGACCGTGTTTGTGGGCCAAAATCTCTATAATGAACATGCATCAAAAGGTGACTAAAAAGAAGACAGGAATCCTAACAACATTACAGCTTTTTAAATACGTCTTTGACTTCCGGTCAAGATGGTGGAAGAGGAGGAGCCCTAGAACAGGTATCCCTAAAGAAATCAAAACGAGCAACTGGAAACTGTAACGTAATAAAAAGAGTAGAGGTAAAAATAAAGCAGGTGATGACTGGCTTGAGAAGCCCAAGTAGCACCCGCACAGCCGTGGGAGCCCACGAAACTGGAGCCGTGGGCAGAGGGCTCTTCCCCTCTAGCCAGAGGCAACACTGGTCAGAGGTCCATGGATTACACAAAACCAAATGACAACCGAGGTGAGCGGACTGCAAAGAGCTGGAACCCTGCCTGGGTAACAGCGGATCACAGAGAGCCCTGCCAGTGGGTGGAAAAGGAAGGGAGCTGCTGACCAGCTAGAGGAGCCCCGGGGCAGTGCGCCCCCACCTGGGCCCCAGCCGACCACCCCCCAGAGGAGCACCGGAATAGGAGTCCCGCGGGCAGCCAAGCAGGGCAGCCAGCAGCAGAACGGTTGCTTCCACATCTGCCCCACCTGCAGGCAGAGATCTATGGGTGATGACACCAGGCAGCAGAGTCTGAAACCAGCTCCATACATAACCATAGGGGAGTAACTGACTTTTTTCTTTTTTTTTTCTTCTCTTTTTAAATGTTTATGCTCAGTTTGTTTGAAAGTTTATATTACAGGGCTATGTGCTGTTAGCTGATCAATTTGTACTTTGGGCTCTCTTCTGTCAGTCTGGTATCATTTTTATCCTGTTTTTTTTTTCCCTTTTCTTCTCCTTTTTTTCCTCTTCCGTCTTGCTGGATACTGTAGTCCTTTCATTTTTTCCATACAACTAAATAGCTTCCTGATGTTAACTATACATTCATACCAGTTTTCTCTCCTTTCCCTTTTTGTTCTTCCCTTTGTCTTTTTCTTCTGCCCCTACTTCTCCTCTACCTCTCCACTACCCACAGTCTCATTATTATTGCCCACAGGGCTTTTCTCCATCCGTCACCTCCTGGCTGGGATAGGAGTATCTCCAGGCTTTTCTTTATCATACCTACTTTTTATTTCATATGTAAAACTAACTCCCAGTCCTAATATGCACCCTCCCTACTCCAGGTATGTGAACCAATATGTATCAATAATTCTCAACCAGAGAGAAAGATTCGTAGAAACATATTCTCTGTATATTATTTTGCTAGAAACAAATCAGTAACACAGTTTTTGTGTATATATTACTATGAATAAGATAGTGGTACCATGAACAAATTCCTTTTATAGGTCATCAATGTATATACAAATCATCTTAAGTAGTTTAGCTCATAATTAGTATTTTAATACTTGGTTGTAAATGCTGGCCCAGACTGCTATACCCAGCAAAATTATCTTTTAAAACAGAGGGGGAAATTAAAACTTTCCATGATAAAGCCTAAAGAAATTTGCAGCCAGTGAACCCAGCACTGCAGAAAATACTTAAAGGAACCTTAGAGAAAGGGAAACTATCACCACCAAAGACCCCAGAGAAAAGGAAACAATAGAAATTGGAAAATGAGCTGACAAGAGAATAAGTCATGTAAGGAATACTGAAAAATTCTAACGATGGCAGGACATACCAAATATACCTCAATAATCACTCTTAATGTGAATGGCCTTAATAAACCTACCAAAAGACATAGACTGGCTGACAGGATCAAAAAACAAAAACTCATAATTTGCTGCTTACAAGAGACACAATTTACCCAGAAGGAAACAGAGACTAAAAAATAAAAGGATGGAATTCAGTATTTCATGCAACAGGGTGCAGGAAACAAGCAGGAATAGTTATATTATTGTCAGATATATCATACTTCCAAACAAAACAGATCTGGAGAGACAAAGATGTCACTATATACTGGATAAAAGAACAATACAACAAAAAGAATTCATAATCATCAATGTATGTGCTCCCAACTCTGGAGCACCCAATTATGTAAAACAAAAATTATTAGATCTGAAAGGCCAGTTAGGTTCCAATATAATTAAAGTAGGGGACTTTAATACACCACTCCCACAAATAGGTAGATCAACTAGACAGAAAATTCACAAAGAAATATTACAGTTAAATGACACTATAGAAAACTTGTACTTCACAGATCTCTACAGAGTGTTTCGCCCAACATCAACAGAACACACTTTCTTCTCAGCAGCTCATGGAACGTTTTCTAAAATAGACCGTATTATAGGTCATAAGTCATGCTTAAATAAGTACAAAGAAATCAAAATAATTCCTCATATACTTTCAGATCACAGTGGAATAAAACTGGAAATCAATAGCAAAACAAATAGAAAATACACAAATACATGGAGACTTAATAACTTACTACTGAACAAACAATGGTAGAAATCAGAAACTTTCTAGAGTTAAATGATAAAGGAAGTACATCACATCAGAATTTACAGGACACAATGAAAAAGTCCTTAAAGGGAAATTCAGAGCACAAATGCACACATCAAAGGAACACAACAGTCACATATAAACACATTAATGATTAGGCCCTACAAAAACAAGAACACTCTAAGCCAAAAAAAAAGTAGAAGAAAAGAAATTATAAAGATCAGATCTGAAGTTAATGAAAATGAAATTAAAAAGCCAATAAAAAAGATTAATTGGTCAATTCTTTGAAAGAATAAACAAGATTGACAAACCTCTAGCTAAACTCACCAAAAGAAGGAAAAATAAGATTAACAGATTAACACTCTTAGAAATGAAAAGGGTGAAATTACAACAGACTCTGAAGAAATTCATAATATCATAAGGAACTATTTCGAGCACTTACATTCTAACAAGTTAGAGAATTGGGAAGAAATGGATGACTTTCTAGACACATATGAAATACCAAAATTGAACGAAGAAGACCCTGAATGGCCCCATTACACACACAGAAGTTAAAACAGTAATAAAGTCTCTACCCAAAAAGAAAAGTACAAGACCAGATGCATTCACAGCAGAATTTTTTAAGTACTTCAGGGTAACTCTAATGCTTCTCAAACTGTTCCATAAAGTTGAAAGAGAAGGAATACTACCTAACTCATTACTGGAAGCTACTGTCACCCTAGTCTTAAAACCAAAGACTTCACCAGGAAGGAAAATTATAGACCAATCTGCTTTATGAATATATATGCAAAAATTGTCAGTAATATTCTGATAAATAGAATCCAGCAAATAATCAGAAAGATCATACACCATGATCAAGTGGGCTTCATACCTGGATGCAAGGCTGGTTTAATGTACATAAATCAATCAATGCAATACACCACATGAACAAAAGCAAAAACAAAAAAACACATGATCATCTCAACTGATGGAGAAAATGTCTTTGCCAAAATCCAATACTGATCCATGATAAAAACACTGAGGAAAATAAATACAGAAGGCCTTACCTCATACTGATAGAAGCCGTATTTGCCAAACCTACGGCAAATATCATATAAATGGAGAGAAATTGAAAGCATTTCCTCTTACATCTGGAACACATAAGGCTGTCCACTTTCACCACCCCTATTCAACGTAGTCCTTGAAACCCTTGTCACAGCAATCAGGCAAGAAAGTGAAATAAAAAGAATATGTATGAAAAGAAATTAACTTTATTTGCAGATGATATGATTGTCTACATAAAAGACCCTCAAAACTCCACCATTAAACTCTTAGAAATAATAAATTTAGCCAAGTTGTAGGCTACGAAATCAATACCAAAAATCAATAGCATTCCTCATCCTAACAGCGAACTTACTTAAGAGCTCAGAAGAATAATTCCATTCTCATTAGCTCAGCAAAAAATTAAATACCTAGGAATAAACCTAACCAAGGAAGTCAAGGGCCTCTACAAAGAAAACTATATTAAACTGAAGGGAGAAATTGAAGAGGACATCAGAAAATGGAAAGACATCCTCTGTTCATGGCTAGGCAGAATTATTAATATAATCAAAATGACTATACTGCCCAACTGGTATATTTAATGCAACCCCTATCAAAATACCAAAAACTTCTTTCACAGAACTTGACAAAACAATCCTTAAATTCATATGGAACCAAAGAAGACCTAGAATAGCCAAAACAATCCTGAATAACAAGATAAAGACAGGAGGGGTTACAATTCCACATATCAACTTATACTACAAAGCAATAACTATAAAAACCATATGGTATGGGCACAAAAACAGACAAGTTGACCAGTAGAACAGAACAGAGGATGCAGAGACAAACTCAAGTACCCTCAGTTACCTGATCTTTGATAAAGGAGCCAAAAGAATACACTGGAAATCCAAAGGACAGCCTCTTCAATAGATGATGTTGGGGAAATTAGACATCTCCATGCAGAAGAATGACTCTAAACACACACCTGTCACCATGCACCAAAATCAAATCAGAGTGGATCAAAGATCTACATATTAAAACCAAAACACTGACCCTTCTCAAAGACAAATTTGGGAAAAATCTAAAAGATATGGATGTAGGCAAAGACTTTCTTACTAAGACACCTGTAGCAGAAGAAATAACCCACAGGGTTAACAAATGCCATTTTCTCAAATTAAAAAGTTTCTGCACAGCAAAGAAAATTATCAACAGAGTAAAGAGAGAACAAACAGAATGGAAAAAAATATTTACTACCTACACCTCAGATAGGAGGCCCATAACCAGAATCTACAAGGAGCTAAAGAAAAATAAACCCCTCAAAATCAAAGACCTAATTGAAAAATGGACAATGGAAATGAATAGGCAGTTGTCAGATGAAGGTCAAATGGCCAGTAAATACATGAAAAGATGATCAACATCCTTAGCTATTAGAGAAATGCAAATCAGAACATCACCAGGATACCATCTAACTCCAGAGAGAATGGTGTCTGTCAAGAACTCAAACAGCAATCAGTGATAGGGAGGCTGTGGGGAAAAAGGAACCCTCTTACACTGCTGGTGAGATTTTAAACTGGTACACTATGCAAAATAATATGGAAGTTTCTCAGAAGATTGGAAATAAATATGTCCTCTAATTCAGCAATATCACTTCTGGGAATTTTTCCTAGAGAGTTAAAGGACTCATATAACAGAGATACATGTATATCCATGTCTATAGTAGCACAACTAATAGCTAAAATGTGGAAAACACAAAAACGCCCATCAACAGACCAATGGATACATAAATTGTGGTATTTGTACACAATGGAATACTACTTATCTACTAAAACAGGTTCAAGGCCTTTGTAGGTAAATGAATGCAACTCGAAACTATCATGCTCAGAGAAGTGAGTTAGATGCAGAAGGTTAAATATGTAATGGTTTCTCTAATATTAGAAACCCAGATCACAGTGATTTGATAAAACAAAATGGAATAATGGCAACTAAGGAGGCAGGTGTGGGAGGATCAAAAAGGGATAAGGGAAGGATTTATAATTTTGCCAGGATATATATATATATATGCACAAAATGCTCAAGATCAGTGTAAACATTATATACATCTAGATAGAGAGATATCAATAAAATGGGAAAAATAAAGAAAATCCAGTATCTAAATTTTGTAACGATACTGCATATATAAATTTCATTCTTTAGTTTCTCACCTATCAAGATAGACATTTTTCCTACATTATCACAAACTCCTTGTAAACAAACCACAAAATAGTTCAGAGCCTAACATATTTTAGCACATGGTTAACATTGTTATGATAAACACAATAAACATTCAAATAAATTATATATCATAAGCAAATCATAGCTACATAAGAAGTTTACAGACAAGAATAAAACACAAATTGCTTCTGAAGGGCATTGGTGCTTTACTTCTTTTGCTTAGAAACATGCTTTATTTCAGGGAGAAGGATGCAGTCACCTCCCAACAAGCCTCCACATCTGCACAACTGGCTAGGCTGGACAAAGCCACTCAAGGAGAAAACCACAATCCTCAGTCACCTTAGCTTTCAAGGAGGCACTTAAGAAGCCATATGAAAAGGGTAAGCAAAGAAACCTGGACCACACAGGAGGCCTTATCTCAAAAAAAAAAAAAAAAGTGAAACAGATTCAATTTTTTTAAAGATACATTGTGTAAGGTGTGTTCTTTGGCCCAATTATACAAAACAGACTATAGACAAGCAAAGCAGATCCTGTTCTTAAGAACTCCTCCCCTTATTTTATACAAAGTATCTAAAAAGATTCATAAAAGTTTTAAAAAACCAGTATTATGGCACATCCTTTGGGTAGCAATAGGCAAGATAATGTGATCCCTAGGAAACCAAGGATGATTTTTTTTTACTAGAACAGTATTATACTCTTTTTATAAAACTACTTCAGATATTTATTTATGATTATTTTGGATGGCAGAATTAACAATTTCACTACTCTTCTTCTGCCATAATTTACATATTAATAAGAGGAGAGAGGAGGGGAGGGGAGGGGAGATGAACAGCAGACACCAAGTACTCAGATCTTAGCAAAATGCTACAGAGCTTAGACCACAATGAAAAGGACTGTGGGATTGGGGGGAAGAAACAGAAGTATAGAAAAAGGGTGGAAGTGGGGAATGTTGACAAGGTTAGATATAAAGGTTGAGAAAAGCAGAGTGGTAGGTAGTCCAGGTGAGATTTGGGGTTGTTTTCTTCTATTGGTTTGGGCAAAATCCGAACAAATGATTTTGAAATCGTAGCTGTGGAAAGTAAGAAGGAGCCTAAAACACCCAAGATATGAAATAATTCATAGTAAAAGGTTTCAAATAAGCAGCGGTACTGCCAGGAGGTATAGAAGACAAGAGCAGGAGAGAGACAGAGCTCGCCTTGAATGACCCAGGCTAAATGAGAGAAGAGAGAGGACGGGGAGGGAAGCCAAAGGAGTTTGCCACGCATTCCAATCAAGGATCAAATCAAGAGAAGAATGCCAAGAATGGGCATAACTATAGTATTAAAGATTAGGGAAATTATAGCTTTCTCTTTTGGAAATTTCTATTTAATCTGTGAAGCAAGAGAAGGGTAGGACTGCCAACAGAAGTAGGGAAAGAGGAGGTACTGATACTGAAAGAATGGGAAGAGGTTGGAGATGGTCACTGGAAACAGGAAAGAGCAAACAGACTAGAAAAACCTAGGACTACTGCCAGATAACTTAGGTTCACAAGTGATTTTCTTTGTTGTAAAAGAACTGAGAGCAACTTGGTCATGCACAGCTCCCAAGTTCTTTTGGAGATGATAAAAGACACAAAAGAATTTGAGATGAATGAGAGTTGGCTACGCCTCTTCCTAGCCAGCTAAAAAGTTATATAACACAAGCAACTCGCAGTCCAAATTCTGCTATACACATAGGTATTTGTTAAACAAATTTTTCAGGAAGAAAGCCAGAAGCAGTTAATATAACCCATTCCACATGCTGGATAAAGTCCCAACTCTTATTTGACTGTCATCCATAAAAAGGTCATTTAAGGATGACACATCAGTAACCCAAAGGTAAGAATCTGACACCCTTAGAGGTGCCGTTTGGCAACCAGAACTCCTCCTCTCAAATGGCTGCATATCAGACTCCTGAAGTGAAGTATAAGCCGCCATCCCTGAAGGCAGACACCTCATATGACATTCTTATGTTAGGTTCATACAAGAGTGAAACGCTTCAGATATATTTTAGCCAATCCATCCAACCATCTTGAAGATAACTGGTTTTAGTTATAAGCTTCCACTTCTGGTATCCATAAAGATACATGATAAACTAGTGATTTCACCACCTACTAAAGAACTTGGCCTTGAATGAGATATGAAAGTTGAGAATGTCCCACCAGGAACAATAAAGGAAAAGTAGGTAAGACAAGCATCTTATCCTCCCCCTCCCAGTTTCTTCCAGATGCACTAAAATAATTAGTAGGCTTACATCCTTCTACAACCCCCACCACAGAAGGACTGCTTGAAACTACCTGAGCAAAAGCTTTATAAATGACTCAAGTCGTTCATTCCTTGGGGATCCTCAATAGAAACCCCCTCTCAACCTCTCCTTAAGAGCTTTGCTTTCTCAATAAACCCCTTCTTGCTTTAAAATAAATACATAAATAAATAATTTTTGAGAGATCTCTTTTTTAAAAAGTTCAGAATGCTTCCCCCTTCCCCTGAACTAGGGTCTGAATCAGTGCTCTTGCACTGAGCCACATCCCAACTGTTTGTATTTTTTGAGACATGGTCTCAGCAGATCATTAAGTTGCCCAGGCTGAGCTTGAACATGAGATTCCCCTGGTTCAGCCTCCTAGAATACTGGGATTATGGGTATATGTCATCATGCCTGGCTTGACAGTATGTGGAAGTATGTATATAGGGGTGGGTGTAGGGTAGGGGAATGGGGGAGTGGGTGGGAATGTGTATGTGGTACTGGGGATCGAGTCCAGGGCCTTCACACCGAGCTGTATCCCAGCCCATTTTATTTTGAGATAGGGTCTCACTCAGTAGCTAAGTTGCCCAGGCTAAAGTCAAATTTGCCATCCTCGACTGGCAATATACTATTGTGACCCAAAACCTTCCTCTTCTCTATTCCCGTGACATATAACTAGTTACCTACAGATGTGCCAGCTTTTCTCACACCTATGAATGAGTCTAAGATACTGGGGTCAGTGTGGAAGTGAAATATACACAAGCACGTTTCTCTGGATGACGGCTCTGCTCCCTCTCCCTTGGTGTGGAACACGGATGTTAAAGCATGTGATTCATCCAGGCACAACAAACAGACTCAAGGTAGGAAGAACGTATTACATCACTAGAAACCCCAACTGAGTCCCTCTCTTTTAAGATAGGGCCTTCCTATGTAGCTGAGACTGGCTTTGAATCACTCGAGATCTTCCCATTTCAACCTAATAACTGATGAGATTATGGGTGTCAATAGGCTCAGATTAACTTGACCACTACTAATGAGAACCAGATTAGTGAAATATGACCAATGACTTCATTAAAATGTAGCCGTATCAACCTTGAGTTCATGAAAGTCAAGGAGACATAACTAGTAGTCATGATCTCTTGACAGAGCAGTTCCCCAAAGAGATTGCCCACGCCTGCCCATCATAAGGCAAAGGCACGCTAAACTTCCACAGCAGGTGATCTTAAGAATGTCCACCATCCCTACGCTCATTGTAGCTTGTTTCCTCTATAGCTAAGGTTAGAAAGCAAGAACATATATTCTCCAGACTCCCTTCTAGCTAAGATGTATATACGTAATCAAGGTTCCACTCCTTAGAAGGATTCAACCAATTCTCAGAGGTAGAAGGGACAGTAACAGGATATGGGACTCCAGCAGGTAATTACATCTCATGAAGACCTCAGTTCTTCTAACACAGCTCTAGAACAACCTCTGGATCCACCTCAGAGCATAGTAACTGCCAGTGTGATCAGGAGTAGAAGTGGGGTTTGTTCTAAACCAACCTATGCTACGATTAGGTTGATCATGGTCCTGGGGCCCTCCTGGGGATTATGTGAGCCATCTGATATATTTTAGAACTGAGGTTGGCAATTTTTTTGGTGAAAGGCCACAGCAAATATTTTAGATTTTCTGTACCATTCAATCTCTATCAAAATCACTCAACTCAATAGCAAAAACAAACAAAAAAAGAAACCTAGTGGATTTGGTCATGTTTCAATACAGCTTTATGTATAAAAATAACCTATGGGCCAAATTTAGCCTATAAGATTATAGTAGTTTTTTTGTTTTGTTTTTTGTTTTGTTCTGTATTTTGAAACAAGGTCTCGCTCTGTACCCAGGCTAAGGCTGCCTTGAACTTATGGCATTCCTCCTACCTCAGCCTCCCCAGTGCTGAGATTATAGGTGTACATCACCATGTTCAGCTTATGTGGTGCTGGGAAAAGCAGTAGGCAAGTGCTTTAACCACTATGCCATTCCTGCAGCCCCAAGAAAGTAGTTTTTCAATCCTTGCCTTTGAAATGTTTTTCTGCCCCAGCTAGTCTGTTAGTCAGGATCAAGTGGCACATTCAAATATATTTAAATGGAAATAAAAAATATAGAAGCAGGGCTAAAGTTATCAGCAAAAAAAAGGGGGGGTTAAGTGTCCAAGAATTAGTAAGAAGCCATGATTTACTGTAGTCCTAATTGGGCAGAGTAAGAAGAATATAACCAGAACTGGGAAATGTGGAAAACTCAACAGTAAGTACACCCTGTGTTAGAATTACAAGAAGCAAATAAAGGTGGAGAAACAAGCATCCTGGTGGCCCACTGGTGTCCAGAAAAGAGCCAAACAGACAGAGGACAAGGAATCTCAAGTGATGTACTTCACAGTGTGGGTCTCTTGGATCCTGATCAATAAAAAAATTTTAAAAAATAAAACTGAAATGGGAATTCATCAAAAGTTAAAACTTTTGCTTTTTAAAAGATATAATTAAATATAATGCACCAACTAGGAAGAGCATAATTTTTACAGACATATGAAAACTTAAGCTGGAAAGATTATGAGAAAAATCTAAACGTTCCTATGCACTAGTAGGAATGTAAACTGGTGTAGCCACCCTGTTAAGAGTCTGGCAGAACAAAAAGCTTATAACCTAGCAACTCCACCTTTAGCATACATACTTTTTTTTATATTTTAAACTGAAGAAGCAAAAAAAGTGAGCTCCTATCATTTAAAACACTGGATATCTCGGCTGCAGGAATGGCACAGAGGTTAAAGCACTTGCCTAGCAAGCACAAGGACCCAGGTTTGATGCCCCAGCACCACATTAAGCGGGGTGTGGTGGCATATGCTGAGACAGGAGGATTGTCATGAGTCCAAGGCTAGCCTGGGCTCCACAGTGAGTCCAGTACCAGCCTGAGCTACAAATTGAGACTCAGTCTCAAATAAATTCAAACACTAGATAACTCACCGCCTCAGTTTTCTTTTTCTTTGTATTCTTTTGAGTCCTGCAGCCCAGATAATTCTGTTGCTATGGCAGCAGTAATAAAACAAGAGCCTGCAGGGTCCCAAGAGGGTGAATATTGAAGTTTAGCTCTTGACATGTCCCCCCAAGGCCCATGTACTACAGACAGAGTCTTCAGCTTGGCACTACCAAAAGGCTGTGGACACCTTAAAGAAGTGAAGCCTAGTGGAAAAAAATGTCAGGTTACTGAGCGTACGCCCTTGAAGGGGTTAAACTCCAGTCCCTCCTTCTCTGGACACTATGAAGCAAGCAGACCTCCTCTGCTACATATTATCATACTGTACTGTGCCATCACAGGTCCAAAGTAACAGGGTCAAGCAACCATGGACTGAAACTTCAGGATATACAAGCCATCAATTAATTGTCTCAGGTATTTTGTCTCATTATCTAGAAAGTTAACTAGCACAATGAATAAACTCACAGTGCTTTGTCTTCTCTGTAAGAATCATCAAGGTCTGGCCACAGACAAAAAGTGTGCAGCAGGACAAAATAACTAAAATCTCAGGCATCTACACACACTGAAAAATCCAGTAATATTAAGATCTCTGCTTTTCAGAAATCAAACATACTTGATAAAACATACTCAAATAAAAACAGATGATCTGAATACTATAATACTTTTATATTTTTAATTCACAATTTAAAATCTTCTGAAGAAGACATTCTAAAGGCCAAGTGCTTTTACTGGAAAATTCTATCAATACCAAGCAAAAAAAACAATTCTATATACACTCTTATAGTTTAGATCTGGATTGTCCCTCTTTTAAAGCCTCATGTGTGGAAAGTGATTCAATCACGGGGATTAATCTACTGATTTCCCGTGTTGTTGGTAAGTAGGGCCTGGTTGGAAGGGGCAGAGCACTGGGGCATGACCTAAAAGGGTACACACTATCTCTGTTCTTCTTCGTCCTATTGCTTCCTGTCTGCCATGGGATAAACAGCTTCTCTCTGGCTAGGCCTCCCACCATGTGCTTCCACCACTGTCAACCGCCCATGAATGGACTGAGACCTTTCCAAGCTGTGAGCTACAATAAACCTCTCCTCCCCTAAGCTATTGATGTTGGGTATTCTGTCCCAGCAACAAGAAAGTAACTAAGACACACTCTTCATATAGAAAAAAAGCACTGCACAATTTGCTTTATAAGGTCAGCATTGTTCTGATACCAAAAATAGCATTAAAAAAAACTGCAAACCAGTCTCTCTCGTAACAATGATGCAAAAAAAAAAAAATCCATAAGAAAACATTGAGAATCCAATTCTGCTGTCTATAAAAAAAAATAAAATAAAACACAAACAAACAAGGATTATCCTCAAATGTAAGACTGGTAGCAGACTAAAAACTCAATCACTCAGTGTAGAATAAAATATTACAGTCAAAAGAAAATCATAGAATCAGAAATAAAAGCACTGAGACAAAAATTTAATAGCCATTCATGACTTAAAAGTCTTCAAAAATTAGGAGTAGACAGAATCTTCTCAACCTGATAGAAGTAACACACAAAAATGACCTATGGCTTATATCACATTCAATTCTAACACTACGAGTGGCAGTAAGACAAGTACGTGCACTACCACCATTCTTATTCCACATCATACTGGAATTCCTAGCAACAGTAACGGAAAGACAAAACACACAGATTATTAAGGAGCGGACAAAACCATCCCTGTTCATGAACAATATGATTGTCTACATAGACAATCTCAAGGAACTGACACAAATTTCCAAGAACTGATCAGTTTAGCAAGATTACAGGCTACAATATGAGCACACACACAAAAAATTACTATTTCAATACTAGTAATCTACACCTACAAACCAAATTTTTAAATTAAACACATGCAATTTTAATAATATCCAAAAGCTTGATTAAGGCATAAAATCCAATAAGGTAAGTACAGAATCTGCATGCTACAAACCACACAATGTCAGTAAAAGAAAACGAAAAAGACCTTAGTAAATGAGGACACACACCATGTTCATGGATTAGAAAGCTCAGCATCCCTTAAAAAAGATCTTCCCAAATTAACGTAGATTCAATACAATTCCCATCAAAATATCAGAAAGAGTGCTTTAAATTTTAAAATACTGACAGTACTAAATGGGGGAGAGTACACAAAAACCACAACTCTCATGCATTATTCATATGAATACAAAAATAATATAGCAACTCTGGAAAACTCTGGCAATTTCTCATGAAGTTAAACAAATAACACACCATCTACCAATCCTACTCCAGCTTATCCTAGACAAACAGAAGTTCAAATTTTCACAAAAGTCTGTATGCAAAGCATAAAGTAGCTCTATTCATAGTTGTCAAAAGCTGGAAACAACCCAAATGTCCTCCAGTGACTAAATGAATAAGCAAAATGTACAGCCATACAATGGAAACCTACTTGGTAATGATAGTAATAATAAAAAAAAAAAAAACTACTACTGAAGCCAACACAATTTCAATGAGTCACAAAAGCATTATGCTTAGTGAAAAGTGGAAAGTGGCCATTCTCAAAAAGCTGCACATTGTATAATAATAGCAACACTACAGTGGGGACACATGTCAGTGGCTGGGACACACAATGGGTTTTGTGGGATGATAAAACTGTTTTGTGTCCTGATTGTGCTAGTAGTTACACAAATCTATACATGTGTTAAAATTCACAGGAGTATACCCCAAAAGGTCAGTTTACTGTAGGATAATTTTTAAACTTATTTTTTAAAAGAAACAATAACTAGATATACGTAAATACTCAAAACAATACCGAGAGCCTCTTCGTTTAAGGGTATATTGCCCCTCTCTAATATTCTCAAAATTACCAAGCTTTATTTAGGCCTGGTACTTTGTCCTCCTAGCCCCACCTTGTAATTAATTTAAGACATCCGCTTCTCCCTCTGAACTGTAAGCAATATGAGGGTACATTCCCTAGTTCAAAAGCTATGGAACACTTCACAGGCATACTGGTGCAAGCCTGTAATTCCCACTACTTGGAACGCTGAGGCAGGAGAACTGCAAGTTCAAGACCAACCTGAACAATTTAGCAAGACTTTATTTTTAAATGGTTGGAAATATCGCTCACTGGTAAATTGTCCCTGAGTTCCATCTCCAGAACTGAAAGGGGGGGAAAAAAAAAAAAAAAGACATGGAACATTTGCACAATTTAGGCATGTGACTCTTTGTTTCTTTTTTGTTTTAAAGCTGATTATCTGTCACTTGGTAAACACCATACAATGCAAACTAAGGAGTTAGAGGAATGGCACAGCAGTTAAAGCGCTTCCCCAGCATGCACAAGGCCTTGGGTTCCACTTCCCAGAACCACATAAAGCTGGACGTGATGGCATACATCTGTAATCCCAGTACTTGGGAGGCTGAGGAAGGACTACTGCTGTGAGTTAGAGGCCAGCCTGGACTACATAGTGAGTTCAGGACCAGCCTGGGCTATAGAGACCCTGTTTCAAAAAGAAAAAATGCAAGCTAAACAAACCTTTTTAAACATTCTAAAATTCTATAAAAATAAGGTATATTAAAATTGGTATGTCAAACTCCTAACATCATACATCTTACAGAACAATGTAAATATACTTAATGCCACAGAATTCTAGAATGGTTAAAATGGTATAATTTACATTATGCATATTTTATCAAAACTGAAAACAAATTAATTCTCTTTAATGTAAAACAAACTGATGTATTGACATTGCTTACAGAAAGGAAAAATTACAGATGTTCTCACTTACAATGAGGTTATACCTCAATAACTCACTGCAAATTTAAGAGTATCATAAGTTAAAATGCATTTAATACACCTATGTTAGTAAGCTTTCTGTTGCTGTAATAAATATTTCATATAAAGCAATTTATAAGAAGAAAAGGTTTATTTTGGCTCACAATTTTGAGGTTTCAGTCTACAACAACTGGCCCCACTGGTTTGGGCCTGTGGCAGTCCAGCAAACAACGGCGGAGTGCTTATAGTAGAGCAAATAGCTTACCTCATGGCTGGGACCAAAATAACAAAGGAAGAAAAGGGATTATGGTCCCATCAACCCCTTCAAGAGCACATCCCCAAGTACAGGAAAACCTGCCAAGGCTTCACTTCTAAGAATTCCCACTGTCTCCCAATAGTGACAAGCTAAGGAATCAGCTTTGAACACATGGGCTTTTGGAAGACATTCAAGATCCAAACCATTCAACATCTAAGTAAGTGAACACTACAGGGTGTTGGTTATCTCCCCTCACATCTGTGGGGCCAACTGTAGACACATCAGCTCTTGCTGTTTGTTACACAGCATTCCAAGATTGTACTTCATATCACGAGCCTGAGAAAAGAGTAAAATTCAAAATCCAAAGTACAGTTTCTTATTGAATGTGTCTGACTCTTCCCCCACAGTAGAGTCAAAAACCTGTAGCTCAAACAATGGGAAGTTGTGGATCACCTGTTCATGAAATGTGCACAAATAGGTCTGTGTAATTTTGAAAGTGAACTCTCCTATCATATGTACAGCATCCCAGCTGATTGGTATCAGTGCAGTCTTGGGACAGGTAATACTTAATTAGAATATTTAAATGAATGCTAGATGTAATTATAAAAGGCATCTTTACTACAGTATCCAATATCCATTTGGGAAATATAGCATATAGACTTGGAACTTCATGTATGATTGATTCACAAGAAGACTTGGAAGCAACGAAACACTCAGCTGCTTACAAACAGACGTTTTTCAAATACTTGTTATAAGCTGTTTTACTTGAACACAACAATTTCCCACAAAGACCTGCAAGGTTCCTATCCTTCAAAACCTACAAACTCTCCACTGGACACACCACCCCTGACCCAGCATCCAATGTGCTCTGTAGTGCACTTTGTGAATAAATGTACAATTTAAGATGGTCAGAGTAAACTGGTATCTGATTTACTTATCTGAGTTAGAGCCTTAGTAGAGACTCCTTACTACAGACTCCAATTCAGGTGATCAAAGTAGACATAAATCCACCATGGCCATTCTTCAAATAGCCTTATATCTCCTGAAAAGGTGACCCACAGCCTTCTCCCTGTGCCATTCAAACTTGGTGGCCACCACTGTGGCCACTGAGAAACAGCAGGAGCAAATGGCAAGAGACTGCTCTGATTCAGGCCATAACTGGCTGGAGCAGAGATGCAGAACCAGCAACACAATGCTTCGTATGTGTAACGCAGCTGGTACACAGATAAGGTCCCAGATACCAGGAACTAATCATATAACAAGTCAGACACTAGTGTATAACTTAGATAAACTGAAATTAGAAACTGAGCAAAAACAATTTTGATACCTGGCCAATTTCCTCTTTGTAAAAGAAGTTAAATCTAACACACAACAAAAGGATGGCACAAAGTTTGTACTTCAAAACTCTTTTATGTTTTAAATGTAAGCAATCACAACAAATCTACAGAAGAAAACCAGGAAAACAATTAAACATAAATGATTAGTAAATATTTCACGAACTCAAAACCAAAGAAAAATGCATAAGCATGAACAAGACTAACTACATATTTTGGTTCTTCCAGAAATAGGAAGTACCAGGTGCAAAGGGAAGATCACTAAGAATGTTTTGTAGACTGACAAAAAAAAAAAAAAAAGGAAGCTGCTTAACACTGTCTGAGCTGCCAGCTTCCGTGACTGATCTGCTGATCTACTGTTATGTCCACACCATCATAATAGAAGCTGGATACAGATTAGGAATTCAAAACCTAAGTAGAGGTACCCACAAAGCTGCTATTCAGGGTTAATTGGGGGTGGGTATTTGTACTATATGATGTGTGAGAGTAGGCGGGATGACAGAAAAACCAGGAAATAGAAAGGAAGGGGAAGAACAGAAGCAAGGGATAAGGAACTGATGAAGGATGGAGGGAAGGATAAGCAGGGAAAGAAATGAACATCTGAAGCTTTCACCAAAAAAAAGCAAACAGAGACTATAGAACACAAGCCCAAAATACATTTAAATATCTAGTGCTAACAAAACCACTAAAAACTGAGTAACTTACACATTAGTTGTTACCAGATAAAATTCTCCAGATGAAAATGATTTCATCAATCTGACAAAGATTCCTGAACAAATTGGTTTTTCTTCATGAGATTATATAGATTGTTCTTTGACAGGTTTTTACACTTCTAACCACTGTTTCTGTACTCACTTCCTGCTGCTGCTAAACTAATTACCACAAACTAATTGGATTAAAACAAGACAAACGTAGTGTCTTAGAGTTCTAGACAACAGAAGTCAGAAATGAGAAAGTCTTATGATATCAAAACCAGGGTTTCAGCAGGTTGCTTCCTTGTGGAGGCCAGTTTTGGTTTAGATCTGGAATATCCTGTAAAAAACTCATGTGTTTGGAAGGTGGTTCAATCATGGTGATTAATCAATTGATTTCCTGTGCTGCCATAAGGTGGGACCTGGGCAGAACAACCAGATCACTGGGGCTTGACTTGGAAGGATATAACTCCCTTGGTTAGCTCCACCTCGGCTCTCTCTACTTCCTCTCTTGCCACGCCATAAACAGCTTTCCTCTCGCTAGATCCTCTGCCATGCCTTTTCATGATTGGCAGGGGCCCATAAAAGGACAGAGAACTGTGAAACTTCTGAACTGTGAGCCAAAATAACCCTTTGCACAATTATGTTGTGGCGTCAAGTACTGTTTCTCAGCAACAAGAAAGTAACTAAGATGAAGCCGTTACAAGAAAACCATTCGCTTTCCCTTTTCGTCTTCTAGAGGCCCCTGTACCACCTGACTTACGTTCCTTCTGATCACCTCACGTCAGCAGATGATCTAAAATACTCAGCTCATCTTAAGATCCTTAACTCAATCACATCTGCAAAGTTTCTATGCCATTTAAGGAAATACAGGTCTCAGAGATTAGGAATAAGACATTCCTATGAAGCCTTTATTCAGTTGCATACCTGCATTACTTGGGAGAAATCTTACTGGAACCAAATACAACAGCAGACCTGATGGAACAGGCCTATAATCCCAGCACTGTGAGAAGCTGATGCAGAAGAATCACACGGTCAAGCCTAGTCTGGGCAATTTGGTGAGACACTATCTCATAATCAAAAATAAAAATATATTCGGGATGTAACCCAGTGTGAAGGCCCTATGCTAAATTCCCAGTACTACAAAAACAAAAGACAAAAGTCAGGAAAAAAGAGGAATTATTGGTAAAAGTGGTTAAAAATCTCACATTCTCAAGATGTTATTTTTATGTATATGCAATATATACTGATAAAAGAATAAAAAACCTTTACTAAAAAAGTACTAATTAAGTTAAAAGACTAGATTCCAAAATTATTTAGGATAAGCACTTGCTCATGAATTAGGAATGAGAAATCAGAAAAAGAAAGTTAAAGATACATTGTGACCGTTAAAGGGATCATGTCAACTTGAAGGGATTAGGAAACACATCCAGGAGAGAGCTTAGAGGGGTGTGTGGGTATGTGGGTAGGTGGGAGTGCTGGGGGGGGGGGGTGCACTACTTGTGGGCCAGCAAATGAAGGAAGCACACCCACCCTGGATGTAGAAGGACCCGCAGGCTGCTGGAACTAAATGAAAGGGCTCTGGCCTTCGGGATCGTCCACAGATATCTCCCTGGTACACACTGACTTGCTACACACAGATCTTCATCATAGCCTTTGTTTTTTGAGACAGGATCTCGCTCTGCAGCCCAGGTTGGTCCTAAACTCACTATTACCTGGACCCAAGGCAATCCTCCTACCTCAGCCTCTGAGTGCTGGCATTACAGGCGTGTACCACCACACCCAGATCATGTGGTGCTGGGGAATTGAACTTGGGTACTAAGCACTTGATTTAGAGCCTGTAATGCAAGCGCTTTAACAACTGAGCCGTTCCTCCAGCCCCTTCATCACAGATTTGCTCCAGTCTCGTCTTCACCACTGTTCTCTGAACAACTAAGATCAGCAGCAGACACTCACCAGCTGTCCTGCAGTCCCAGACAGGTGTTCTACCTCACAGCTGAGCAGCCACCAGTCTCCAGCTCTCACATGTGCAGGCCACCATCCGGGACTCTCTGCTCGGACTTGTAGGCCCTCCAAATAAATCCCCTTTCTTTATAATCTCTGTCAATTTTCCCTTTCCTAGAACCCTAACCAATACATACACTCATTCCTACCCTTTTTGGTTCTGCAATAGGATTCTGATATAATGAATCTAGAAGCATGACAGTTCAATTTGAATTACACTGAGTTAGTTTTTTGTCTTATTTGGTTTAGAAGATGATTTGTTTTTACTTGGTTGTTGTTGCTGCTGTTGTGGTTTGGTTTGCATTGGTTTGGTTTTAGTTTAGCTTTTGATTTTATCTGGCTTGGCAAAGATGTCAGAAAAGGAACAGTCTAGAATCAATTAAAACTATAGAGATGCAAATGAAAAAGAATGAGATGTCTCCAGCAAAGGAGAGAAAGGGAGGAGGGGAAGGAAGGAATGTGCATGTCAATAATGCCTTAAATCCTACACAGGCAACACAGAGAAGAATCACAGAAGCAGAAAGAATACTAGAAAATCAAGATGCCATGAAAGCCAAAGGATGAGCTATTCAAAGGATAATCAATGGCATCAAAATCAATTAAAAAGTAAAACAGATTAAGGAATGTCCACTGGATTTAGCATGAGAAAACAGTTAATTTGTTTTCATGTTTATTATTTTTATTTATTTTTTTTGTGACAGGGTCTCATTCTGTAGCCCAGGCTTGTCCTAAACTCACAATGTAGTCCAGGCTGGCCTTGGACTCACAGCAATCCTCCTGTCTCAGCTTCCCAAGTGCTGGGATTACAGGCGAGTGCTACCATGCCCGGCGTCTGTGGCACTGGGGAATCAAACTTAGGGCAAGCGCTTTAACCTCCGTGCCATTCCTCCAGCACCTCCAAATAACTTTAAGCAAGGTTAAGGCAACTCTTTCAGTACACTGCTGAGGATAAAAGCAAACTCAATTTGCACATGCTGTCCTGTGGTTGACTCTCATTCTTCAATCTCAGCTTACATTTCACTCCTCACAATTTCCCTGACCATCTTATTAATGGAGAATACCACAGGATTCTCGCTCAACGACTTGTTTCCCTCACCACCCATAATTTATAATTATTTATGTGTTTTCTTATTCTGTATCTGTCTCTACCACTGGTCTATACTGCACACGGCACACCAATAGCCTTCAAAGTAATGAACTTCACGTTTTGGCCCTATGATTAATACAGAGCCAGATGTGACAACACAAGCTCTCTAGCTGCTCCACTAGTTCTTCACTTTAAAAATCTATCTTATGTCTCAAAGCCCCAGTTTTCCCTATTTACAGTGGTAAAAAGTTTTCTTACATAATTACATGTTTTCCTGGTACTCTATAAACACTAGGTGATATCACTCAGTAAGTGATAAGTATATTATTATTCAGAATGATCATGTCCTATCCTTCCACTAAGAAATCTTAACAGGTTGTAAAACAAATGTAGAATCTAAGTTTTATTTTTAAATACTTTACTAAATATATACTTTTCAGCAAGTACTTTCAATCATTTTAAATAGAAAAAATTAAATCCATGATTAAGTAACTGTTCATAAAACCAGGTAGTAACAACACTGAAATATGTAAATTCTCTTCAAAACTGTTATTTATATTTACCAGGATGCTTTAAATTAAGAAAAAATGCATTTACATTTCACTATTTCTTTTTCTTTCTTTTTTTTTTTAGTAATGGTTGCTGAAGAACTCATGGCTTTCCCACCATGATGTGCTATATCCCTAATCCCACCACTTTTTTAAAACAAAGTCTTGCTAAATTGCTAAATTGCCCAAGTGGAATATCCAAGTTGCAATGCTCCTGCCTCAGCCTCCCAAATCATCCCTGGCTCATTGTTTTGTTCGTAAACTAAAATTTTAGAATAAGTAATAAAATTGGATGCATACAGAGGTGGCAGTGGAGCGCAACCAATGGTAGAGCACTTACCTAGCATTCTCAAGGTCGTGGCTTCAAATCCAGCTCGGCTGACAGATAAAGGCAGACAGACTGATTTTTTTTTTTGAAACAGGGTCGCTTCGTAGCCCAGGCTGACCTCGAACTCAGAGCAATCCTCTGGCCTCAACCTCCCAACTGCTGGGATGATGGGTATGCGCCAGCACACCCAGCTTATACGGTGCTGTGGAACTAAACTAGCGGCCTTGGAGCTTGTTAGACAAGTACTTTAAGGAAGATATTCCTCTAAAATTGTAAATGATTGATTTTTAAAACTGAAATGATATAGATAAGAAAAGGATGGCCCTGTGCAAAAATAGCAGACAAATTCATTAACTGCTCTAAACATTAGTTTAAATTTCTTTTAAAAACTGAAAAAAAAAAGTATAAGTAAAAGGACAAGGTTCTTGTTAGGAAAAAATTCAGGAAATGTTGAGACAGCCTTATCCATTTTATAAAGGAAAATTTTCACAAGCTACTTTCCACAGATTAAAGAGCTCAGGGTGTAACTAGGTGGTGGGCCACTTGCCTAGAAGCCCTCAGATCAATCCCAGAATAAAAACAAAACACAACTGGAATGGTTTTATTAAGTAGCAAGATACATTAATATATAAATGAATACAATGGCTCAGACATGAAGATACTGATCAAAATCTTTTTTTCCTGTCCAAATATAATTTTTTTCTGCCTCTAAACGAAGTCATAGCCTAGTCCTTTCCAATGGAAATGACTGGCTTACCTTTAACTCCAGCGGGTTTACACTATCAGTTTTTGAGGACGCTTTGTTGGCTTCTGACAATTTAACCCACTGAGCTCACAGTTCCAAAGGGGAAGGTCTTGGATGCCAAGTTTACTTCGGCTGCTGCTGACCACTAACACAGACGCCTCAAACAACGAATTTCCATAACAACTGCCCCCAGGTTAACTCTTTTGTGTATTATTCACAATATTGATGCAATTAATACATGAACACACAGTCTGATGGAATGTTTTATTAAATTTGGCAGTGCTTAGGATAAGAAAAATACTGTGTGTTCATCTGTACAGTAACTCCATAAATTTGTCTACAGATGCAATCCAGTTTACTCGTGGATTTGCACTGCATTTCAATTTACTTTCTAAAAGGAATTCAATTTATTACTTCCATTTCCCCAAAATATGTACATTTTTAGCATTTCTAACTGATAGTTTCATGACAGATGGCTCTACCCATGCTGAGAACAGAATGGGTCTACCTGGCACAAAAAGACCACCTACCACAGCAAAGGAGATTTCCACCTCACCCCTGATTCTGGAGTATTCCGATGGTAGGAAAGATTAATTTTTTTCTGTAGCTTCACGCGTTAAATATTAATTTCTCTCTGAAATCCAAAAATTATCTTTTCCACTGGAAAAACAAGGATACATAAATTCTATCTTTGAGCCCAATTCCTTTGTGCAGCAGAAAAAAAGGAGTATTTACAATGACTATATCAAAGAGAAAAAGCAATAAATTTTTAAATAAATTTGAAAAAAACAAGGTTATTGTAACAATTGTATAAAGAATAGTGTACTTTAAAACACAAATCACATGGACAACACAACTAAAAAATTTTTCTACTTTTACATGTATAAGGCAATTTGAATTTTACTGAAAAGCAAAGAACAATGGCCTAAATCAGCTCACACACACTGAAATCAACAATTACTGTATTTTTTTAAATACACAACCTGACAGGCACTATGGTAGATAATAATGAAGCAGCATGGGAGTCATTTAATATACTTCTTGATTAACTCATTGCCTGTCCAGTTTGCACGCAGACATGCTTACATGTCATAATAGTCATAATTTCCATCATCCCCACCGCTAACACTGCAGCGCCTTGATTAGTGCACAACTCCCAGACGAGCCATTGCTAATGCTAAATAATTCTCTTCAGCCTCCTGCTACTATTCTGCAGGAACTCCAATTAAATATAATGTCCCTGATGAGCCATATTAATGTGAACAAATTCTTACCAGGAATCTTATCCTCTTTCATTTTACCCAAAAATGCAGAAAAAGTAATTTAGCCAAGTCAAAGACAAACATTCAAAATTGATAGGGTATAATGTTGCTGCAAAAATTTTTTCCCAAATCAACAACTGCAAAAGAAAAATATCTAAACATCCAAAATACGTTGCCTTAATCATTTTGTTTTACTGAAAAGTCTAATCTTTTAAGTTTGCATAGGTACAGTATATTCATAACCTTAAAAAGTTACTGAAGGCTAGATTTTATGAGAAAAGTAATCAACAGCAAACTTTAAACCAAGTTTGCCATTTTAAAATACTTTGATTACCTAACTATGAAAACTCTAAGATCCAAAAATCACACTAACAAAACTAATTCCTTGTTTCTCATTAAATTCAGTCACTATTTAGAGGCTCTGCCATGAGATTTTATGTTGTTGATGAGGAAACATGTTGAAAGATGATAATTACAAATATTTCTTGCAAAGATAAATTAAGAGCCCTATAGATTTTCTTTTACAATCTAAATGCCTGGAAATGTTTCTGACCTAATTAGGACCAATGGGAAACACAACTTTGACAATCATAATCTTTACATATCTCTTACTACTAAAGGCAATTTCAGAATAAGCTACTCAAGCTGGGATAGTAGTGCATGCCTACCTGTAATCCCTGTAATGCCTGTAATCTGAGAAGCTAAAACAAGAGAACCCCAAATTTGAGCTCAGCCCAGACAACTTAGCAACTCAGGGAGACACTACCTCAAAATAAAAAAATAAAAAGAGGGTTAGGGAGAAGGGTCAGTGCAAAAGTGCTAGGTTCAATCCCCACTACTGAAAAAAAAAATTACTTAACTATACAACCTCAGCTACAAATGGATATACATAAAAATACACACAATAAAAGACCATGTAATATTTTTCATTTAACAATTCTAAAAGCTTCACAAATCTGACCTTATTCATGTGTTCCTACTTGAAGATCAATGATAGCATCAGATACAAGTCCATTCAACAGATTTTGTGAACTTTAAAAAATTAAGGATTATAATTCCCTTCCAATCAAAAAAAAGATTGAAAAATATCCTAAAATAACATAAAGACAAAAATATATTTTGAGGTTTTCTTCATTTAAATTGCTTTAATTTCTGTGTACAACTAGAAGAAACTTGAAGATAAGCTAGTAACAATATAAACAGATAACTATTTGCATGTAAAGATACTTCGACACGCCCATAAAATTTTGGTAAGTTTTCCCCTAAGATCTTTCATACCTT
Organism: Ctenodactylus gundi; assembly: GCA_004027205.1. Classification (NCBI taxonomy): domain Eukaryota; kingdom Metazoa; phylum Chordata; class Mammalia; order Rodentia; family Ctenodactylidae; genus Ctenodactylus; species Ctenodactylus gundi. The sequence goes on along the minus strand of PVKB01002018.1, from coordinate 131,584 downwards.
AGCTCCTATTAATTTATTCCATCTCCATTTACCTGATCATTACCCTCCAGTTTGTTCAGCTGGAACCAACATACACTAATTACTCAGACATCACGAAGTCCTATTTGTTCTCAGTCCCTCCCCAGACAGCAGGGAAACAGTATCAAGGGTGGGCATGAAAAGCGATGATTGCCCTCACCTTCCTGTCAGTCATTCCAGAGCGTTCACAGAAAACCCCACTCAACCTCATTACAGAAACGAAGGCGGAGACTCCAGTACACACCAGGAATCATACTCTACACAGCAGGCTTCCTGGGTAAGATGTGAATCACAGGGAATGCTTTCCTGATTGCAGGTTCTTGTTTCAACATGTGTGAGTATCAAATAGTTCTCATTTAAGTTCAACATGACTATATACAAAGCAAAAAAATATTTATCAAGTCCAGTTTAGGAGTACAGATAAAAAATCTGGTCAAAGGTCGAAACAGAATTATTTCCCTTGTTTGAAATAAAGATTTTCCACCCATTTCATTTAGCCTAATGAAACCTCAGTTGAAAAAAAATAAAATCAAACCCCTAACTTAGCAGTTTGATACAGCATTCATATCAAAATGTTACATCATAATTTGTTTATTCTAGTCACTTAAAAATATAGGAATGAATGAATGTTATCTCAACATTTTGGAGAGCACAGATACAACAAACTTGAAACCCTCACACTTAGCTACCACTATTCACTAAACCAATGGATTAGGACCTGCCTGTACATTTAGATACTGCTAGACACCAAAGCCACTGTATTGCTTACCTTCTCTCTAACTACCTAGAATCACAGTAAATTAGAGGGGGGAGCCTAGAATGTCCCTCCTTTGCCTTCTAAATCAATGTAATATAATAAGATCATCTTTAGCAAGCCAAGAAACCTTCCCACACTAGCCTTCTGCCTAAAATCCAATGAATTTATTCCATTGACCCGTCCCTTCTTCCTGATCAACATTTTATGAGCCTTAGTTTATTTCTACCTTATAATACATTTTAATGATAGGCTATTGCTCCTCTCACTTTTCCTCAGAATTTTCTAGACTGTTCTCAGGTATTTACTCTTTAATAAATTAGAAAAAAAATTGCTGTTGTCTTAGGATTTGATAGGAAAATATATAAATTACTTTAGGAATACTTAACATTTAAGATGTCAGTTTCCCTAGATAGAGCGGGAAGTCCTCATATAGGTCCTAAAATGTTCATTTTAAGTTCATATCATACAGCATATTATTTCTATTGTTCCACCAACTACACATGCACACATTCTCTCTCTCTCTCTCTCTCTCTCTCTCTCTCTCTCTCTCTCTCTCTAAGGGGCATAAAAGAAGTACAAGGTGTTAGACACAGAGCTTTCACACTGAGCCACACCTCCAGCCCCATGTTTTTTATTCTCAGACAGGGTCTCACTAAGTTTTCCACGCTGGACGCCAATGTGTTGTCATTCTTCCTGCCTCAGCTTCCCAGGGTGCCAGGATTACAGATGTGTTCAACCATGCCCAGTTTTTCTTTAAATTCTTTTTTCTACCTTTCTGAGATAAAAACCTATAAAAGCTAAATGTGTTAATTCTCTTTGTGAGCTTGGGTTTTTGTTTGTTTTGTTGTCATAGGGCAGGGAATCCAACATAGTGCTTCAAACTGTTAGGCAAGTGAGCTACATCCCAGCCTAGATTTCTTTAATTCTTTTAACTCATCATAAGGATATTTTTTCATACTGTTTCCAAATAATTATTCAGTTAATTGTACAATGAGAAGCTCAATAATACATTACTTTTGCCTTTAAAGACCACCGTTTCATAGTTCTTGGCTAAGTGCATTACCTAGCACTTCCAAGAATGCTGTTAAATAGCAATAAAGGTGAACTCAAGAATGTCATTAGTGACATCACAAAAGAAAGGTCAGAAAGATCCCGCAGCCCACCCCTTCCTTGTGAGGACACAGAACCCTTCATCTATGAACTAGGAAGGGATCACTTCCCGGCCTTTTGGCTAAGATCAAGTGTAGTATGAACTAGGATGGGGACCCTCATAGAGATAGAACCTGCAGTTACTTTAATCTTGAATTCCCAGCCTTGAGAACTGTAAGAAATCAATTTCTATTGGTTATATGTCCATGGTACTCTGACACAAAAATCCAAACAGACTAAGACACTGACCAGGACAAAAGAAAAGAAAGAAGACTCAAATGTCTTAAGTTTGGTAACAAGGAAACACTGTAAACAGCATTATACTAATTATGCCATTAAACTATATTAAGTACATGAAACAGAGAAATCTGGGCTGAGGGTGCAGCCCAGTGGTTGCAACACTTGCCTAGCAAGCACAAGGCTCTGGGTTCCATGTTCCAACACCACATAACCTGGTGCACACCTGTAATCCCAGTACTCAGGAGGCTGAGGCAAAAGAATTGCAATGAATGCAAGGCCAGCTTGAGCTACATAGTGAGTTTAGGACCTGCGTGGGCTACAGGGTGAAACCCTGTCTTCAAAAAAACAAAAAAAAAAGAAAGAAAGAAAGAAAGAAAGAAAAAGAAAAAGGAAAGAAGGAAAGAAGGAAAGAAGGAAGGAAAGAGGGAAGGAAGGAAGGAAGGGAGGGAAGGAAGGAAAGAAGGAAAGAAAGGAAGAAAGAAAGAGAAACAAAGAAACAAATTCTTTTTCTTTTTTTTTTTTTTTGGAAACAAGATATTGCTCTGTAGTTCACTATGTAGCCAGGCTCACCTCAAACTTTCAGCAATCTTCCTCCATCAACCTCCCAAGCACTAGGATTACAGGCATGTGCCACCATGCTCAACTTATATGGTACTAAGGGATCAAACTCAGAGTCTTGTGGATGATCAGCAAGCACTGTAACCACTAAGCTATGCCCCCACCTCCAAAGAGACAAATTCTTAAATACAAACTACAACACAAATCAGAAGAAATAAAAATCCTAAATACATCTGTAATAACAGTGTTAGTAATCAAAACCCACCTACAATGAAGCCCAGATCCAGATGGCTACACTGATGAACTCCATCAAACATATAAGACGATCAATTTTCATAAATGATTTCAAAAAATACAAAAGAAAACTTTCCAACTCAGGAGGCTAGAATCACTGATATCAAAAGCAAACAATGATATCACGAGAACAGGAAACTGCACACTAATATCTTTCACAAATGCAGATACAAAGGCCCAGCAGAGTGGTGGCTGCCTACAATCCCAGGACTCTAGGGGCTGAGGCAGAAGACTAAATATTCTAGTCCAGCCTGGGTAACTCAGCAACTTACTGAAATTCTGTCTCAGAATTAAAAAAGAAAATTTAAGGGCAGAAGATGTCGTTCCATAGAAAGACCGTGGGTTCAACCTGCAAAACAATGGAAAAAAAGACACAAACACTTTCAACAAAATACTAGCAAAATGAATAAGAAACATACGCAAAGGACTATAGAATATAACTACATAGAATTTATCGAGGGAATGCAAGATTGGTTTAGCATCCAAAAATTAACATAACCCTATCAAAGAATAAAAAGACAAAATTCACATCTCAGTAATGTAGAAAATGTGTATGAAAAAAATCCAACACCTGCTCATGACTAAAAGCCTCTCAGGACACCAGTGAGAAAAGGAAAGTTCTTCCACCATGATGATTGTAATCAATAAAACCTAATAATGAAATAGTGAATGCTTGGGCCCTAAGTGAAAGAATGCAGTTCTGAATGTTAAAGTCAGGGAGATTTCATGAGACTATGAAGTAAAAGGCAACCAAATAGAAACGAATGAAACTTTTTTTTTGTACATGCCATTATCTTGAGAGAATCCTGTTGGGCCCAGTGGCACAGGCCTATAATCCCAGGACTCTGGGAGAGCAAGGCAGTAAGAGAATCAAAAACTCAAGCCCAACCTAGGCAACTTGGTGACTTAGTGTGATCCTGTTTCATATCAAAAGTAAAAAATGGGCTAGGGATATAAATCAGTGTGAAAGCCCTGGAGATATCACACACACACACACACACACACACACACACACACACACACATACACACACACACACACACACATACACACACACATACACATGCACACACGCACGCACGAATCCTACAGAATCTATTAAAAATTTATCAGAAGCCATAAGTTCAGCAAGGTTGCAGGTTACAAAATCATCATTATACAGAAAACTACTATATTTCTGTACATTTGCAATTAACTTAAAATAGAAATTAAAATAATTCCACTTATAATAGCATCAAAAAATAAAATACTTAGGAATAAATATAAGAAAGTACAAAACTTATACTGTCAAAATTACAAAACATTCTTTTAAAAAATTAAAATAATGTAAGCAAGAAATGAGGCCGTGTGGCTTTACCAGGGGGTGAAGACCTCATAACCTTGTCAGCAGCAAACACAAAGAGCACACGCGCACTCTTAACATCACCTTGCAGCTTCAAGCACCACCTTGTAATTCTAGACGTAACCCTGGCCCACAGCAGTAATAAACTCTCCAATGGAAACTAGAAATACAAATCTATTCAACAGGTAGAGTGGGGGAGATTGTGTTTAATTTCATTTTGTTTTTCCCAGTATCCTCATAATTCTGAAAACTTCATGCCAAGAAATAAAAAACTACATCCCAGATCAGTGATATCCTGGAGATCCTGCTAGAAACAAATCCAGGCATCCATTCTACCAGTCCATTCCTGCAACCCAAACCATCTTGAAATTCAACAATAAAGATATCAAATATGAGGTCATGAGTCAAAATCTAAGCATGCAAGGGAATAATACATAATGAGGAAAGGCTGAGAATAGTACCAGACACCTAGAAACTCAAAATAAAACATAAAATAGAGCCTTTAAAATAAGTATACTGGGCTTAGGGACACAGCTCAGTGGTTAAAGTTCTAGCACACTCACAGACAACGCTCTGGGTTTGATTCTCCAGGATCACATAAATATTAGCTGGCAGCACACGACTGTAATCCTAGTGCTCAGGAGGAGGTCAAAGCAGGAGGACTACTGTGAGTTCAAGGACAACCTGGGCTACACAGTGAGGTCAGAACAAGCCTACACTACAAGCAAGAACTGGTCTCTAAATAAACAAATAAAATAAGTATATTAAATTTTAATGAAATGAAAGGATTCAAATATTTTTTTTTTATAAATCCCAAAAGCACAGCCAAATTCAAAAAGGGGCATAAAATTAACAAATTTCTTAACATCAAAGAAGACAAATGCAACCAAAGCAATCTTATTAGTCACAATATTTTCATTAGTGAAAAAAATCAGATTAAAGGGTGTTGAGGGACAGAATATCCATGTGGACTGAATGATTCATCCCAGAAATTACTTGATAAAAAAGAAAAAATGCACCATTTTACTGAAAAGATCTGATAAAATCAAATGTTCAAACCTAGCACAGCCAATACTATACCCAATATCATGAACTTAATATGATATAATCAGAAATAAAACACAAAGTATTCTAGTCATAACTATTAAACCTGAATATACTCATAAGGAAATAACTAAAAAAAATCCAGGATATCAATAAGCCAAGTGGCTCTGGTTCCTCAAAATATTAACATGACAAAAATTTGATTAAAACAGAGAGGGTCTGGGAACATAGCTCTTAGCACTTGCCTAGGGAGCACCAGGCCCCAGGTTTGATTCCCCAGCACCACATTCTAGCTGGGCATGATGGCACATGCCTGTAATACCAGCACTCAGAAGGCTGAGGCAGGAGGACTGCTATGAGTTCTACACCAGCCTAGGTTACATGGTGAGTTCAGAACCAGCCTGAACTACATACAGAAAGAGACCCTGTATCACCACAAAACAAAAAGGAGTGTAAAAACATTATTTTGCATTAAGAGACAAAACAGGTCTAATAGCCAAATATAACTCATGAATTTAGGACTGCAGATTGAAAAAAATATAAGAGTCACTTGGGGACAATTAGGGAAACGGGAAACCTGAAAATGGAATGCGTATTAGATGTTATTATAGAATAACTGGTAATTTATATTTTATATATGATGTTATAGATAAATAGAAATATTTCTGGAAGGCTGATATTGAAATATTTAGGGGTGAAATGGCATAAGGTATGTGCTATTTCCAACTTCTTTAGCCATCCTAGGAGCATGGAGAACATTACATGACACATATATATGACAGCAATATTAGAAACAAGCATGACATAGTGAGGGGCAATCCTGATGAAAGGTATATTAATATTATCTTGTAAGGAATATAAATTATCATTAAAAAATCACAGTTAAATTTTAGGAAAACAACCAGCATCAAACGTTTAAGAACTTATCAAATAAAATATACCACATTTAATTATTTTTGTTAAAAGATAAATATTTTAAATGCACTTGTCAAAGAAGTCATCACTTAGTATTTACTTTGAAAATATTAGCTAGCGAATGTTTCCGTTTTATCAAGAAAGGAAGAGAGTTACAATAAGACAAACAGCAGAGTTCTAAACAAAACAAAATTTTAAAGACCACAAAACCTGAAGTCTATATTAAATTACTAGTCTATAATAGCTGACATTACCAAAATATATGTTCATCAAAAGTAGTATGAAAAAATGAAAAATGGTAACTTAAAGTACAACTATTTATATTTCATTCCATAAGATTCCAATAATTTATATTATTTTCCCATGGGATTTTTTCCACTCATTCATAGTTCATTACTGCTAAAAAAATGCCTGCTGTGTTAAAAATGCCAAATAAAATTATGTATCATTCACTGCTTTATGCTATACCATCTTTTGTTCATGTCCAATTAGCATCAGCCTATCTCTCATTTATCAAACTTTCAACTGAACACAGTAATGCATTTAGGAAAGGTTAAACAATTATAGCATTCCCTTAGTGATACTAGAGTTACCCTGAAGAAAAGAGCTCTCATAAGGGAGCATTGTGTAAACATTCCATTAATCCTTGACTCAAGTTTTCTCATGCTTTGATTAAATCTACTTGCTCACCAGCATTAAACCTAGCTTTTCTTTAGTCTAGTGTAAATTTTGAAAGCTTTTAAAGACATTTACAGAAGACATGATACTTCCACTTAGCTTAATAAAAAGTAAATAGTTTCAAAAATTAAATATGCCTTTTGCAAGCCACCAAAAAAATAAAACAAGTATCTCTCACTTTTGTTCTACTTAGCCCAAATTAAGTCCAGATTCCAACTAAGTAAAAAGTATACTTACAGAACTAGCATCAACATCACTATGGATGGCAACCGTCTTAATGCCCATCTTCTTGCAAGTTTTAATAACCTATTTAAAATATATTAATGTTATCTGTTAATAGAGATTTCTATTCAGTGAGGTTTAGTAATAAATTTTATACAGTAAAATGGAAAATGAGATTCAAATTCTACTTACCCTACACGCAATTTCTCCTCTATTAGCAATAAGAATTTTATCAAAAGTCTGAATAAAAAAATAGAAATTGTTACTATTAGTTGGGAACAGAAATTAACCATGTTTCTCCACAATTCATAATTGATACAATCCTAATAAACATTTACTTCCGAGAGTAATACTAAATGCTGTAAATAGCACATTCATTTACAACCAGAAAATAACAAAACTTACCTGGTGGGCTCTGGCCCTACTGTTACTTTGTTAAAGCCTCAGCTGACTAAGTTAATGTATTCATAAATGGACTTAAGGAGAATCTATAAATTTTCTGAACAAAGGCAAATTTTCAAATAATATTTCAGAACACTAAAAAAACCTTCATCAAAATTACTTAACAAGCCAGGATCAGTGGCACATGCTTGTAATCCCAGTATTCAGAAGACTAATACAGAAAGATCATGAGTTAAAGGCCAATGTGAGCTATATAGCAACACCCTGTGTCCTCTATCCGCCAGAAGTAAGTAAGCAATAAATAAACTGCCTGACCAATTATCTTCTAAATTCTGGAAAGTCCCAAGTGTCCTGAGGTGAGGTCCATCTATTGGTTTACAGCAGATTTTCAGTATCTCTGACATATACCAATTGTGTTTTTATATCCAAAGATTCCATACCAAGCAGGTTGTCTCATTTGAATACAATGTTAAGTCTGAGTATCAAATTTTGAAACAGCTGAGGCTGACTAACAGATATTACACTGTGTGTATCTGGAGTATCTGGAGACCTACGTCTCAAGCCCTGCTTTACCACTTATGACCTATTTCGCTTTAAGCAAATCAGTTTCTCTAGGTCTCAATTCCCACATCCATAAAGTGAAAAGCACTCTAATAGAAAAGTATTTAGAGAGGTTTTAACTCTAAAATTGTTTAGGGCTAGTCATCTCTAAAACACACACACACACACACACACAGAGAGAGAGAGAGAGAGAGAGAGAGAGAGAGAGAGAGAGCTGAAAATACAGCTTAGCAAGACAGCACTTAGCATGTGTGGGACACACACATGTGCACACACATATCACTTATACAACTGTAAGTAATTTGAATGCAACACATACAAGTACACAATTGTTTTTGGATTGATGAATAATTATAACTTATGTGAAAACTATTAAAAGTTTTAGTTACGGGCGGGGCTGGAGGAATGGTTCAGCGGTTAAAGCACTTGCCTAGGAAGTGCTAAGTCAAGCGCTAAGTACCAAAGTTCAATTCCCCAGCATCACATAAAATGGGCATGGTGGCACATGCCTGTAATCCCAGCACTCAGGAAGCTGAGGCAGGATTACTGTGAATGCAAGGCCAGCCTGGCCTCCATAATGAGTTCAGGACCAGCCTGTGCTACTCAGGCAGATCCTGCCTCAAAAACAAAACAAAACAAAACAAAAAATTTAGTTACGGGGCTAGAGGAATTGCTCAACAATCAAAGCACTCACCTAGCAAGCTCAAGGCTCTGAGATTCATTCCCTAGCACCAAATAAATGGGGAGTGTTGGCACCTGGCTGTAATCCCAGCACTCAGGAGGCAGCGGTGGGAGGATGGCCATGAGTTCGTGGCCAGACTGGGCTATCTATAAGTTCAGGACTAGTGTGGACTACAGAGCAAGACCTTGTCTCAAAACAAAGTTTTTAATAACATAATATACAAAGAACTAAAGAAAAGGAGACCCCTCAAATTCAAAGTCCCGATTAAAAAATGGACAATGGAAATGAACAGGCAATTCTCAGATACAGATGTTCAAATGGCCAGTAAACAGATGAAAAGATGTTCAGCATCCTTAGCCATTAGAGAAATGCAAATCAAAACATCACTAGGATACCACCTAACCCAGTAAAAATCAAGAACTCGAACAGCAATCTATGTTGGCAATGCTATGGGGAAAAAGGAACCCCCTTACACTGCTGGTGGGACTGTAAACTGGTACAACCACTATGGAAAACAGTATGAAAATTCCTCAGAAGACTGAAAATAAATATTCCCTTTGATCCACTGATACCTCTTCTGGGAATTTTTCAAAAAAAGTTACAGAGATACATGTATACACGTGTTCATAGCAGCACAAATAACAACAGCTAAAACATGGAAGACATCAAAATACCCATCAAAAGAACAATAGATACATGTATTGTGGTATATGTACACAATGGACTACTACTTGTCTATAAAGACAGTTTTGAGGCTTTTGTAGGTAAATGGACACAACTTGAGAACATCATGCTCAGTGAAGTGAGTCTGACACAGAATAAATAACGAGTGGTTTCTCTAATACTCATTTCATATACATATAAATCAAAGTGAATGCACTTTAAATCTCTCTGCATCAACAATCACAAGTAAATATCAACTGCCCTTGATGACTTCTGTGAACAATGTGGCACAATCACAACACATCATGCTATGTTCTGTACTGAAGCTGTATCCAGCATGCTGGGTATAGACAAAGAAAAGCGTAAGAAGGATATGCAAAGGCAGTGATACTTAAAGAAGAGGGATGCGCCAAACACACACACGGAATTTCTAGTATGGAATTCTAGTATGGCTCAAGCACCCAATATATATGAGAGTTGAAACAAATAAAACTAAGGAACAAAAGTCCAGACAATGAAAAGACTTAAATGACATTTTAGGAATATGAATGTATGCTGTATGTAACAAGCCACAAGTAAAGCACCCAGAAGACACACCAAACAAAGGAAAAAACCAAAACCATGATTATAAATCAAGAGGCTGAGCTCTTGAAGACACAGCGGCTTCCAGGTGCAGAAGAGGTAACAGGAGGACTCCCACAGCAGCACATCTGTAACTCTGCTAACAATGACGACAACACTAAGGTACAAAGTTTCCGGAGGATATTTTTAAATTATTATTTAAAACCAGTTCTCAGTGCACCCTCCTTCCTTCCTACTCTTCCCTAGGCTTAGCTCCTCACTATGAGATGGCATTTTGGCACTTTGCTCCACTCAGAAACAAAGAGAACTGAGCTGATCTGTTCTTCCAAAGGGCATTTGGCAGAGGAATGACTCCAGACATAAGTCATTTGTTGAACAGCTGTGAGAAAGGATACAGCACAATGGACAAGTCCATCCACTCCGAAGGACAGGCTTGAGACTGCAGCCAGCTTATGCTTGCTATCCTTGGGTTTGGAGTCTCAGTGTCTAACTGTACAAAATGAATTGTTGAGGACAATATTAAGCAGCTGGGACTTCCAGTCAAGATGGAAGTGGACCCACTAAAAAAGTTCAGAGTATAGTCAAAAAACACCTGTTCAGTGTAGCTAGAAGGAGCACCCCAACAATTGAAAGGCCAAAGGAAGTCAGAAACCCAGAAAATGCATCAGAAGCAGAGGTAAACGGCAGCCCAGGAAGCAGCCCCAGGGCGAGTGCGAACAGCTAGAGGAAAGCATGCCTGGAACCTCTGACCCAGGTAAGCAAGGATCACAGAGAAGTGGGAACTGACAGCAGCTGGTAGCCCCAGCCTCCAAAAACCAAACCTGCTGGTAGTACATGTTACAAGCCAGGTTCCCCCTAGAAAAGGCTTCCTGAAGCCTAGATCAGAAGTAGCGTTGGGCAGCCATAACAGGCAATGATGGAAGCAGGGGCCATCTGGGGAAAAAAAAAGGGGGGAGCCCAAGACTGAACTGATAAGAGTAAAAGAAAGCTCAGAAGACCATATCAGAGCTTTTGGGGTCACTTGTAAAACAGTGCCTAAGAAGAAACTGGCACAAGAGGCAGTTGCAGATGAGAGAAAGGCCACCAACCTCCTGCACAGTTTGGGTGCAGGAGGAGCACTTCCAAGGGTGGAGTGGCCTGCCCTCCCTCGAGGGACAGAAGCTACAAAAGGCAGAAGAGCTTTGTTGAGGGGGCTACGTACGGATAAATAAGACACATCAGAAGCCAATGGACTATTAGGTCCTCCTCACTGCTTATTCCCAACACAGAACTCAGAGGAATTTCAGCTCTCTCCCCTACTCCCTTAAAGCCATTCAAAGAAACATCTTGGCTAGGCCTTTAAAGTAAAATCCCTCAACAACAGAAACATGGGAAGAAGACAAGGCAACAGGACACCCACAGAGATGCCTGAGACTCCAGATATTAACAACATGGGCCCCAAAATAGTGGAACTCATAGGGAAGGAAGTCAAAAAGCAAATGAGTTGGACATTCAGTTCAAAAAAGATATCCTCAAGGAAATGCAAGCAATGATCAGTGTGCTTAAAGAGGAACTTACTAAACAAATAGTGGTCCTCATGGATGCAAAGCTCACTGAGCATACAGAAGCTACAAGTAAAAAGTTGGCTGAGGCAAATAAGGGAATGCAAAATATGAAGGAACATTTTGGTAGAGAAGTGGAAATTCTGAAAAGAAATCTAGCTGAAATTCAGGATATGAAAAATACATTCAAAAGCAAGGGACGACAACTCAAACACTGTGAAGACAGAATTTTACACCCTGAAGACATGACTGAGGAAACAAATCCCATAATTAGACATGAATCCAAAATTAAAAATAAGCAAAGTAGCTGGATAAAATAGCTGATAGACAATTGAAAAGAACCAATCTCAGAATTATGGGTGTGAGAGAAAGAGTAGAGGATAGAAATGAAGATATAAAGAATTTATTTACTGAAATCATACAAGAAAAATTCCCAAATGTAGGAAAAGAAATTAACTTTCAACTTATAGAACACCAAATAACCTCAACCAGCAACGAGACTCATCACATATGCCTTCTCCTTATCCCATATTCAAAACCTTAGAAATACATGATAAAGAAAGAATATAAAAGCAAGAGAAAAACAGACATTATTCTATGAAGGCAAACCCATCTGAATTACCACAGATTTCTCAATGCAAATTTTAAAGGCCAGGAGCGCTTGGAGCAAAATCTTCCAAGCTTTAAAAGACAGCAAGTGTCAACCAGCTTGTATTCAGCAAAATTATCTCTGAAAATTGAAAAGTAAAAATTTTTCATGACCAAGAATCCCTAAAGAAAAGTGCAATCTCTAGCCTAGCATTACAGAAAATACTTGAAGGAATCTTTGAGAAAGACAGAGAGACAAACAGCACCAAACAACAGGCAGGTATTTGAATCATCTGATTGGTATCCTACTAAACCAGAACCAGTTTTCTCCTAAAATCTGTGAAACTTCCTCCCACAATTATTTTAATAGTATATAAGTTTGCAAAACTTAATATTCAATATGTGAAGCTGGCATAAAATCTTTTAAAAATATGTATGCATAAACTTATGGATGGATAGGAAGATAAAATGATAAACCAAATCTGGTAAAATGTTAATTAGTGAAATGTGAGTAGATAATTTATGAAAGCTTAAAAAAATTCTGAAATAACCAAGTATGCTACAATATCTATTGGTTTATGTATAATATACTTTTGTGACATAGACTTAAGTTCATTTAATGTAGCTATTTGATATAGACTTAAGTTCATTTAATGTAGCAATTCACTTATTTGTTCTTTGATGTAAGTTAGTCTCCTAAGAAAACTGATCGATGTATTGATAACCTGAATGACGTTTGAATGTACAAACATTGACTTTTCAGTACTCAGTGAAGGAATTTGAAATTAAGCTCTTTTTCTTTCTCACATTTTCTAACCTTAGGAATTTAATTGTTACAATTCTTTTCTTATGTGGGTGAGGCCATGTTAAAGAGTCTCAACGAAGATACACTAAGATACAAAAAAAAGAAGCTTTTGGCAATTCATCCCAGTAAAGGGCTCTGCTGAACCCTAAGAAGAAGCATCAAGATGTGGTCACTGCCGCCCATTCTAAGGGTAGGAAGCTAAGCTAAAGAGTGGTGATTTGAGTGAAGTGAATTGAACACAGAAGATTAAATATGTTAAATATCGCATGGTCTCTCTTGATTTGGAAAACCTAGAATATGGGCATTCTATAGAACCAAATGGGTGTGATAGTGGGAGTTAACTGGGATGGGGAGAGTGTGGGAGGGCCAAAAGTAGGAAGGGATTGTAAAGCTGATGTGATATATATGTGCCCAAAATACTCAAGTTCATTGTAAAGATCATGTATCACATATATATACATGTATTAATAAAAACGGGGGAAAATAAAAAAGGATATTAAACAGCTGGCATTTAACACATACGCCTTCTCCATGCCAGCCTCTGTGAAATCCTTTCTTTACATTATCCCATTTATCAGATAATAGTTATTTGTACTCATAATGGTCTATAAAGTCAGGTCTGATAATATCCGTACTTTACAAATAGGAAAACTGAGGCCTGATGAGGCCCAATCACCCACAAAGTTAACTAGTGGTAAAGCTTGAATTCACACTCAAATCAGCATGCACCAGGATCGGACACATTCAGAGTAACACTGGTAATCTCCAAACACTGTATCATTAATGCCATGTGAAATCATTTTAGAAATGGAAAACATACCAGAGTACAGTACTGGCTCACACCAACTTTAGGCCCATTGAAACCTCCTGGTCTTTTTCTAAGCAAATAATCATTAAGCTAAATCCTCCTATTTTCATGAACATACATGAGACAGCAAATGATTTGCTAAAATTCAAGTTAAGGGCCTGGAAAGTGTAGCTCAGTGGCTAAAGCACTTGCCTAGGATGTGCAAGGCTCTGGGTTCAGTTCCCTGGTACCACACAAAAATTCCGCTGGGCGTGGTGGCACATGCTTGTAATCCCAGAACTTGGGAGGCTTAGGAGAAGTTTGAGGCAAGCTTGGGCTACATAGTAAGCTCAGAACTAGCCCAGACTACAGAGCAAAACCCTGACTCAAAAAAATAAATAATAAAAATAAAATAAAATTCAAGTTAAGTAATAATATTTAGCAATGATAAAATTTCACCTAGTTTAGTGACTTGGCACAATCATTAGTAAAATGTGAAAGGGTTCACTGACAGGTTCAGATGAGACTCAATTGTTTTAACCAATACCTACTGCCAAAGACCAGATCCACATGCACTTACAACTATAACAATAAAACAATTCAATACATAATTAACGGCTGGGTAAGCACAGCCTAAGTTCCTCAAAAGATAAAAGCTCAATTAAACACCACAAAGTGAAAGTTGAAGGCAACAACTTGCGTCTGATCATTACTCTTCCACAACAAGAAACAAAAGGCACCCATCACTGTTTCACAAAGCCATTCAATCAGTTTTACCACAATAGCCTTATGCAAGCTCACCACAAAGCAGATGGCAAGGATAGTGGGAAGAAATCTGGCTTGAGAAATATGTATACAACAAAATATATCTATGCTTACAAGAGTTTTAGGGCATTCCATTTTTAGTTCCTGTCTGTCTTGTCTCTTCAAATGACCTATGCAAGACAGTTATGCGTATTTATTCTTTTTTAATGATTATCAGCAGTGATCGATGTGGAAATTAAGTTCGCTAACCCTGTAACCCCACTTCGAGGTTAAAACAAAAGCAAAGTCCCGGACTACATTCTGCCAGCACACATAAAGAGAATTTCAAAACCTGTTCCATAAGCTCAGTGAAATCTCAATTGTTGTACTTGAGAATGATCCAACAGCCCCATAACAAAGATTCACCTGAAATAATAGCACTGACATTGTGACCTGGCTAACTGCATTGTCAAAACAGTCAAGAGTCAACCAGATGACTTTCACTAGACCAATACAGAACTCCTACATTTAGGGAGCAAGCTTCAGTGTTGCCTTTAAAGGTAAAGGATTAAAGATCAACAAGATTGTACTATTCTTCAAAGCCTAAAAGTCCTCTAAAATATACATATCTTGATTACTTCTAATTTTATCAATGACAAACCATTTGTAACATCAATTATAGCAACAGAAAAGGCTACCAACAACTACAGGAAGAAATATAGCTGAACTACTTGCAGGATTCCCTCCTCCAGAATGCAACCTTCAATAAATGTTAGTTAACCATGCCCAAAGTGTTCCTGGTTAGGATAGCTACCTGTGGACTAGAACACAATGTAAGGGTCCATAGCATACATACATACATAAGACCTCCAAAACATTCTGCCTCCCGTGAAGTTTTCATGCTATAGATTTCATAATGGTAAATTTAATTCACAGCTAATCAAACTAAACCTGCGCTATCCAGCATGGCAGCCCTAACCACATGAGAATACTGAGTACTTCAAACGTGACTAGTCAAACTAGGGTGTGCTAGAAAATTGTAAAGAACCAATTGGATTAAAAAGATTTCATTCAAAAAGCAGTATCGAAAGTGTCTCAATACTTTGTATACTGGTTTTATACTAAAGTAACATTTTAAATGTTAAGTGAAACAAATATTAAAATTAACTTCACTTTTTACTTCTTTTCTTTAATGTGGCTATAGTAAATTCTGAATTTAGATCTCCTCTGTCATTGCATCTCCGATTTCTAAAGTCCTGCATCAATATAGACTCTTCCTGCAAGCCTCCATATTCAAGAGCCTGAAACACAGTTTGTGAGCTCCAGCAGGTGTTTAGAAGGTAAGTAATTCTCAACCATTCATATCAGTCACTTTTATGTCACTTAGCTTAAAAAGTCTCTTAAACAAAACTCCTTTCCCGCTCTCTTTTAATGTCTACATCATCAGCAGTCCATGTTTTATTTTTCATCACCACCTCTAGTCCCTTCATCTCTCCTACTACAAGGCTTAAACATTATCATATATCAGAGTTTTAAGTGGAATTCTCCTGCCCAAGAATTTTCATTACACACAATTGCCTTAATCCAAGTTAAGTCATATTAGTTTTTTTTTAAAATCTCAATAGTTTGTTGGGGCCCTCAGGGACCCGGAGCCTCAGCATTGCTGACCTCGGCCAAGTTCCTTTACCGTTGGACCGTTTGGAATTCCAGGGGCTGCTTGTTTACTCAATCTGAGTCACGTGTTGTTTTGACCGTTTGAGGTTTGGACCAGGTGTGGAAACTCTGACTGTTAATTAGTGGGAAGGCAAGGAGGATATAAAAGCAAGGATGTAAACAATAAAGCCTCTTTTGCGAGTCTTTTGCAGACCCTTGCAAGAGTCCAGTTTTCTTCAATCCACACTCCCCCTCTCAGGTTCGCGTTGACTGACTGAGCTGGCTCAGTCAATAGTTTAATCAAAATCTCTCAATTGCCTTGTCTTTAAGAAAGTTATTCTAATAAAACCAAAGGAAACATAGTAAATGTGTTCAATTTTTGGTGCAGATACAAATATAAAACTAAAAGGCTGCAGCTCACAACAAAAAAATAGAACAAAGAATGAATATCTACAAAGCCTTTGATGCCATAGCCATCAATAACTGCACAGTATTAATAGTTTAATTCGTTAATTAAAACAGTGTAGAAACAAGAAAATCTTATCATTACAACTTAGCTGATGAGAATATTTTTAAATACTTACTTTTTCATTAGGATCATACCCCACTGAACTGAGAGCACGGGACACCAATAAGCACTGTCTTGGATAGTGAGGAACATGCTATTCAAAAAAAAAAAAAAGGCAAAGTATTGAAATAAATTCTTAAATAGATTTCAAGATTTTTTTCCAACTCTCTTTTAGCTAAAAAATTCTATCAGTCACTATATGTACTTTGAAGCAACATACCATATGTGAAAGGAAATCATACACTGCAGGTGCATCCCCTTGGTGCATCAGGATGACCACTAGAAAACAGCCAAGTAGCAGTTCAGGAGCTAAGTAGATATAAAGTTCTTCCTGAGCATGCAGACTGTTAAGAGCATGGACGGAAATGTCACTTGCCACAAAGAACTTTACAAAATGAAGGCAAGATTCAACTTTTCGCAGTAACCTTAATAAAATATATGTAATTAATAAGATTAACTATAATTTAATAAAACTGATTTTATTTGCTGATGTCTCAAGCATAATTTGTTTTCTGTCACAAAAGTACTTTGACTGATACAAGTAAAAAGTAATACAATAATCAAGTTTACTCCAAATTTATCATGTTTAAGGAGAAAATATATCTTAATGCTTTAATACCAGCACCTTGAAAGGTTGAGGAAGAGAATTAAGCAATCAAGCTCAGTCTAAACAACTGAGCAAGACTCTGTCTCAAAAATTAAATAAATATGTAAATAAGAGTGAGGGTACCACTCACTGGGTAGCCCATTTCAATTCTCAGTACCACACACACACATACACAGTATATCTGTATTTAATTAGCAGCAAATAAAGGATATAATGGATTCCTGATGACTGAAATCAAGTACTAATCAAAATACAATTTGGATAGAAATGTTCAGTATTCTCATTCATTTCGGAAAATAAGAATAAAGAGCGATGCCTTTGCTTGTAGCCGGAGGGGGCTAGGAACACCAGGAAAACAGATTATCATGTTAAATAGAAACTTGGGAGAAGAATCAAGAAATTCAAGTATCAACCTAACTCAACCTCATCCCATCTCCGGAGCAACTCACCTGAACCCCTCTACTCTAAATTAAAACATTAGAGCTCAGATAACTTTTCTTTAAAGACAAAAATCAAAAGCTACATGTACATGAGCTCCTCAAAAGATATACTGATAGGCACTTCACTTATGGTGGCCAGTAAGATGTAACACTGACCTCACTGCTGAACTGATCTTAAACAAAGAAAAGAAATGCAGAAATAGAGCTAATATCATCAATTTTGATAAACCTGGATTATGCATTAAGTATTTATGCAGCTTTCAGAATAAACACCTCAGGCTGAATGTACTAAGCTCAACAGATGGGCTCATGAAGAACAGACTAAGCTAAACGTGGCCCAATAAGTGATAATTTCTACCCCTTAATGATTCTGAAACTTCTAAGCAGCCATACTCTGAGAAATGTGTGAGTTAACTGAATCAATATTATAATAATAGCAATCAATACCACAAACTGCTTTCAGAAAACTAGACTAAAAAAAAAATCTCTAAACTAAATTTATTCTACATGCCCATTCATCTTTCGCACTCCTGAGAAGTTTCTTTTTACTTCAGCTGACCATTTTTGGACAGAGTCGTTTATTTTTGAAGATTTTAATTATTTTAGTTCTTTCTACACTGTAGCTATTAATCTTCTGTCTGAGGTATTGGTGGCAAAGATTTTCTCTCATTCTATGGGTTGTCCCTTCACCTTCTGTTTTCTTTGCTATATACAAAAGCTTCTTAGTTTGATGTAGCCTTATTTGCTAATTCTTGCTGTTATTTCTTGTGTAGCTGCAGTCCTGTTTAGGAAATCCTTTGCTGTCCCTATGTCTTCTAGGGTTTTACCTATTTAGTCTTCCAGTACGGTCTGTAGGTTCAGTGTTTCTATTTCAACATTCAGTCTGTGGTGACAGATATGCATCTAATTTCTTCCTTCTGCAAGTAGTAATTCAGTTCACCCAGCACCATTTGTTAAAAATGCTGCCTTTTCTCCACTGGATTGTTTTGGTCCCTTTTTCAAAATTCAGGTGACTGAGAGTGTTTGGGTTTGTTTCAGTATCCTCGATTCTATTCCACTAGTCCTCCAGTCTGTTCCTGTACCAGTACCATGCAGACTTCTTCACTGTTTCTTTGCAGTGTATTCTTAAATCTGGGATTGATTGAGCTTAATCTGACCCCACTGAGAATGGCCAGCATTAAAAACTCAAAAAAAAAAAAAAGCTGGAAAAAAAGGACAACTTCTATACTGTCAGTGGGACTGTAATCAGATTCAACAATTAAGAAAAGCAGTCTGGAAATGCCTTAAAAAGCTGAGAACAGAAATCCCATCTGAGCCAGCTACAGCTCTACTGGGCATGTTCCCAAAAGGAATAAAGTCAGCATATCATAAAGGAACATGAATGTCCATGTTTATAGCAACACAATTCATAATAGCTAGATCCTGGAAACAACCTACGGGCCCATCAAAAGAGGAATGCATAAAAAAGGTGCAGTATGTATGTACAATGAAATACAACACAGCCATAAAGAAAGCATTTGAAAGAAAATGGGGCTACCTTGAGTCAATAATGCTCAGTGAAATGGACCAAACACAAAAGACTATCGAGGAGTGTCACTCCTATCAAATTCATAAAAAACAATTGCATAAAAAGACCCCAATGACAGAGAGGGTAGGAAGACAGGCAATGGACTGCTAGGAAAAGGATGAATCTCTGAGAGTGGAGTGGAGAAAGGCACAGGGTAAGGACAAAAGGAAGGGGAAAAGTAACCAAAAGTGGTGTAGATGGTTACTGTAATCCCAAGCCACATATTTTCAATGTGTTATTAAATCTATAGTTCATGCCTAATAAAAATTTTTAAAACTCAAATAATTTAATTCTATTTCAAGTTACACATGGTCTCCTGGGGTAACTCAACAGTTAACATACTTGCCTAGCTAATGCAAGGTCCTCAGTTCAATTACCCAGTACCACATAAACTGGGCATGATCGTACACACCTGTAACAACAATACTTAAGAGGCAACAGCACTTAAGAGGCAGAAGGACAGTTGAGAGCTCAAGATCAACCTGGGTTATGCAGTAAGTTCAGGAACAGCCTGGACTACAGAGCAAAACTCTGTCTCAAAAAAAACAAGTTACACATGGTCAAAATATTAAACAACAAAATAACCTACATCTAATTGAGGAACAAAAGTTTGAAACCTCTTTATCACTATTTTAAAATATTTGTCTCTAAAGATGTCTAATAGACTATGTTTTGTCACTATTATAAGAAAAGAAAGTGTAAGGGCTAGGGACGTAATTCAGTGGTAGACTATTTCTCTAGCATGCAAAAGGCCTTGGTTAGATCTCTAATACTGGGGCAAAAAAAAAGGAGGTTGAATTCATATGAATTTGCAATAATGTGCCCCAAATTCTAAAAACACGGACATTCCTGTTTATCCGGTAACTAGAAGAGGAAATAGCTAAAATAGACAGAATCATAAATGTAGAACCACCACCCAAGAAAAATGACGCTTGGGGCCTTCCCTCTGCAAGTCTGAACTGGTGTAGTCAGACTCATAAAAGCTTTGATTTCCTTTACTCCTGGCAGAGCCTCATTAAATTTATAAATAATTCAAGTCAGAAATCAGGCAATTTTTGTAACACTAAAGCTTTTTTTAATGAAAGAAGTAAATAGAAATCTGCTAATGTAGACTTCTACAGAATTTTAATATTTGCTTTTGTTAAGCAAATTAACAAGCTGGTTACAAGCCAAGTCCAAAAGTTTTTTAAAGATATTTCCTAGCCTCAAAAAACTTCAATCGGCTCTGTTTACAACAATTAAGCTTATCGCAGCCAAGAGGAGAAAGGTCAAGGTACATAACATGACTTCCCAATGACATACAGCCACTGGTTCTCACCCTCAGGAAGATTTCTCAAACTTACTAAAAGAACTACCTGCCAACAGTATGGCACATGAAAAGTAACCCAACCCTAGCAAACACAAGCCTGGGCCAACTCTTAATGCCTCTGCTTCATAAAGCAATCACTTCTCTATGCCCCAGTTTCCATCATAATATATAGAATGATATCTCCCTGCTTTCCAAGAGAGTTGTTCAAAGAATCAAAGGAGTCCTTACAAATAATAAAGTGTCAAAAAATAAAAAGGTACTACACAAAAACTAAATGCAAATAGGACAGGTGTAGAAGCAGACAGATTCTCTCACCTGTGCTAAAATCCTGACTCTGGCATTTCTTAGGTACAAACGAAACATCCTCATTCACAAACTGCAAACTCCAGTACTACATGTCTCAGTGGCTACTGAGCACTTGAAATGAATGGACTTAACTCCAAAGGGTCTCAATTCCAATGTGCTCTGAGAGTAAATGATTTTGAAGAGTTAGCATTTCTTACATAAAAATCACAAGTGGCCCCTGGACTAAACTCCTAATCTAGAAGCCCAGAAAAGCCATTAAAGGTCAGTCACTCAAGCCCAAGGTTTAAATTAAAACTATTTACTTGACTTTTCTAGAAATCAAGATTAGAGAAAGAACAGGCAAACTTCCCAAACAGGACAAGTTTAAATGGTGGCATCCAAGAAAAAAAAAGTAACCTGACATACCTGAGGATAACCAGCTGTTTTGTTTGTTTTTTGTTTTTTCATTATTTGGTCTCCCTGTCTCTGCCTTAAGGAAAGTAAGTTTAAAGAGACCACCTCCTAACTTTTCCATTTCCCGCTTATGCTTTCTTCAGCCCTTTTCTGTTTCTAAAACCAAATTTCTTTCCTCGGTCACTGGAACACTTGGTCTATGAAATCAAATGCTGCCCAGTTCTAAAATTGAAAATAAAACCAATTAAGGACTTTAAACTGTTGAGTTTCTTTAACATACCAAAAAAAAAATCCTTGAGTAAATTTTTACATTTACATATCAAAATAAAATTTTGAAATGTAGAAGGTTAAAGGCAACATACTGTTACTCATATCATCTCTTTTAACTTTTAATAAGATATATACTAAAAAATATTTGTCTTAGTCACTTTTTTGTTTCTGGAATTCAATACCCAACATGTACAATTTAAAGAAGAAAAGATTTCTTTAGCTCACAGTTTCAGGTCTCCATTCATAGGCAGGGGCAATGGCAGAAGCACATGGCAGAGGCCTATTAGGACTGGCTTACAGGCTTGTACTACCAGCTTGATTTACTATTCTTTATTTATGAAACTTTGGTCGTTTTCTAGGACTGTCATACAAATTACCATAAACCTTATTTGCTTAAAACAACAACAGTTGTTTATTAGCAGAGCAGCTCCTGGCATAATGTATACTGAGCCAACTGAGAGAGAATGAACTACTGTTGTTTTAAGCCACTAAGGTTTACAGTAAAGTCTAGAGGTTATGAAGTTTGCTCTTGAAAGACCCAAGCCCTGGAGACTCCATGACAGGCCTTAAACTCCTCTTTCAAGTGGCAGGCCTAAAGTCTCAGGTTCCTGGAAAGGTCTGGGTTTCAGTGTCCTGGAAGCTAAGGAGCTGTTTAACAATTATGAATTGGGAAAAGGTATGTCACTCAAGGCTAAACCCGTGTCCCTGGGTTCTGGAAAACATCACCAGATATGCAGTCTTTTGTGAAACAAAGAGTCAGTCAACTTGAACTAAGAGATTTTCCCACTGACCCTTCCTGTGTGATAATCAGTTTTGTGATAAATAACTTGAATGTTTTCTGTTACGATCTTGTGGTTTTTTACTATAAAATTCGAGTGTGGATTGTGCTCGGGGCCTCTCCCTTTGTCTCCACTGCACTGGAGTGGGAAAGCCCAGGCTCGAGCTTGCAATAAAGACTCTGGGATCTTCCTTGGGGTCTCGCAATCTGGGCACAACATTTTCATGCACAACTACTTCGTAACAAAAACATATTCATACAATACTGCCAGCCAGGTATGATCTCCCATGTCTTCTGTAATACCAACACTCGGGGAGCAGAGGCAGGAGGATTCCAAGTTCAAGCTCGGCCTGGGCTATATACCAAGATTCTATCTGATTTATTTTAGGTCAGTGCAAAGGCCCTAAGCTCAATCTCCATACCAAGGTGGGGGGTGGAGGGGTAAAAAAAAAAAAGGAAAGAGAAGACTGACAGAACCACAACTCTGCACAAAAGACCACACAATGTTACACAAAAAAAATCACTTCCGCAAGAATATCCAAGAATATCTGCTCCACGCTGCCTGCTTAATCTTACACTGCTGCTTTCATGATCCATCCTTACAATCAATGGTAAGTGTTTCAAAAATTCTTATGTAATCTTTCTCACTGCACCTTTAAAAACTTAACTTCTTTACTCTCATAGTTTAATATGATATACATATGCCCATTGAAATGTTCTGCTATTCCCAGAAAGATGGCACGGTTCTTTGGGGAATCTCTCCAATTACTGCTTAAGTTGTCATTTGTCTTACTTAATTCCTTACAAAGCACTCACCCCTATCTGAACTTAACTACTTACATGAAATTCTAAGTCTCTTCTACACAAATGTAACTACAACAAGTGCGAAAGCTTCACTTTTTAATAGCCCTGGTACTCAACAGTAAAGCATTAATAGGCTAACTGGAGCCCCCAGAGTGATGTGTTCACTCTCTGTCTGTCAAGATATAACAAAGCTACGGGTCTTGAAATAAGATTATCCAGGATCCTGTGATCCAATGACAGATATGTACACACAAGACAGCAGAAGTAAGGACTTTGGGGGTGGGAACCATGTGAAGAGCCACAGACTGGAACTATGCAGGCACAGACAAGTTAAAAAAAGGTCGGGAACCACCTGAATCTGAATCTCAAAGGAACTGCAAAGAATTCTCCCCAGAGCCTTCAGGGGAGACATGGCCCTGCTAATATGAAATGTGTAGGAATGAACTGCTGTTTTTTTTTAAACCACTAAGGTTTATGGTAATTTGTATGACAGTCCTAGAACCCTACCAAAGTTTCATAAATAAAGAATACTAAATCAAGCTGGTAGTATAAGCCTGTAAACCAGCACTCTTTGAGAGGCAGCAATATTGCAGATACAGCCCAGCTTGGGCAACTCAACGACTTAATGAGACCCTGTCTCCCAAAAAAAAAAAAAAAATACAAATGCATGGGAAATGCAGCTCTGCAAGACAACCTTGGATTCAACCCCCACACCACAAAAAAAAAAAACCAACTGAAGCACAACAAAGTGACCTGACACACAAAGACTCGTGTACGTGATTCTGAAGCCCATCCTTCTCCACTGTACCAGACTGACACAATTGTAATACTCAGGACCTTACTACTCTAACTGATGCAGCAAACAAACAAAAAAAAATAGAATTAAAAAGATTAAAGCACAAAAACCCACTCGGGACAACAGGAAGAACACTAGATGTGAGCATTTTAAAAGTGACAAAAGCAAACACAGGTGAGGGCTCACTTCCAGCTTTCACACTGGCCACCTCGGCTTCAGCTGCCTCTTCCTTTAAAAAGAGTAAGGAGGGCTGGAGGAATAGCTCAGCCGTTAAAGCGCTGGTCTAGCAAGCTCAAGGGTCTTGGTTTGATTCCCCAGCACCACATAAGGTGGGTGTGGTGGTGCACATCTGTAATTCCAGTACATCTGTGATCCCAGCACTTGGGAGGCTAACAAAAGAAGACTGCCCTAAATTCAAGGCCAGCCTGAGCTACACAACAATTTCAGGACCAGCCTGAATGAAAGAGCATGACCCTGCCACAAGAAATAAAAAAAAAGGAAGAGAAAAGGTAACTAGGTTCTAGGGACCTAGCTCAAGTTGGATTTTTAGCACCAAAAAAAAAAGGAGCAAGGGAGTGTCATCTCAAAAGTGCCTCCAAATTTTAAATTTCAATGACCATTAGTCAAGTTATATCACACTTTGAAATGTATTTTTAAAGGTTTCGCGAGCATGCTTAACCAGATAACAGGTGGTTTTCAGAATCAGTTCAAATTACTTAATAAACTTCATTAATGGGCTTGGCCATAAATTTATAAGAGCCTCCAGGTGAAAGGGAAAAGAAATTCAAAGGCACATATAAACACAAACACACCAACCTGTAGGTTCAGCTGCCAACACCACACCCTAGAGTGAACAGTGGTGGAATGTGTTTAAAATCAGGTTAACGGCTACACAGAAAAGAAAAATAAATTTACAGGATGCATTTCCCACACAGTACACGTGACGTGACACAAATGTAAGCAAACTTTCAAGTCACGTGTAAAATCTACTAAGCAATCCTGCCATCAAATAACGCTTTAAGATTAACTCAAAATACTAATTCCGCTGAAAAGCAATTCACAGCGCCCCTTCAAAGACGCTGGAAGGAACCAAGAGAGCACCCTAACTGTAAAGACTCTTAGAAACACAGCCTGGAAAGTGGAAGAAGAAACCGGCGCAGCTACAGCACCACAGCGCAGGCACACCGCAGCCCCGACCATCAGCCGCGGGAGAGCGCCAGCCCCAGGCCCGGCCGCAGGGATCGGCGGAGAACGCGGCACAAGAGACGTCTCCCGGCCCACAGGACTCCGAAGCAACACTGGGCGCGGACTGCAGCTGAATTCACGGGGCCGCGGCGGTCGCCCGAGAACCGCCGTGGCAGCGGACCGGGCGGCGCTCTCCCGCCCCGGCCACCCGCGCGACAGGCCGGCTGGAGGCCAGGGAAGCACCGGCCCGTGGTCCTCACCTTCGGCGTCGACAGCGCCGCGCTCCACATCAGCTGCCGCGGTGGCCGCCGCCCGCGACGTCCAGCTGCCACCAGCGCCACGGTCCCTACCCAGAGCCCCGCCATTGTCGCCCCTGTCGACCGGCGCTCCGCTGACCTCTCACCCCGCCGAAAGGGGCGGAGAAGGGGCGCGCCTGTGCTCCGGCCAACCAGGAGCTCGGGATCCTGGCCCCGCCTCCCGCCGCGCGCTCAGGGGAAGGCGGGGTCCTGCCGAGCCGCGCTGGCGGCCGGCCCGCGGGGAGCCGCACGCCCGGACGCCGAGGGCGCAGACGGGTGTGCGACCCGCCCGGAGCCACCGGGAGGGAGCAAGTCGGCTGGGCCGGCTGGAGTTGCTAAGGCCTGCTGAGAAAGTCCTGTGCTATTCTCTGCGTCCCCGTGACAGCCAGCTTGGAGCCCTGTTGGCGTCAGTAGGTCTCCTCTGCCCTTAGGCCATCCAGGAGTCCTGAAAGGCGTGAGCGCTGGGCACACGCCCAAACCATGTATGTGTGACAGTGTAGATTGCAAAACACCAGTCCGAGATAAGATTTTGGACAAGCATGATGAGGCACAGTTCTCGATTAAGTCCTACCTCTGCTACTTAATTTGTGCGCGTCCAGGAACTTTACATAATCAGAATCAGCTTTTGTTGTTGCAGGCGGGTCTCCTCCCTACAGCTGTAATACTAAGGGGCAGGCCTTGTACCATTGGCCTCATATTCGGTCTTATTTTAAACTTTACAAAAGCCCTAATGACATATATATTAACCCCAACTTGAGAAGACAAAGCCACAGAAAAGTTTGTCACTCAGCTAGTAAATAGTTTAAGGTTTGAAAGCAGATTTATCTTACTGTCTTCAGGGACTGGGCTTTCATATTATGGAAATTTTTAAACAAACACAAAACAGATAAAAGTATTTTGTTCAATGGCGTACCCATCACAGCTTCAACAAATCAACATTTTCCCAATTATGTTTCATATTTTTGGTGGAATACTGTAAAGCAAGTCTCCGCAAACCACCTCAAACAAAAGCCCCTCCATACCAAGGGTTCTGCTCCTAACTACTTGGCCTCTCTTACAGAATCACTGTCAATACAAAGCTGGGAAGGACCAGATACATTACAGCATGGTGCATGCCAAAGGAGACCTAGCAAGATGGGGTATCTGAGACGCTAATAGAATGTTTAAATATAAGTAGAAACTTAAAGAGCAAAATAGAAGGGATTACTAGTTTCAAATGGTTCACAGTATGTACCTGAAGTTGAATTCATTTCTATCCAGGAAAACTGCTTTTTTTTTCCATTCTTTCTTTTTCTTTCTGGCTCCATTTTTACTCCTGGATTTTACTCTCTTAAAGTCATATTTTTCTTACAGAAATTTCTTTCAAAAAGAAACCTGTCCCACAATTTCTATTGTCCACTTGTTCCTTAAAAGAGCTACTGAGTTGTAGCTGGGTATGGCTACCCACCTGAACGCTGCGATACTCAGCCTCCCTTACCACAGATGTGGCCCTAAGACTAGGGAGGAAGGACTGCCACTAAGACGGGAGTGTGCCCTCCATATCCTTGTCTCTCCCTCATGAATGAAGATAGGCTGGTGGGTGCTGGAAGAGCCATCTTAGCCCACTAGAGCACCATGATGAAGATGGAACTGAATATATGAGGTGCGCAGGTCCCGACACTGTGGGGCTATCACAGCAGACTCCAGTAGCATGGAATGATAATGTGACAAGAATAAATTTTTTCTCTTGTTTAAATTAGTGATACTTCTGTCTCTACAATAACAGTTAAAATATATCCTAATAAGCCAGCCTCACAGGAAGGCTGAAGGAGGAGAATCACAAGTTTGAAGCCAGTCTGGGCAACTTAGCAATGTAGATAGATCCTGTCTCAAATAAATAAAAAAAAGGTGGTAGGTATGTAGCACCTGAAGAGGTGCTGGGGATGTTGCTCAGAATAAAGGCCTTCTGTTCAATCCCCAAGGCCATCAAAAATAATAATAATAATAATAATAAAATATCCTAATAAGCTCCTAATTTAGAGGGCAGAAATGACCACCATAATGAAATGTGAACTATGTGACAATAACGTGACCTTGAGAACCCCAACATGGATGTACTTGTGGTTACTACAGAAGTCAATCTTCCCAGCCTAGTGTAGAATTAATACAGGGAAACTAAACAGAATAAAACACTGGGTCCCACACTTTAGAAAAGAAAAGTTAAGTATTAAAGTTGATCTTTTTATTTCTGAAAAGAGAATGAAGTAATCTATAATATTAAATTATATCATCCTTAAATTTTGACAGTGAATTCTTTCAAATCAAAAAATAGCCAAACTTTCACTACTAATATAATTAAATTAGGCCACTGCTTTAAAACATTGTCAGAATAATAATATACATTAACACTATCAAGAATAGGACACATAGTAAATATTTTAGTCACAGGAGACCAGGAAGTCTCTGCTTCAACTACTCATTTGGCTGTTATAGCCTGAAAAGAACCAGAGACAATATGAAGGTGAGTAAGTGTGGCTCTATTCCAATAAAACTACACAAAAACAGGCAGAAGACTAAATTTATCTCTTTATAGTCTTTGCATCTATAAAAGTTCCAACCTTCTTTTTCTCCAGTGACATTAATATTTTTTTTCAGACTGTCTCACTCAGTAGTACAGGCTGCCCCTAAATTCACTATGTAGCCTAGGCTGGCCGCACCCTCACAACAATCTTCCTGTCTCAAACTCTCAAGTGCTGGGATTATAGGTATGTGCCCCCCATGCCCAGCTAATCTTTTTTATGTGGTGCTGGGAAATCCAACCCAGGGCCTTGTGCATGCCAGGCAAGCACTTTAACCACTGTCTTACACTCCAAGGCTGACATTAACTTCTTAAAGAGTCTAGGCTAGTTGTCTTGTGAAGCGATTCATGTTCTGGATTTGTCTGATTACTTCCTCATGGCACTATTTACCTGTACGTTCTATGCTCTGTATTTCCTACAAATTCATGAACTAAACCAGGAGAAATTTTTGCCCAGGGGGATTCTTAGCTGGTTCAGAGACACTTTAAGTTGTCAGAACCAGGGGAAGGGAAGAAACAAGGGGGAAAGGGGGTCCACTGGCATACAGTGTGTAGAAGCTAGGAATATTCCTCAGCCTCTTGCAGCGCACAGCATGGCCAACCTAAACAGAGAGTTGCCTGGCCCAGTATACTGAGGTTGAGAAATCCTACGATAAACAAAAGTGTGTTAAGCTTGCTTGGACTCATGTTATTGTAACAAAGATGTATCAGAGGTGAAACATTACATCACACCTGCAGAAATACAATGTCAGGTTATTTCTCTGCTACATTTGGCCAACTACTTCAAGTGGTAACTACAAGATCTCTCTATCTCAAGATAAATTATCCCTGTTGAGACTAATCATAGATTAATATTTGCAGTACTCAAATGTGTGTTTGCTTTCCCAAATCTTTCCGCTAATGCTTTTAGTATCCACTAATTTGAATAAATTAACTTAAATCATTCATTACATTGGGAGTTTCTAATTCTGTCATCCTTCTATGTTAGCTAACAATCTCTAAAGAAAAGATTGTCTTGTTTAATTCGTCTGCTTGTTTTGCTCTTGCTCTTTCTAATCTCTATGATCTCATGCTTTTTATTTGATCAATGAGTTAGAATCATTTTTTTCTGTTATTTGGAATTCCCCAAGTTAGGCAAGAAGCCTCTATGTTCTTTGAAGATGCCACCTTAGTCTATGATAGCTTTTAAACAGGCTCACCATGTACTCTTAGTTGCTCCAAAGCTGAAATCAGGTGTTTCTCAGAAGAGTCTTATGTCCGTTTAGTAGTGAATATTTTAGAAACCAAGATCTGATACATATAGGAAAGAAAGAAGTCAAACTATATTTATTTGTAGATGACATGAGAAAAACTCTACCAGAAGACTCTTAGAATAAACAAACTCAGAAAAGTGGCAATAAACAAAACAATGCACAAAAATCAATACCATTCCTACATACCAACAAGGACCTCACTGAGAAAGAAACCAGGAAAACAATCCTATCCAAAAGAAAATCCCTAACTTGGTAGGCTGAGGCAAGAGGATTACTTTGAGTTTGAGGCCAGTATGGGCTTCATAGTGAGCTCAGAACCAGCTTGTACTATACAGTAAGGGAAAAAAAAAAAAAAAAAAAAACTTATGTAAACCCAGGATGGAGCACTTGGGAGACTGAAGCCAGGAGAACTGTCATGTGTCTGAGGCCAGCCTGGGCTACATAGTTCAGGACTAGCCTGCACTACAGAGCAAGACACTGTCTCAAAATAAATAAATAAATACATATGTATATATAATCATACTACCAAAACTGGTATACAGATTCAGTGTGACTCCAACCACAATACAGCATTCTTCACAGAACTAGACAAAAAGATCATAAAATATATATGGAGCCAGAAAGAATCTAAAATAGTCAAAGTAAACCCAAGTAACAAGAGAAAACCGGGTGGCATCCAAGACATAAAATCGTATTACAAAGCAAAAGTAATAAAAAAAAAAAATGGTACTGGCACAAGAACAAACATGTGAAATAGGTGGTTGAAGGGAACAGAATTGAAGATGCAAATGCAAGCCCACACCACTTTAACCAAACCAAGAACAAAAGCTACACAACCATCTCAATTGATGCAGAAAAGGCCTTTAACAAAATGCATAATTTTTAAAAACCCTAAGGAAAATAGATATAGAAAGGCCATACCTCAAACTGATAGATGCCATATATGCCAAACCTACTACAGGTATCATAGTAAAAGGGGAGAAATTGAAAGCACTTAAATCAGGAGCATGACAAGGCTCTCCAGTTTCACCACTCCTACTCAGCATAGTGCTTGCAAACCTTGCCAGAACAATCAGGCGAGAAAGTGAAATAAAGGGAATACAGACTGGAAAGGAGGGAGTCAAACTATCCTTATTTGCAGATGATATGACTACATAGAAGACCCCAAGAACTCCATCATGAAACTCTTAGATTCTTAGAAATAATAAATTCACTCAAGTTGCAAGATACAAAAGCAATAATAATTTTAAAAAATCAATGCCATTCCTCTACATTAACAAGGAACTCACTGAGATAGAGCTCAGAAGAATAATTCAATTCTCAACAGCCCATCAAAAAATTAAATACCTAGGGTAAATCTAACCAAGGAAGTAAAGGACCTCTACTAGAAAACTATTAGATTGAAGAAGATATTAGAAAATGGAAAGACATTCTCTGTTCTTGGATAAGCAAAATTAATATAGTCAAAATGGCCACATTGCCCAAACTGATAGAGAGATTCAATGCAATCCCTATCAAAATACCAACAACTTCTTTCACAGAACTTGAAAAAACAATTATTAAATTCATATGCAGCTAAAGGAGACCTAGAATAACCAAAGCCATCCTGAGTAACAAGACAAATGCAGGTGACATTACAATTCCAGACATCAAGTCACATTACAAAGCAACTGTTATAAAAACTATATAGTTCTGGCACAAAAACACACAGGTTGACAAACAGAACAGAACTGAGAATGCAGATACAAATTCAAGTACCCTCAGCTACTTAATCTTTGATAAAGAAGCCCAAAGCATACACTGGAAAGAGGATAACCTCTAGAGCAACAAATGGTGTTGGGAAAATTGAATATCCCCCTGCAGAAGAATGAATCTGGACATACACCTTTCATTGTACATCAAAATTAAAGTGAGTCAAAGGTCTAGATATTAAAACTACAACACTTAAACTTCTGAAAAACTGGCAAAAAATCCAAAAGATATATGTGTAGGCAAGAACTTTCTTAGTAAGACACTCAAGGCAAAAGAAATAGGCCCCAGAGTCAACAATTGGGATTATTTCAAATTTAAAAGATTCTGCATGGCAAAGAAAACTATCAACAGAGTTTACTCTTTAGAGAGAAGCGATAGAACGGAAAAAAATATTCACCACCTATACCTCAGATAGGAGGCTAATAACTAAAATATACAAAGAACTAAAGAAAAATAGAACCCCTCAAATTTGAAGACCCTTGAAGACCCAATTAAAAAATGGGCAACAGAAATGAATAGATAATTTCAGGTAAAGAAGTTCAAATGGTCAGTAAACACATGAAAAGATGTTCCATATCCTTAGCCATTAGAGAAACGCAAATCAAAGCATCATTAAGATACCATCTAATTGATAACTTCGGTTGGTAGCCAGAGAATCTCTTTCAGACATACAGAAGAATGAATCTAGACATACACCTGTCACCATGCACCAAAATTAATTCAAAGTGGATGAAACACCTAGATTGCAAAACCCAAACACTGAACCTTCTCGAAAACAAACTGGGCAAAAATCTAAAAGATCTAGGTGTAGGCAAGGACTTCCTTAATAAGACACCTAATGCAAAAGAAAGAGCTCCCAGAATCAATCATCTCTCTGCACAATCAAATTAAAAAGTTTCTGCACAGCAAAGTAAATTATCAACAGAATGAAAAGAAAGCCAACAGAAGGGGAAATAATTTTCAGCACCTACACCTCAGATAGGCTAATAACTAGAATATACAAGAAATTGAAGAAAGATAGACCCCTCAAATTCAAAGACCTGAGTAAAAAATGGGCAACAGAAATGAAAAGGCTCTTCTCGGATGAAGAAGTTCAAATCAGAAAGGGACAGGGGAAGGATTTGTAATTTTGCCAGGATATATATATGTGTGTGTGTGTGTGTGTGTGTGTGTGTGTGTGTGTGTGTGTGTGTGTGTGTGTGTGTGTGTATGCACAGAATATAGAATATGCAAGCTCAATATAAACATTATGTGCTGCAGCTATATATAATGGGAAAAAGGAAGTTCGAATGGCCAGTAAATACATGAGAAGATGTTCAGCATCCTGAGCCATTAGAGAAATGCAAATTAAAACATCACTAAGACACCATCTAACCCCAGAGACAATGACATATATCAAGAACTCAAACTAAAATCAATGATGGTGAGGCTGTGAGGAAAAAGGAACCCTCTTATACTGCCAGTGGGTTTGTAAACTGGTACAGTCACTATGGAGGTCAGTATGGAAATTCCTCAAAAGGCTGAAAATAAATATTCCCTTTGAGCCAGTGATACCTCTTCTGGTAATCTTTCCAAAAGAGTTAAAAGCATCATATAACAGAGATACACGTATACCCATGTTCATAACAGCACAACAAACAATAGCTAAAATGTGGAAGACACCAAAATACCCATCAACAGACCAATGGATACAAAAATTGTGGTATATGTATACAGTGGAGTACCACTCATCTCTAAATGGAGGTAAGTGGACCCAACTTGACACTATCATGCTCAATGAAGTAAGTCAGACATAGAAGGTTAAATATTGAATGGTTTCTCTAACATGAGATACCCAGAATACAGTAATTTCATATAACTAAATGATGGGAATAGTGAGAATCAGGGGGAGGGAGAGGGTATGAGAGGGCCAAAAAAGGGAGAGGGAAGGGTTTGTAATACTGGAGAGTGTGTGTGTGCCTAAAATACTCATTGAATGTAAACATTATGTATTGTATATACACATATTAATAAAATGAGGGAAAATAATCCTTTTCAGTATCCAATTTGAGTCTTCCAATGTCTGTCAGGAGGTGTTTTTCTACCCACTTCTTGGAATTTCTCATTTTTGATAGTAGAGACATTAGAAAGAAAGTTGATGATCCAGGAATGGGCAGCAGCAGTTTGATCTGTGCATAGAACAGCAAACAGAGTTCCTTCAAGAATCTCTCTTCCTTGGCTTTTTCCAGAGAAGGAAACTGTTGTGGTTAGGATCTGGAGTGTCCCAAAAAAATTCTCATGTATTTTAATGTTATAGATTGTCTATGGAGCCATGTAATGTTGGTGGATTGGGGTCTGGCCTGGAGGGGTGGATTGCTGTTATTGGGATAAGGGGCATGTGAGTAAAGACTAAAGGCATGTGACTTAAGACTAAAGGCTTGTGAGTTGAGACTAAGGGTGTGTAGTGGCCACACCTTTGATACCCGGATGCAGGAGAGACTAAGACTGGGACTTGGACTAGTCTCGATGAGTCTCACTGGCCTGCGTGTTTGTGATGTCCTGAGAAGCTGCCTCCACCTCTCTGCCTCTGCCATGTACTTCAGTTGCTGCCGGCCGACCCTGAATGGACTGTGACCATCTGAAACTGTAAGCTAAAATAAACCTTTCCTTTCCTAAATTTGTGCGTGTCAGGTATAGCAACAAAAAAGTAACTGAGACAGAAACTTATGAAAATATGTATCACCTTGGTTAAGTTTATCTGAATCTTTTATATTCACTATACTATCATTGTTATTCCATGCATATTTGGATATTAAAACCTGCCTACTGAAGTATGAACCATTGTAATGTCATAAGCTTCCAAGGAAAATCTGACTTTATCCAGGACCTGATTGACTTCCTCAGAATTAGATTTCCTCAGAGTTAAAGCCGACTTCATCTTAGTCACGTTCCTAGCCACCAGCACACTGTGACTGTGTTCCATCCCAAAAGAGAACTTGAGAGAGTATTCTATACTTGGGTGTCTTATAGATGTACCAAAAGAGTGGCAGCAACTGGTCTCTGATAAAAGGCATCCAATCCTTTTTGTTACCGGTTGGTTATTTGCATAATAAGTAATGGTCTCTCCTTGTTTCTTATTCAAAACTGTTTCTCCCCACTGTTATAGAGGGCAATAGAAGTTCAACTCTACAACACTGATGTTTAACCATTTCCACTGAAGAAACTTTGCCATTTGGCTTTAAAACCGAAACCTCATAGTATTCCAGAAGAAAAGGCTCCACTTTTTAAAAAGGGGTCATGGAGTGCTTTAAATTACAAGCCCATAGCTTCTGAATGTGTGACCAAAAATCCATCTTTTGCCATGGCTCTAAATAAAGGTTTGATTCCTATTGTCCAGAAATACTTTCTGATAGTATAAAAAAATTATCAAACACAAAAGTTGTTTACTCAGTTCCCCCTCTGCCATAAAGTTGAAGGATAATTTCACCATCCACTTTAGTTTTGTAATCAGGTTCACGATGTGTTACGCCTTCTTGTGATTGTAAGTTCCACCATCATAACAGGGCCCCAGAAAAGGATATGTACTCAGATTGGCCGCATTCCAAACAGCTGTCCAGCTACCACCAGCTGGTGAAACCCAAAGCAGCAGTTATTTTATCCATTGACACTCTCAAGACAAAGTGCATCTGGATCCCTGTGTGTAGTCTTCATAGCACATAGGTGCTGATGGAGAGGGCCCAAATGCCACCATGGTGACATACAGGTACCAATTTTCTAGCTACGGAGAGGCAAATGCTGTAGACTGTTCCCATTGTTTAATTAATTAACTGCAGTGCAGGAGATTGAATCCAGGGCTTTGTGCATGCTAGGCAAATGCTCTACCACTCAACAACACCAGAGCCTTATTGTTTATTATTAATACAAGGATCAGTGTACTTATTCCTCCTTTCTTACTTAAGTGATGTACTTCTTTATACCTTGTTTGTTTTCTCACAACAATATTTCCTGCCAGTCACTGGACAGGTGTATATATTTTCCTCATTCTGTTTTTTTCTTTTTGGTGGTCCTGGGGATTGAACCCTTTACACTGAGGTACAATCCAAGCCCCCTTTTTTATTTTTTACTTAGAGACAGTCTTGCTAAGCTGCCCCCAGGATGGGCTTTAACACAAGGTCCTTCTACTCATGCTGGGATTAATATGTGATGCACCACTCCATTCCTTTCTTTGGGTATGTCGTACTCAGTGGTATGGATGTTCTGATATATTTTAAGAGGGAAGAATGGTACCAGAGAAGATTCAAAGCATGAAAAAACTTCTGGGAGAAGAAATCTTTTATTCCAGCCAAACTGTGGGTAACTCGAGGGTCACAGAAGGGGTTGAGATACACAGAGATGATTGAATAATGTTAACACAAGACTGCCACTGGCTCTACTGAATAAACCTGTGTTCCCTGTGGCAAAGGATCTGAGGAAAGAAGTTGCTTTCTTTCCCCTACCCTTATGTGTTTTTCCAAATAGTCCAAGAGGACACCTGTCTCTCAGAGGAGGGGGCTCTAACACAGTATCTGGCAAGTCTGTGCTTTCACCTTTACGAGGCCTCTTTTCCTGACAGTGGCTCTTTCTCTGATTCCTTCTGGAATCAGCTCACTGGGCAGAGGAGGTGTGATCTTCAGATGTCTCTGAATTGAATCAAAAATAAAATAATTTAACTCCAGAGTTCTTTAATACATGAGATTCGCCACATTTATCCTCTAGGTTATTCCCATTCTCATTTTATGCTCACTGATATTGCCCAATCAAGCTTACTGAGGTCACATTTTCATATTACTGTCTATGCTACTGTGAAACACGTACAGACTCCTCACTGGAGGGAACTGAGTAGTAATCAGAGGAAGAAGAGCAGAAGGTGCTTGGCTCTTTACCTATCAGTCCCCTTCCTCACCTCTCTGAGGAGAGCTGCCAGGATGATTAGTCATAGTCATTTGACCTTACATAGAAGATGGGACCTTGCTATTTTAAAAGATTATACAAGTCAAAAAAGTAGGTTTGAGCAAAAACAGAAACACATTCTCATTCTTTTTTTTTTAGACAAGGTCTCACTCTGTGGCCTACGTTGGTCCTAAACTCACTATGTAGCCTTGGACACACAGCAAGCAAACCTCACGGCCTCAGCCTCCAAGTGCTGGGATTACAGCCTGGTTTATATGGTGTTGGGGAACCAGACTCAGGGCCTTGTGCTTGTTAAGGCAAGCGCTTTGATGACTATACCATTCCTCCAGCACTAGACCTGTATGTCAATTGAGAGGAGAACTCAAGAATTAGTGATCACACCTAGTGTCCAGATCTTGACTTATCTTCCCCATAACAATTGTTTTAGTGGTATATATTTGCAATACCTAATAATCACATTCATCTTGGGGTGCATATATATAGAGCACAGCATGATCATTTTTACTTCTGTTCCCTTTTCCACTTTGCCTTTCCACATTCTCTTTCTCTCTCCACAAAATCTTCCAATTTTCTTTCATCACCCTTTTATTTCTCTCTTTTACTTGTTTATATTTTTGGTTTTCTCATCGTAGAGAAACCATGAAACATTGAAATGGGTAAAACCAACCTAAGTCAAACTCATTTCGCTAAGCATGATGATCTCAGGGCCCACCCATTTTCCTCCAAATGACTCAAATTTACCTCTCTACATTTATGTATGTATCATATCTTCTTTATCCATTCTTCTGCTACTGGACATATTGGCTGCTTCTATGATTTAGCTATTGTTAGTTGTGCTGCTATAAACATGGAAATGCATGTAACTCTGTTGTGTGATGCCTTTCATTCTTTTGGAAAGCTACTCGAAAGAGGTACAGTTGAGTCAAGTGGAGCATTTTTCTTTTTTTCTTTTCTTTTTTTTTCAGAATCTCTAAATTGTTTTCCATAATGGTTGTAACAGTTTACAATCCTACTAACAATATAAAAGGGTTCCTTTCCGCCCCCTCTTCCCCCGCCACAGCCTCATCGGCATTTGTTTTGTGAGTTCTTGTTTACATTCTTCATGGAGTACAATGGAATCTCAGTGTTGTTTTGATTTGCATTTCTCTAAGGTGAAAGAAGCTGAATGTTTTTTTCATGTATTTACTGGGCATTTGTATTTCTTCTTTTGAAAAGTGTCTATTCAATTTCAATTGCCCCTGTTTTGATTTGATCTTTTATTTTGGAGAGTCTAATTTTTGTGTGTTTTTTATATATTCTAGATATCTATCCTTTGAGGAAAAATATATTTTCCCATTCTACAGGTTGTCTCTTCAGTCTCTTGATTGTTTCCTTTCCTTTGCAGAAGTTTTTAATTTTATATTATTCTGTTTATGATTTCCTGAATAACTGGGGTTCTGTTCACAAAGTCCTAGTCTGTGCCTATGTCTTCAAGAGTTTCGCCCATTTCAGCGTTTCAGATTCACTGTTTCTATTTAATATTCAGGTCTTTGATCTACTCTGTCTTGATGTTAATATAGGGTGAAAGATATGGGTCTAGATTCATTCTTCTGTGTGTGGATGACCAGTTTTCCTTGCACCATTTTTTTTAACAGAGTCTCACTCTGTAGCCTAGGCTGGTCTTGAACTCACTATGGAGCCCACGCTGGCCTTGGACTCATGGCAATCCTCATGCATCAGCCTCCGAGTGCTGGGATTACAGGCATGCTTCACCATGCCCAGTTTATGTGGTGATGAGGGATCAAACTCTGGTAATTAGTGCTTGACTTAGCACTGCTGAGCCATTCCTCCAGCCACCCTGCACCATTTATTAAAGAGGCTGTCTTTTTGCCTGCGTATGTTTTTGTCCCTTTTGAAAGTCATATAGCTGAAGGAGACTGGCGTTGCTTTTTTTTTCTCCATTTTGTTGATATGTACATATGTGATGCATAATGTTTATAATGAACTTGAGTATTTTGGTGCACATATATACCATGTCAAAATTACAAACTCTTTCATTCTCCTGTTTTGACCGTCCTACACCTTCTCCCTCTCCACTTTCCCACTAGTTTCCATTATCCACCCCCTTGTTTAGTTCTGCAAAATGATTGTGTTCTGGATTTCTCATATTAGAAAAACCATGTGATATTTAACCTTCTGCATCTGACTCACTTCACTGAGCATGATAGTCTCAAGTTTCATCCATTAACTTACAAAAGTCTCAAAATTATCTGTTTTCATACATGAGAACTACCAATATAAGTTACCAATTAAGTAAAAGAGAAAATACAAATAAAATTTCAATACTGTAATAAAAGTAAACTAAAAATAAGTAAAACAGCAAGCAGATATCCACACAAATACTAATAAAATTAGTATTAGCTATCTCAGTGTGGTAGCTGCCAAGACAAAATCCAGACAAGAAAACCCTAAAAAGAGGAGAAAATTGGTGTCTTATGATAAAAGAAGCTATAATGTACAATAAATAATTTATTAAGATATATGTACTCAAAGATTTTTGTGAATCCACAAATAAAAGCAAGAAAATACACAGAAATATGTCAAATTGAAAAGCTTCTACACAAAAAAATTAAATTAAAAGCAA
Source organism: Ctenodactylus gundi (assembly GCA_004027205.1). Classification (NCBI taxonomy): domain Eukaryota; kingdom Metazoa; phylum Chordata; class Mammalia; order Rodentia; family Ctenodactylidae; genus Ctenodactylus; species Ctenodactylus gundi. The sequence goes on along the minus strand of PVKB01002018.1, from coordinate 92,926 downwards.
CACATAGAATGGGAGAAAATATTGCAAACTATGTATCCGATAAGGGGTTACTATCCAAAATACATAGAGAATTCATACCGCTCAATAGCAGAAAGATAAAAAAGTGCCAAAGAATCTAATTTAAATACTATACAAACATTTCTCCGAAGACCCACATACAGCTTCAAGGAGCACACAAAAAGCGCATATTAAATCACATTATATGCATATTCAGGGGATTGGAGGAATAGCACAGCAATTAGAGCACTTGCCTAGGGAGCATAAGGCCCTGAGTTCAATTCCCCAGCACCACATAAGGCAGGCCCAGGGGTACATATCTGCAATCCCAGCATTCAAGCAGGAGAACTGATGGGATCCCGAGGGAAGCCTGGGCTACACAGTGGGCACAGGACCAGCCAGGACTACAGAGTGACACCCTATCAAAAGAAGGAAGGAAGGAAGGGAGGGAGGGAACAAGGAAGGAAGAAAAGAAAGAAAGAGAAAGAAAGAAAATATAGAGAAATATGAGAGAGGGGCAGAGGAAAGAAAGAAAATTAAATCACCTTTTTAGTACTTGTCTGGATTTTGCCTTGGCAGCTAGCACACTGAGATAGCTAGTACTAATCATATTTGTTTTTGTGTGGATATCTGCTTGTTCTTTTATTTTTAATTTACTTTTATTACAGCATTGAAATTTTTATTTGTATTTGCTTTTTTACTTAATTGGCAACTTAGGGTGGTAGCCAGAGACATGCAGAAGACATGAACCTAGATATACACCTGTCACCATGTACCAAAATCAAATCAAAGTGGATCAAAGACCTAGATAGCAAAACCCAAACACTGAATCTTCTAGAAGGCAAACTGGGCAAAAATGAATTATCACCTCATACCTATCAGGATAGCTATTGTCAAACAGGAATAATACAACAGTTCCTGAACACCATGCAATACAACTAGAACTTAATAATTAAAAATAAAAAAGTAGGGCTAAGGATGTATCTCAGTGGTAGAATACTCACTTAGGATACACAAGACCCTGGTAGAACATGTACCCAGGATGCATGAGACCCTGGGTTCAATTCCAGTACCACAAAAAAAAGGAATAGCCAAAAATACAGAACAGTCTTTGCACCTGAAAATTCAAAAACATGTTATTTAATAATGTACTACTCCATGGGGAAGTATACAAAAGAACTCTATGGGGGGTGGAGGAATGGCAGGCACAAGAGTTAAAGCACTTGCCTTGCAAGGTCAAGACCCTGACTTCGATTCCCCAATGCCACATAAGTCAGATATGGTGGCACAAGCCTGTAATTCAGCACTCAGAAGGCTGAGGCAGGATGACTGCTATGAGTTTAAGGCTAGCCTGAGCTACAAAGTGAGTTCAAGAGCAGCCTTGACTACAGAGTGAGACCCTGTCTCAATAAAAAAAAGGAAAAAAAGGGAGAAAAAAGAAAAAAGAAGGAACATTATGGGTATTTTTGAAAATGACCGTAAAATAATCCTAAGGAAAACAACATATCTTGATCTATAAAGAAAAATAGATACTATAATCATTTAAGCATTCAACTCCAAAAAGCTAGAAAAAGGAAAGCAAATAAAAGAAATTAGACCAAAAACAGAAATTCTTATCACCAGGGATGAGAGCATTAGAGACTCAGAGAATTCAGTATAGACACTATTAAAATAATTTTGTCTTGGGGAAGGGCAAAATAATAATAATAATAATAATTTTGTCTTTTTCCCTCTATAATTTAGCAACTCTTGCACAATTGCCTGTCTTTATTTAAGCCTACTACAAAACTACTTAGGTTTTGCCTGTTCCTTGGGTCTCACAGAAGAGACCCAATGTCACATAGGTCTTACATTAAGTAAACTTGCAAATTTTGAGCTCTTGTCCTATTAGTCGGCATTTTCCTTCCCCAGGACACTGGGAGTTGAGTTCAGGACTTTGTGCACAGTGAGCGTGCACCCTAGTTGTGCAACTACCTCGTGATAGTTAATTCTCGGGCCCAGTGAGAGAGCCCAAGAGTTAACGAGGAAGTCTACTTCCTTATACAGCCAGTATCTTCTCTAAATATCATTTCCAAATAGAAGATATCGGGGCCCTTGAAGAAATGTCTGATTCCATGTCTGGTGCAAGAAATGTACAAAATGAATCTTGTTGTGTTTTGGACCTGGAATGTCTCCCAAAAACCTCATGAATTTGGATGCTATAGGATACCTATGGAACCATGTGCTGTTAAGAAACGGGGCCTGGTTGGAAGAGTTGGAACACCAGGCCTTGCCCCAGAGGGGAAGATTACTACAGAACCTGGAAGGTAGCTCTGCCATTTCTTGCCCATGTGGTCTCCTGTCCGCTGTGCCTTGAACAGTTCTCTTCCTAGGCCTTTGCCATGTGCTTCCCCCATCGCCAGTCACCCATGAAATACAGTGAGACGTTCTGAAACTGTGAGCTAAAATAAATCTTTCCTCCCTTAAGTTACGGAAGTTGGGTATTTCTGTCACAGCAATGAAAAAGTAACTAAGACAAATCTGGACTATTTTATTCTACCAAAAAGTAAGGAAGCTCTCACATATTATTAGGAATGTGTGAAAGGATTTAGGAGCCAACCAAAAGAGGCCCTCAATGGCCAAATACGGAATAACCTGAGCACCAATAAAGATGAGAACAATAAACTGAAAAATATACTTAAATCTATGAATTAATAATAAGACTTTTTAAAATACTAAAATTGGAACATGCAAGGGAATCACCTTTTCATTTTCAAAACAGATAAATAAAGAATTAAATATGTATCCTCTCACTCATATAAGTAATAAAAGCACTTGTAAGCAAACAGTAAATAATAGGAAGTTTATTATAATGCATGACAAAGGAACGATTGAATTAGGATATCACCATTTTGTTTTATGTTTTTTTCCCACTATTTTTATTGATATCACCATTTTGTATGTAACCTGGCAATATAGGCAATGATCATCTACAGCTGCTAATATCACAGAAACAACAAAACACCACATGCCTGTAGATGGAAGAAATGGTCCACTGCCTGCGAAGCAGTCTTGTTCCTCATCACCCAAAAATCTGAATCTGCATTTGACCAAACCTCCTTCCAATTTACAAGAAAACCACAACTGATGAGAAATATTAAGTATGGTCAAAAAGACACTGAATGCCGCTGCCAAGTGCCATGAGGCGGAAAGACAGGGACCTTCAACACAAGAAGCGGCAGACAAACCTCACGTGACAAGTTGCAACTGGTTCATTGTTGTCAGCCTGTTGTGAGTTAGAACCGAAAGAAGCTGTGTATTGAAATGTGCCATAGGCGGGCCTGGTGACACAAGTCCGTGGTCCTAGCGCTCTGAGATGCTGAAGCAGGAGAATTGCAGATTTGAACCCAGCCTGGGCCACTTAGCAACTTGAAAAGATCATGTCTCAAAATTGAAAATTAAAGGGATCTGGGAATGTAGCTCAGTGCAAAGGTCCTGGGTTCAATCTTTAGTACCACAGAAAAAAAAGGAGTGCCATAAATCATGGACCAGCAACAAGACACTAACCACATTTGTCAATTTCATTGCAGTTGTGTTATCACAGCACATCAGATTCAAGCTTTTTAAGAAATGTCATCTCAGGAGATTAAACTTGGGGTCTATTATGATTATGATCCTGAGAGCAAGATTCAGAGTTCTCAGTGGAATCACCCAGTTCTTCTCATGTGAGAGCATGGCTGTTTCTCTAGATATTATGCTGAGGGAAAGAAGCCAACACAAAAAGGTACACACTGTATGATTCCACTTATATGAAATTCTAATACATCAACTTAAAGGTATTTAACAGAGAGACTGACTCAGAAGAGGCATGAGAAGACTTTCCGGGTGATGCAAATGCTCTCTCTGGATATGTGCTTGTCAGGACTGTCAGAAGAACCAAAAAAAAAAAAAAAAAAAAAAAAAAAAAAAAAAAAAAACCCTCATGGAACAATATCCTTGATAGCTTAGCATTTAAATCAAACATAAAAGGGTCAAAATGCTACACTAATGTTCCACCTTTTTATCAGCATGATTCATTGTCTACTATGTCCAGATCCAACACAACATGCTAAAGCCTAAGTGGAAGAGCCTAGTGTATGGGAGGCCCTGGGTCTGACTCCCCCAGCACCACCAAAAAAAGAGGAATGCTAAAATATAAAACCAAACACTCAAAAACAAGAGAAAAAAAAAACAGACCTAGAAAACTAAAGAGCCATGAATGAATTTTATTTTAAAACTACCAGAAAAAGACTTTAAAACACTTACGACTCATGTTCCAGAAAAGAATTTTTTAAAAATAGATATTGAATTTCATCAAAGAGCAAGAACCTATGTATTTTCACAGAGGAAAAAAAAAAACCTCTAACAGAAAGTGATTACATCTGAAATTAACAATTCAGATCAGGTCTGGTGGCACAGGCCTGTAATGCCAGCACTCTCAGAGGCAGAGGTAGGAAGACCACAAATTCAAACATGCAGCCTAGGCCAAAGAGTAACTCAATGAGATCAGGTCTTACTTTCTTGTTGCTGGTGTGGAATACCCAACATGCACAGTTAAGAAAGATTTGTTTTAGCTCACAGTTTCAGAAGGTCTCAGTCCATTCATGGGTGGCTGGCAACGGTGGAAGCACGTGGCAGAGACCAAGCCAGTGGAAAGATGTCACAGCATGGCGGTCAGGAAGCAGCTAAGCAAGGCAGGACAGAGCTACATATATCCTTCCAGGTCATTTCCCAGTAATCCACCCTTCCAGATCAAGCCCCAGTGTTCCACCCTTTCCAGCTAGGTCCTGCCTCTTAATAGCACATGATTCCATACGTACTCTACAACATCCACACACATGAGGCCTTGGGGAGACATTCCAGATCTAAATCATAACAGATACTATTTCCAAAAAGATGCACTGGGAAAGTAGCTTGGTGTTCAGTCCCTGGGCTCCATCTTAAGCACAGCCAAAAAAATTTCAATCGATGGTTTTAATGTTAGATCATCTACTGAACACAGAATAGAACACAGAATTAGGGACTTGAAGAATACGTCAGTATAAAGTAACCAAACCAAGTCAAAGAATGTTTAAAACAAAATAGGAAACACAGAAAAGAATGAGTTATAAGAAACATGATAACAAGGTCTAACATCCATATAATTGGAGTTCAAGAAGCAGAACAAAAGAATAGGACTGGAGTGATAAGGGAGACTCCAGGGCTGGGAGTGTAGCCCAGTGGTAGAGCACTGGCCTAGAACACGCAGTGCCCTGTGTTTCAGCCTTCTGCCTCGTCAACCTAATTCTTTGAGATACACTACACAGTGTGGTCAATATGTACACAGTAATGTACTGTACATTTCAAAACTGCTGTGCGTAAGCTTCACATGTTCTCACCCCCAAAACAGGTAAGTCTTTGAGGTGATACAGATGTTATTTAGCTTGACTTAATTACTCTATTTTGTATTCACAAATTGTAATACCAGTTGATACTTAAAAATATATGCAACTAAAATTTGACAGTTTATAATTACAAAAAAATTTTTTTGAGACAGGGTCTTGCTCTGTAGCCCAGGCTGGCCCTGAACTCAGTATGGAGCCCAGGCTGGTCTTGAACTCATGGCAATCCTTCTGCTTCAGCCTCCCAAGTGCTCTGATTACCAGTATGGACCACCACACCCAGCTTCTGTGGTGCGGGAGAATCCAACCCAGGGCCTTCATGCTGAGTTAAATTCCCCAGCCCATTTTTTAGCTTTTATTTTGAGGCAAGGTCTCACTAAGGCCCTAAGGCTGTGTTCAAACTTGTGATGCTCCTCCTGCTTCAGCTTCCCAGAGTGCTGTGATTGATTACAGGCTTGTACCATGGAGAATGACTTCCCCAATCATTCTTAAATAAAAGTCCTACAACTACTTTAAATCATGAAGATTCATGTTCAAGCCCATGAAATGACAAGAGTGTCACAGTGCGTTGAACAGTGGGCCTTGGCCTCTCCCACAGGTGGGGCCTGCAGTGGGTTAACTTCATTCAGCCCCAGAGGAGAACATGGTTCCCTTTCCCTGGAAGCTCAGCCCTTCCCTTCTGTGATTTTCACTAACCTCCCTTTTCTGACCTGGCCTGCTCCACCCACTGTGCAGCAATGTTTTTACGCTATACAGGGAAGGTCATGGCATGGTTTTGTGCCTCTGGCCTGCTACTGGCAGCTGATTCTCTTTGGTGTCCTTCACATGTTCTTACAAAGTATCACCAGTAAACCATTGCTGAGACTCTCACCGGCAGTTCCCCTGACCTCAAAGAGTGCACCCTTTTCCAGTAACTACGCACTCCGCACTCTGCTCATAGGAACCTACTCAGTATCTGCTAGCTCCTCCCACTAGCTAGGATCCCCTTTAGCTAGTGCGGGATTAGATATGAAATGACTCCAACCAGTTCTCCTCACACCAGTCCATGGGAAACAGTCACTGCCTAACAAACTTGGAAGAACAGGCTAACACCTACCTACTCATAACTCTCTTTAGTCCCCCCCTGCAAAAGGAAGCCAGCCACTTTCCTCTCTTCAGATTTCCAGAAAGAAATTGGACATCCAGAGAGATCAGGTGCATTTAGCATAGTATGGCTGTAGATGTAAAATGTGTATACATCCATTTCTCAAGCTGATTGTGATTGCTGTGTATCACAAATACATACTATTAAAAAGAATAACTTTGAAAAAAATTTCAGACATCAGTAAACTGCAAATTGATCAGTTCAGAGGTTCTATATTTGAAGAGCTCTCATGGAACTCTCTGGTTTGAGAAGAACTCATGTCCCAGTAATCCACCCTTCCAGATCAAGCCCCAATGAAAATCACATTTCTTCTTCTCTCCAATATAGAACAGGGTTCAGTGCCACCAGCAGCTCTCTTAAATGAACCTCTTCAAAAGTCCCTTACTGTTACAGTAAAGAAACTACACATCTTGACCAAATTATCAAAATTAGCAACACCCATAAGAAGGTAGACAGACACTGTGTATCTTACAATGCGAAGTTCCAAGAACATATTGCTTGTGTAGCATTTTGATTAACTGGAACATAATCATGAGAAGGTATCAAAAAACTCAAAATGAAATCATTCTCTTAACAAAATAGTATTCCTCAAAAATATCATTGTCATAAGGAATAAAGAAAGGCCGAGGAACTGTTCAGATGAGAGACAGAGAAACAAGTCAACTAAATGCAGTACATCCACTGCAGCCTCTAGTGGAGGAAAAACCAAATGCCATCTCAGACCTGCCAGGGCAGCTGCTGAACTGGAATGCGGACGGGAGCACTGTGTCCGGGTGAAACTTCCTGGCCCTGCTAACTGTCCTCTGCTTATATGACACAGTTCTTTCTCCTGGGAAGCATACAATGAACTATAAGGGCATGATGTATGCAGCTTAATCCTAAATATTTTAGGCAAAATATGAATGTACTGGGAGAAAGAATAAATTTCTCTTTTAATAATCAAATAAATGCAATAAAATGTTAATACTAAGTGAATTGTGATGAAAAGTAAATAGCTTTTTTGTCCCATTCTTGCAACTTCTCTGTAAGTTTGAAATTATTTCCAAGTAAAAAGCATTTTACAAAAAAGACACAAGTCTGCTCTCTCTCTTAAGTCTGTCAGAATATGACTCATTTTTTGTATCCCTGGTAAAGGGAAAGGAATCCTCAATTTATTCTTTTTAACCATTTCAACGTGAAACTAGCAACCAAATAAAGAGTGTATAAACATAATGAACACATGGTTTAGGGTATACTAACTCAAACACTGTGTGCCTAGGATGCAGATACAGAGAACCTGTCAATTTAAGGTTCCACACCTGTTACTTCACTCCAGGTAATTACTGTCCTGAATTTTCTGACAATTGTTCAGTTCTTTTTGAGAGAAGGGTGTTTGAAGATTGAACACAGGCCTTTCATACTCGGGTACGTCCCCAGACAACAGGGTCTCACTAAACTGCTAAGTTGCTCAGGATTGGCTTGAGCTCATTTTGGTTCCAGCCTCAGCCCTCCAGGCTGCTGGGATTTCAGGCATGTGCCATCACACTTGACTGTTCAATCCTTTTTTGAGACAGGATCTCGCTCTGTAGCCCAGACTCATCCTGAACTCACTATGGAGCTCAGGCTGGCTTTGAACTCACAGCAATCCTCCTGCCTCAGCCTCCTGAGTGTTGGGATTACAGGCTTGTGCCACGATGCCCAGTTTACGTGGTGCTGGGGAATCGAACTTGGATACTTAGTGTTTGCTAGGCAAGCACCTTAACTGCTGAGCCACTCCTCCAACCCATTGTTTTTCTTTTCACAGTTTAGACACATTTGTATATACAGCTTAACAATGTGTAATTTAAATGTGTGTGCTTTACATGGTATACAAGTAGAATGATACTCTTGTGTGATTTATATGTATTCATTCATTACTACATTTTTCAGAATTATTCATACCAATAAGCATAGTTAAGGCTCATTAGTTTTTGTTGCCATAAAAATAAATCAATATATACCTATATTACAACTCCTTTATCCAGCTTATTTTTTTATTTATTCATTGAGATAGAGTCTCACTCTGTGGCCTAGGCTTGTCCTGAACTCACTGGTATAGCCCAGGCTGGCCTTGGGCTTTGGACTCAGAATAATCCACCTACCTTAGCCTCCTGAGTGCTGGGATTACAAGCATGCACTTCCACGCCCAACTTTATGTGGTGCTGGGAAATCGAATTCAGTGCCTGGTACTTGCAAGGCTAGCACTTTAACTCCTGTGCCAGTCCTTTTGTGTATGTGCACCCCTCTCTCTCTCTCTCTCTCTCTCTCTCTCTCTCTCTCTCTCTCTCTCTCCCTGACAGTATTTTGCTAAATCACTGAACAGGCTGGGCTCAAATTTAAGATCCTCCTGCCTCAGTCTCCCAGACAGCTGGGATTACAGGCATGTGCCCCACACCAGCTGCACCTGTCTCTTGATGAAGACATGCATAAGTTTGCTCTAATCCTAAATACATACCTAGATACAAAACAGGTGGCATGCTTTACTGCAGCATGTTACTGCTGGCTAGTACTGTAAAGGATCCCCACAGAACGCCAAAATATTTTACAAGGTGTTTGTAACTGTATATATTCTCACCAGGTGTATATGAAAGAAGCTGTTACTCCATGATCCGTGGCAACACTTTTCTCTCATTCTGGTTAATCTGAATGCTGCTGTCTTACTAGGCTTTCCCTGGCACGACCTTCGTGAGCAGGAGTCTGGCCACGCCGTACTTACAGGTTGTGTGTGTTTATGAAATGCCTGCTCATGTCTCCTGCTCCTTTTCCTTTTCTTTTCCCTGTGCATCTGTAATGCTCGTCTACCCATTCTTTTCCAACTACGTGTCTTATATTCTCCCAACTTGTATCTTCTATTTCCAATGTCTTTTTTAAAATTCATTTTGATGTGATCAGATCAACTAATCTTTCATTTTTAGTGTGCACTTTTTGTGTTCTGTTAACAGAATCCTTCCTTAACTTGAATTCATAAAGATACCATCAAAAGTTTTGAGGCTTTTTCTGAACATAGTGGTACATGCTTGTAATCCAGCAAGTTGGGAGTTCAGGCAGGAAGATCCTAGGCCAAGGGCCAGCTTCAGAAGCTTAGCAAGACCCTTTCTCAAAACAAAAAATAAAAAGGGCTCCAGATACAGCCCCTGGGCTTGATCACCCATACCATCAGAAGAAAGAGGGGGAGGAGGAGGAAGACAAAAAGAAGAAAAGAAAGAAGAGGAAGAGGAATAAAAAGAAGAAGAGAAGGAGGGAAGGAAGGAAGGAAGGAAGGAAGGAAGGAAGGAAGGAAGGAAGGAAAAAGTAGAAGGAAAAGGTTTAGGGCTTTGGCTTTTATACTTCTTTCACCTACTGAGGCCTGATTTGTATACGGTGTATGGTAGGGTCCCTGACTTTGTTTTCCTTCTACATGAATAACCAATTGTACAGGTGCAGTGGCATACATCTACAGTGTGAGCTACTTAGGAGGCTGAGGATGGACAATTTCTATCAAGGCAGAATGAGTAACTTAAAAAAAAAACTTGTTTCAAAATAAAAATCACCTGTCATTCCAGCACTTTGGGAGGTTGAGGCAAGAGGATCACAAGTTCAAGCCCAGCTGGGTACTGCTGTGATATGGATCTGGAGTGTGCCCCAGTGGCCTGTGTATCTAGCGATACTGTGTACTGCTGGGAGGGGGAGCTTGGCTGGAAAGGGCAGATGCTTAAGGCTTGACCTGGAGAGGTGTTCTGGTTCTGCCCTTCCTCTAAGACTTGGCTCTGTTCTGTCATGCCATGAGGAGCTGTCTCTGGGTCGGCTCCAGCCCCATTCCTCTATTTCCAGCCAAATGCTTATGAGCAGAATGTGACCTTCTGAAACTGTGAGCTAAAATAAATCTTTCTTCTCTAAAGTTTTGGATGTTGGGTATTCTGTCCCAGCAGTTAAAAGAAAAAAAGTAGCTAAGACAGTAACTTAGCAACTTGGCAAGACCCTGTCTCAAAATGAAAACTAAATATATGGGTTGGGGCTATAGCTCAGTGCAAAGACCCTAGCTTTAATCCCCAGTACTTAAAAATAAATGTATGAATAAATAAATATTAAAAGAGCTTGTATTGTACCTCAGCACTCTTTGGAGTCAATCCTCAATATCAACACATTCAAACAAATACACTAACAATCCCATCAACTATAATTGGCCATTTGTTGAATAGTGTCTTGGTTTGATTCGGTGGTTTGGTTAAATTTGGTTTGGTTGTGATAGGGTTTTTCTTTATTGCTTAGCCTGGCTCTGAACTCACAATTCTCCTGTATCAGCCTCCCAAGCCCTAGGATTACAGGCATATACCTACCATGTCCTTTGAGCGACCATCTCTTATACCTGCAGATTTGCAGTGCCCTTACTGTCTGAGTATGTGTTGGGAGCTGATTTTAGGTTTTCTGTCTTGTTCCCTGGTCTATTTCTCTGTTCCTGTGCCACTGCAACACTGTGACAATTACTAATAACTGTAAATTTTAAGATCTAATACAAACTTACTATTTTTCTTCAGGAATACATTAGCTTTTGGACCTGTACTCCTCCACATCAATTACAGATTCAGTTCCTCAAATGAAAACTTTGCTGAGGACACTGGCATTTCGGTAACTCTCTGGGAAGAATTAGCACTCTTACGAGACTGGGTCATCTTCATCACATTGATTAGCTCTGTTTATTTGGATTTCTTGAACAATTGTTTGTTACATTTTCTAAGTTATTCCATAATTTTTGGTTCTACAATAAACAGAATCTTTTTTAAAGTTCTAACAGATTTTTCCAGGTGTATAAAAATAACTGAGCCTTTAATACTGCTTTTGTATCCAGCAGACTTGCTAAGTAATCCCTATCCATACTAGTAATTCATTTGTTGATTACATAGCTTTTATGTAGTGATAACCATATCATATGTAAATAATGAAGATTCTTTCTTTGCAAACATTATATATTCTTTTTCTTCTTATATCACTTGAGAATAACTCTCTATTCGAATAGAAATGATAATATACCTGCGGTATACTTTTTCCTAACACTGCATAAAAAGCATGGTGGTGTACACCTGTAATCTCACACTCAGAGAAGCTGAGGCAGGAGGATAATGAGCCCCAGCCCAGATTGGGCAATTTAACAACTTAGTGAAAAAAGAGGGAGTCTGGAGAAGTAGCTCAGTGTGAAGGTCCTGGGTTCAACTCCAGTACTCTCAAAAAAAAAAATCATTTCACAATTAGGCATATTTGCTGTGATTTTCCTGGAGATGGGCCTTATCAGGTTAGAGGATAGTCTGACTTGTGTGGAGTTAGATCCCTTCATTGTGCAATAAATGGTCATTTGGTTTTTTATCAATTCTTTATCCCTTTAATCTCATCAATTACATATATTACTTGTAATAAAATTGATTTTCAAATGTTAAACTAACTTGCATTCCCTTGGGAAGACTCCAATTTGGTCATGCCATCGTAATCATTTTTATCTACACATGGATCCGTTTGCTAATACTTCATGGATTTATGAACAAGATGGGGCTTATATACTTCTTGTATTCTCCTTCTTAACTTGAGTGCTGATCTAAATGAATCTCTTTCATAAAGAATAATGAGAACTTCAAAGATAAAGCTCTTGACAAGGAATAATTGCTTTCATCATCTTCCCATTCCCACTTCCAAGCTCTCTTACCCCATTCACAAAGAATGATATATAAAAATGATATATACTATGACTCATCTGTTCAATTTGTCATATTTTTGAAGAAACTGAGCAAATAAAAAAGGAATTGAGCAAATATAGGAAATAATATATACAATGATCAACAGAATTAAAATCTTGAGTTCTAATTCCTAATTTATAGTCAAAGATTACTCACAACTTTTGCCTGCTAATAAAATATAAAAATTACTTTAGAAATAAATTATGATCTATGATTTTCCACCACACCCTTTAGGATTATCTTAATACTATATGATGTAAATATTTGCTGAATTATTTTAGTTAAAAAGATACGCTAGCTAAAGCATGAAAATAACCTTACAGATTACAGATAAAGAAAAATAAAAATAAAGGCTAAGACTTAGGTATTTTACTGCTTCCTCTAAAAGTGAAGCTGTAGTTACCGAAAGAGTTGCTGTACTACCATACTACCACAGACAGAAAGTGAACAAAATTTGTTGATTCAGTTCTTTACAGGAAAGGCAATGTCTGGAAGCTCAAAATATAAAACAAGCAAATGTTGTACAAGCTATCTACTGACAATTTGAATGAAAATAACTAGATTCTAACATCTTAAGAATTTATAAATCCAAAATAAATAGTATAAAAACATTACTTCCTGCCATATTATCTTGAACTCTGGGACGTTATTTTCTGAAAGTACTATTTAAAAGGTTTGAGAACAATACTAATTTCTCAGAGTTCAAAATACATGGTGTAGTTATTTAGGCAAGTTATTTAGGCACTGGTTCTCATACTCTGGGTCTTTCCCCACGTCACATAGCCACTTGATATTCCCAAGTCATGGATTTTGCTGTTTGATCTCTGATTCAGATCCAAGATATTCTAAAATTCCAGAAGCCACATAGTCCTCTGAATACGCTAAGTATACATGTGCGGCAGCTCAAATGTACAAGTGCTTCCATCAACAGTCACTTCAAAGGTCATTAATAACTTACAGGTGTGAGAGTGGAAATGCCCTCTGCACTCCTCTGCCCCTTCCTGAACTCTGGTCACTCTCTCTGGGCCATTTTTGTAACAGTGAATTTTTAACTTGCCTTGGAATTTCTCCATTTTCTCTTGCATGGCTCTGGGGCTTTCAAGCAGACATTCCGAACTCATCTAGAAGATACACAAGCAGAGCAAAACATCTTGACATATTAATTCTGGTCTTTAAAAAAATCCTTATGTTATTAAGTTACTGAGAGTAGAACAAAGAAATTTAAATGTTTTGAGAAGTTACCTATAAAGGAAATAAAACAACAGGTAGGTAGTAAAAATTTGTTTGGTTTGAATTATGGGAAAATTTTGCTGGACTCTAACATCTGCTTGGTTTCTACCATTGCTGAAGACAGGCTTTAGTTTAAAATTTAACATCTCTAAAAAGGTCAATGATCTATTTGTGATAGAGAAGTTTAATTCACCACCAAGATTAAGATTTCACAATAGCAAAATGACAAACATTCTGGGCCAGTAACTGTTTGCTGTGCAAAGTGGCCATATGTACTACAGGATCCTGGCAGCACTCCTGACCTCTACCCACCACGAACCAATAGTCCAAGTGCCTCATACCCCTAAGCTGAGAAACCTAAAAATATTTCCAGACACTGTCAAACATCCACAAAGAAGCAAAATTATCTCCAGTTGAGGACGACTAGTCTACACAGATGTGTCTTCTGATCTTGAATTTATGAATATGAATCAGTTACATAATGGAGCAAGCCAAGTAAGAAAATGTGTCAGGCTTGATGGTGCACACCTATAATCCCAGCACTCAGGAGGCTGAGGCAGGAGGACTGCTGTGAGTTTGAGGCTAGCCTGTGCTACATAGTGAGCTTAGGGCCAGTTTGGAATAAAGACCAAGACTCAACCAAAAAAAAAAAAAATAAGGGTTCATGAAGTGTGTTTCTCATTCAGTGATGGGGTTTCTGCATAATACGAAAGTATCACTAAATTGATTACTGGTAACTAAAAAGGGGAAAAGTATCTTCCAAAGAACTGAAAGTCTTTATCTTAACCATGTGACCAAATGCAGCACCACTAGTAGTGCAACAAAACGACATTATGTACTTAACCTGTACCTAAACAAGCCTGTAGGATAACAGCAAATTTATGAGAGAGAAAGGAGCCAGTCCTAATGGTGCAGGCCTCTAATCCCAGCAGTGTTGGAGAAGAATGTAGGATTACAAATCTGAGCCCAGCCTGGGCACTTTAGCTAGACTCTGCCTCAAAATCAAAAGTATAATGGGCTGGGGATGTAGCTCCTCTTGGTGAAGACCCTCAGTGCAGTCGTCAGTATCAAAGATAGAACAGAACAAGTCAAATGACACTAGTAAAAAAATGATTAAGTTCGATTTATGAGATACACTACTTTTAAAAAGTAGCTTGAACTCTTCAAAAAGTTCATGTACTAAAAAGAAAGTGAGAGTGAAGTGTACTGGAACACACCTGCAGCCCCAGCACCCTTGGGAGCTGGGGCACAGGGATTGTGAGTTTGAGCCCAGCTTACATAATTTAGTGACTAAGCAAGATGCTGTTTCAAAATTAAATTTTTTAAATGGGCTGAGAACGTAGCTCAGTGCAAATGCCCTGGGTTCCTGTCCTCTGTACTGCAGGAAGAGAAGAGGAAGAAATAAAGGGAGGGAAAAAAGGAGAAATGAGGTGGAGGGGTTAAAGAGAGACTGAGATTAAGGCGTAATAGCTCGGTACTGGAAAAGAAGGTAGAAAACAGGAAGAAGGCAGGAGGAGAGGCAGGGGGAGTGAAGGGCTATGCTGATCAGAAAGGCACAGACATAAACGTAGAGACTTTGACTATATCTTCAAAAGAGAATCTATGAAAGACTTATGTGGAATCAATTAGAGAAATCTGAATATGAAACAGATACTAGACATTATGATATGCTAGTATTGCTACTTTAGAAAATGCTCTTATTCTTTCCAGGACTGGTAGCACAGTCCTTTAATCCCCCCTTTCTGGGAAGCTAAGGAAGAAGGATCATAAGTTGGAACCCAGCCTGGACAACTTAGTGGCTTAGCAAGATACTGTCTCAAGATCAAAAATAGAAGTGGGCAGGGGATGTAGTTCAGTGTGAAAGCCGTGGGTTCAATCCTCAGTACTAAAAATGTCCTGGCATCAAATGGCACATACATACGTATCTTTAAACTATCATTGTGTATAATAGGTAAATATAAGTTATATATTACAACAGAAAAAAAGCAAATGTGGCAAAATGTTAACAATTGTTGAGTACAGATGAGGATGTTCATTGTAGTATTGTTTTAGCTTTATTTATTTATAGAGATATATCTCCAGCCCTTTTTTTTTGAGATAGAATCTTGCTAAGCCAACTAAGATGCTAAGATGCTCAGACTCGGCTCAGACTTGTGATCTTCCTGACTCAGCCTCTCAGGCTTCTGGGACTACAGGCCTGTCTACATCCAGTTCAGCAGTTTAGCTTTGCTGCTGCTGCTGCTGCTGCTGCTGCTGCTGCTGCTGCTGCTGCTGCTGCTGCTTCTGCTTCTTCTTCTTCTTCTTCTTCTTTTTCATACAGGGTCCTGCTCTATAGTCCAGTCTGGCCTAGAACTCACGGCAATCCCCCTGCCTCAGCCTCTTCAGTGCTAGGATTACAGGCCTGAGCCACCAGACCCAACTTATATGGTGCTGGGGAATCAAACTCAGGGCTTTTCACTGGCTAGGCATGAAGTCTAACTGCTGTGCTATTCTTCCAGCCCTCAGCTTTTCTTATGTTTGAAAAGTTTCAAGGTAAAAAGTAGGGAATAACAAAAATATAATTATTTAATCTATAATAGGATTTAAAGGATCACATATTTTTCTCATCACCAATAATATTTATTCAATGTAAAGTAGTATGAATGACTTAAAGACATAGCAGTATATAATCCCTGACCATTACGAGAAAAATATTAATTCATTTATCAGAATCAGGAAGGAAAGAGGCTCTGAAAAATAAAACATAACAATTACAAAGTTTAGAATCAGACCTGAATAATACTAAGAAAACTTTTAAGAACTTTTTATTGTCCATCCGGTATGTAAGTTGTAGTAGCCCACTGAATTAACCATGAGCTCTCACGACTCAACCCACGTCAACCTATCCTATAAACAGGCCTCACTTTGAAACCACCAATCTGATGATACTCATCCCTGCTCGGTTGCTGCATCCAGGTTTCCTTTTAGTACCTATCTGCTTCTCGACTCTAGCCTTCACTGTTCAAAGGTGACTCAATTGTTCATCTCAAAATGACAGAATTTTGTTCTGTTTTTTAGGCCTTAGCTCATATTGTTACATGTTTTATTTGGTTTTAGTTTGGTAATTATTTTAATTCACAATTACTCTGTTATTTTCAGCCCATATAGAAAATTGAAGCTCAGTGAGGTCTATTAGTAATATGTCCAATTTTATCTGGCTAACAAAGTCACCAATAGGATTCAAACCCAAGTTTTCTGCTGAAATGTACTGCCTAAGGAAAAAGGAAAACTATGTGGTGTGGAGCAAAAAGCATGTTTTTTTCAGTCAGTTCAAAATGAAAAACCAAGTGAATGAAGAGTACCTCAGCTGATGTGTACATTGAGACTTCTGCCTCTCCTACCAAGCACCAAATACTCAAATGTATTCATATAGTCCTTATCCAACAGTGTGTCCATAGCACATACTCTGGCCATTACTGTATTACTTCCCAATACTCTGACTTCCATCAGAAATTTCCTATGTATTCCATGAAATTGATGATCTAAACTTAGATTCCATGGTGTATGAAATTACAAACAGATGACCATCTGGATTAACATTTTACACATATGCATTTTAACTAGGACTTACTAAACATCACACCTTAAGTCAAGCATCAAATTAGAAAATCCATGCACTATGAGGGCAGACTGGTGGTTCAGTGCTCCCTTCAAATTAAGCCTTCTATAAAGCTATCTGAAAAGAAGAATTAGAACAGAAAAAAAAGACAGGCTATCTGCTTTGTGAGATCGTATATTTTGCTATGTAACATATTTTCATGATTTAGAAATCAAATAATTTAAAAAGTATTCACTAAGAAGCCTCAGCTACGAGGCCGGGGTGTAGCTCCCCCGTGGAGTTCTTACACAAGGTCTTAGTCACTGTCTTGTCATAATACCCAACACCTCAAGGGAGGAAAGGTTCAAGCTACCAGTTAGGCCACTCACAACCAGGGTAGGTGCCCCTCCTTCATATCCTAGCTGGCAAGTCAGCAGCACACACCTGAAAGCTCTTCCCTCGGCACCCCACAATCTCAACAAGTTGACACAATTCCTCCAGGTCAAACCCCAAGCATCTGCCTCTTCCAGCCAGGCCCTACAACCCAAAAGCAAACAAAGTTCCACGGGTATCCCATTACATACAAATCCACGAGGCTTTTGAGAGATACTCCAGATCCAAACCATAACCCTATATGCCAAGGATAACTAAGCTACCCAACTACTCTGTCTCTAGAATGGTTTTATGCAGCAAAGTCCATACCTTCCTTGAATCATTACATAAAAATTTCTATCAGATTAGGCATTTTTGTGAAGATAAGTTTCATGTACTCTTTCTCTTTTTTGTGTCAAACCCATGGCCTTCACTCGGAGCTATGCCCCCAATCAATTTTAGTTCATTTTTTTTTTTTATTTTCAAGACAAGATATCACTAAGCACTAAGTTGCTGAGAGAGGGCTCAAACTTGTGATCTTTTTGCTTCTGCATCCCAGAGTGATGGGATTACAGGCCCGAGACACCTAGCCCAGCAAGTTTCATGTGTTCTTTACCAATTCTTATGCCTGGTCTTTTTTCTTGACTTATTACATTAGCTACAAGGATATGAACTTGGACACAACATTTTTTTTTTACTTTTTTGAGATAGGGTCTAACTCTGTAGCCCACGCTGGCCTTGGACTCAGGACAATCCACCTGCCTCAGGCTCCCCAGAGCTGGGGTTACAGGCATGCACCACCATGCCCAGCTTATGTTAGCACAATATTGAGTAAGTGTAACGAGCACTAACATCCTTATCTTGTTCCCAATGTTAGGAAGAAAGTACTGATTTTTACCACTGAATATTATGTTAGCTGAGAGTATTACATTAGCTAAGGGATTTTTTTGCAGATGCTTTAGTTCAACAAAATTCTTTATTCTTAGTTTGCTATGAATTTCTGCAATGAACAAGGGTTAAATTTTGTTAATTTGCTTTTTTCTGCTTTTATTAGAATGGAAATATTTGTATTTATTAAATTCATTACTAAATATAAAACTAGTAGCTCTTAAATTCCTTCTCATTTTTGGCATTTATATTTCTCGAGAAATATGTCCAAGCCTAGCCTAGTGGTCCATGCCTGTAATTCAAGATTTCTGGGAGGCCAAGACAGGAGGATCACAAGTTCAAACCTAGTCTAGGCAATCTAACACCTTTACAAAATCAGGCCAGGTGGCAGGCACAGGCTTATAATGCTAGTGCTCTGGGAGGCCGAGTAAGGAGAACTGCAAGTTCAAAGCTGTGAGTATAACTCAGTGGTACATAGCAACAGATTACACTTTTAATGTCTTTTTCCCCCCTATGGTACTGAAGATCAAGACCTAGTCCTTCACATTCAACTATTAATACATCCCCAGTTCATTTTTATTTCACAATTTGAGACAGGGACTCCATAAGTAGCTAAGTTCCCCAGGCTTTGTTCAAACTTGCAATCCTCCCACCTCAACTTCCCAGAGTGCTGGGATTACAAGCATGGGCACCTGCACCCAGCTACAGCATTTTTTCTTGTAATCCAATTTCCTCTTCTTCTGTGTTTAATAATTTCTTCCTCTTGTACATTCTATATCTCCTGCAATAATTATCAGAGGCTGTGAAATGTAAATTCTCTTTTTTTTGTCAAAAATTTTTATTTAGCCTTCTTTCTTTTGTGGGGAGAGGGGTGTTCAAAGAATCAAACCCAGGGCCTTCATACTGAGCTATATCCCCAGCTCATATTCATTTTAAATTTTGAGACAGAGTCTTGCTAGGTTTCCAAGTTGTCCAGTCTGAGCTCACACTTGCAATCCTCCTGCCTCTGCCTCCCAAAGTGCTGGCATTACAGGACTGCACTGCAGGGTGTGGCTTAGCCCTCATTTGTGAAAATAATAATTTAGCTGGGTATAGCATTTGAGGTTCCAGTTACAATCTCTCAGTCCTTTCCAATTATCATTCCTCTGTCTTCATATATGTCTGTGGAGTAGTATGTTACCAAGGGAAATGTTTTTTCTTTATATGTAATCTTTCTACAGTTTCTGATACTACTTTTGCCTATATCTGAATTCCCTGGAACAATTTACTAGCTAGGCCTGGTGGCACAGGCCTCTAATTTCAGCACTCTGGGAGGCTGAGGCAGGAGGATTGCAAGTTCAATCTCAACCCCAGCAAATTCGCAACAGAGCAAAACCCTGTCTCAAAATCGGTAAAAATGGGCTGGTCATGTAGCTCAGTGGGAAAGCCTTAGGCTCAGTACCCAGTACCACAACGCATACACACACAGAGACACACAATTTTCTCACTTTAATATTACTTAGTGTTTCATTTGTTTGAGACAGGGTCTCAGAATATAGTCCAGGCTGGCACTGAACTTACCATATAGTTCAGGCTGGCCTCGAACTCAAGGTGATCCTCCTACCTCAGCCTCCTGCATGCTGAGATTACAGATGTGTGCCACCACACTGGCTTACTTTGTCTTATGTAGTCATTTTCCATACATGCCTTAACCCTACCATAGAGCACATGCTACTTGGAACTAAATGCACAAAATGCTATAAATCTTCTCCTATAAAGAAGCACCATGTTCTTCCCATAAAATGGATACTGGTAAGTAAAGAAAAAGATAAAGATGCTTTATGTGTATTGTCTCAGAGGATGCCCAGACATGTTAGTTTACTGACAAATGGTTAATATTAAAAATAACAAGTTAGTAAGTTATGTATACATTGATTATCTTGTTCCTAATTTATTGTTTGGCTTTCAACATACAGTTGGCATTCTTATTGGAACTGTTTACACAACAGAAAGTTATTTATTAAGCTCAGCAAAGTTTTTGCCTGCCAATTTGTGAGGTTATCATTGTGTGCACAGATCTGTATATGAGTGACTGTACCAAGGAGGGAAACAGTATCTACTGGGCCCCACATACACAGTCTAAGCTATCTCTACTACTGAGATTCACACCTACCTGAGCAAATCCGAAAAGACAAAACAACAGTCATCTACAATGCATTTATAGAAAAGATTGAAAAGCCTCTTGCAAGTAAGCATATAACCTTCAACAAAGACGTTCAGGTAGCTTGATCTGAAACAAAGAATGGTATAAGTAACAGGCACCAAGGCCTTAAATTAGGAATGTTGGGGAGGCTGGAGGAATGGCTCAGTGGCTAAAGCGCTTGCCTACCAAGCACTAAGTCAAGCACCAAGTACCCAAGTTTGATTCCCCAGCACCACATAAGCTGGGCATGGTGGCACATGCCTATAATCCCAGCACTCAGGAGGTAGATACAGGAGGAGTGCCATCAGTCCAAGGTCAGCCTGGGCACCATAGTGAGTTCAAGATCAACCTGGGCTACAGAGCAAGACTCTGCCTCAAAAAAAAAAAAAAAAATGTTGGGCTGTGCATAATAATACATGCTTGTAATCCAGTACTCAAGGAGACTAAGCAGAAGGACTGTGAGTTTGAGGATAGCCTGAGATACACAGGGATTCAAGATCAGCCTGAAATACATAGTGACATCCTATCTCAAAAAAGAAAAAAAAATGATTCACAACATATTCCTCAAATCTGTAATGTAGTCAGATTTTATTAATCTACCACACTGAAAACAATCATACACTCTATGAGTATGATGTTCTAAAATTCAGGTACTTTTCTGACTTTTGAGAAAACAACTATTTTAGTAACTGAAAATTCCTACATTCCCCTCTAGCTTATATTTAAAAGAGCTTAAAACAAAATGCTCACAGAAATCTTCTCAGAATGACAAACAATAAGAAAAATGTCAGGTAAGAAACTAACGTGTGGGGCTGGAGGAATGGCACAGTGGTTAAAGAGCTTGCCTAGCAAGCCCACAGCCTGGAGTTGATTCTCCAGCACCACATAAACTGGGCATGGTGGTGCATACCTGTAACCCCAGCACCAGAGAGGCTGAGGCAGGAGGAATGCCCTGAGTCCTAGGCCTGCCTGGGCTACATAGTAAGTTCAGGACCAGCTTGGGCTACCTAGTGAGTCCCTGTCGAAAGAAAGAAAGAAAGAAAGAAAGAAAGAAAGAAAGAAAGAAAGAAAGAAAGAAAGAAAGAAAGGAAATGAAAGAGAGAGAGAGAGAAAGAAAAGAAAAGAGTGAGAGAGAAACCAACTAGTGGTGTTACAAAGTATTTTTTTTCCCTAAGAGACAGAAGGGACAAAAACACTGAAGTTATTTCCACACAATATAGTCATTTTACTATAAAATAATACTTTGTATTTACCTCCTTCAGTTCTCAGAATATGTCAGAAAAAAACATTTTTTAAAGTTTTTCCAGGAAGAATAGAAATATAAATACTGAAATGGTTTGGTTGTACAGATCTCAAATGAAAACCCAAACCTCACCTTTCTTACTGTCTTTTTGGCCAGAAACAGCATTAACCATCATGTAAAAAGGAGTAGGGAAGGTCACAGCAATGTCACAACACATACCTTGCAGAAGAAAGAGCAGAAAGGAAAGGGACAAGAGTTGAGAGAAAACAACAGGCAACTCCAAAATACTGGCCACGGAGGAATGGCACAGCGGTCAGAGCACTTGCTTTGTAAGCAAAAGGCCCTGAGTTCGATTCCCCAGCAGCACATAAAGCTGGGCGCGGTAGCACATGCCCGTAATCTCGGGACTCTGAGGCAGGAGGATTGCCATGAGTCCAAGGCTAGCTTGGGCTCCATAGTGAGTTCAGGACCAGCCTGGCCTACAGAGCAAGGCCTTGGCTCAAATAAAAAATAAAATACTGAGCATGACCCCAACCTGTGAAGAACACTTGAAGTTCTTCCATGGACTGGGCAATGACCTCGAGGAGGCATTTCTAGTTAGCGACGACTAAATGCAAACTCAAAATGAAGGAGCCACGGAAAGTTAAGAGCTCCACAAGGTGCTCCAATCTTTGGGCAGTTGCCTTACAATCCCACGGCCAAAAATAACCTTGTAGGGAAATGCAGCTATGCCAAGTACTTCAGGTATCAGTTAAAATTTCCTCCTCTTCTTTATGAATTTATATTATTTATAAAACATTTGACACATGTTTAAACACTTACACAGCGCCTCCATCTCCGGAAATAAGACTTGTTCAGCTGAGGAGGAAAAAAAGCATATAATGAGGGAGTTAACAAGGGCTGATATTTTTTAACAACGTTCTTTAAAAACTGAAAAACCTCTTTAAACACCAGGAACAGCTTAAATAATTCATTCTGGGCCTGAGGGGCCCATGTGGATGGTCCCCTGTTGGGGCCCTTTCAGGCCTCTCCCTCTCTAGGATTCATCCCTGATGGTGGGCCGCCATGAGGGGTTCCAGACCCCAGCCCCACCTGTGTCTCTATCTGTCAGGCCTTCTGCGCCCACGGAAGCTTCTAGTTGAGTAGAGGTAGGTCGAGGTCGGAAGTCGCCCAGGGCAGCCGCGCTGTCACCGGTGGGCGCCAACGGGATGCCGGAAGCAGGCGGAAGTGCGGCCTTGCGGGCGTGTGGCGACCCGCGGGAAGCTTGTTCGAGGCCGCTGCAGAGTCCTGGGTAGCTGCAGCGGTGGCGGGAAGCCCCGATCCGCAGCACGCCCTGGGGGTTCGTGGGCCCACGGGAGACGGCCGCCGCGAGGGAAAGCGGCCTCGAGGCCAGCGGGGACGCTCCGCGCAGCTGCTTTGCGGGCGGGAGCTCACGGGGCCAGGGAGCGCGAGTGGCCGCGGGAGAGTGGGGTGTGAGACGCCGCCCCTCGCGGGGCCTGGCGGCGGCGGGAAGCACCTGCCCGCGCTCACCTTGACCCCGGGCGGCCGCGCGGCGCCCTCGGGGCCCCTCCGGGCCGTCCCCGCGGGACGTCCCACGGCGAGGGGACCGGGACCCTCGCGGCGCTCGGGCGCTGCCCTGCCAGGCGCGACCCGATGCCCTTGCCCGAGTCCCGCTTCTCAGGGCAGAGGGAGTTCAACGCTACCGAGGAAGGCGTCTCCACGGAGGAATTCGTCCTGCTTCACTTCCAGAGTCAAAAGCCCCGAGGCCGTCGGTTGTGCGGAGAGGAGCGGTCGGCGCGGACCGGCCCGCAGCTGATGACAATAATGGTCCTCACACACGCGGCCCCGCGCCCCGGGGCGCGCGTGTGCACGCACAACTTGCCCCCTCTAGCTGCTCAACCTTAGTATTCCGGGCATGCAGTTTTCAAAAACTTGCTTGACACGATGACAAAGACATTTAAATGCCAGGACGCAGACTTCGCTTTTTAACCTGCTGAGAGGAGCTACTTTCAAAGATTCCCCTCCGCGAATAAACTGGCGAAAAGTAGGGTGTACACTTAAAAATTAAACACCTTACCGTCAATGCAACTTGCGTTAATCGGGTTTCTAAGGCGATAGCCATCTCTGTCTTTCCCTATTCACCCAAATAATGCCCCAAGAAGGAACCCCTTTACACAAGAGAGCCCGGGGGGGGGGGGGGGGGGGGGGGGAATGAATTATACCCATTGCTAGTAAAAATCATCTTAAATCAATAGAGCACCACTTGAACTTGAGTTTCCATTGTTTCACTGAACCATCAATGTTTTTAATTAAACAGAGCTACCCTTTCTGTTAAAACATTACATAAAAGGGTTAGGTTTCTACTTTTGTTGAGGCAGCTGGCGTTTGTTGGCTGTTGTGTTTGAGCAACAGACTGTTCAATACAAGCGAGAAATAGCTCAACGCGCTCTTAATAGACCTGTTTCAACAATGTACCTTGAAAAGGAATACATTGTGTTATTGTGTTAGTTTGCAACAAACCTATTAAAAGAAAAAAAGCATCCATCAGGTCTAACAAAACGCATTTGTATTATGCATACTTATCTGCTCCAAATACTCCCCTTGGCACAATGTCTAGAATTCAACTAGATCATCAAGAGCTGGACAGAAAAACACATACAAGTTAGGTAATGATACACGGTCTAAAAACAATAATAAAGGAAAGCCTGAACAGATGGAAATCGCTACTTTTTATGACAAGTAATGCAACTCAAATTGCAAATGTGGGATTTCTGCGATAATTTTTTAAAAAATACTCGTAGCATGGGACTATTGATCCAAATCCCATATCTGGAACTAATCTGATACATTTTCGATAGCAATTTGTTTCAGAGAAACACTCAAGTCAGAAGCGATGCAGTTTTAAAACAGAATTAAACAGCGCAAAGATCCTGGGTCTTTAGGGAAATGCGTGAAACAAACAAATCGAAAGCCAGGGTTCCAGCCAAGAGGTTGGGGAGCGGCGCTGTCTGGCAGTAGGAAAGGAAGTGCTTCTTGAAAGTGCTTTCTAAAAAATGATTTAAAACCTCGTTTTATGCATTTTAAACACAAAGTGAAACTTGAAGAAAAAAATGATATTCCGGTACAGGAAAGAATTTATGGTCTATTGCGGAGAGGGCTGCCGCTTGGACCATAAACCTTAGGGGGAAAAAAGACACAAATGATGAGGCTAATTTAGCTCTGAGATTACTTAGCAGAAAAGGCACCCGAAGCAGCATCTGTCAGGGGAGACAGCTTTTGCATCGGCACAAGGCATTTGGTTTGGTTTCCTACCTGAGTGTCCAAAGTTCAGTTTCAAGTGCAAGAATTCGGGGACTCAAGAGAATAATAATTATGTACAACTGAATTCAAACGTACCAGAGAGAGAGAGAGAGAGAGAGAGAGAGAGAGAGAGAGAGAGAGAGAGAAAGAGAAAGGATATACTTAAGTTACAATAGCACTTTATGTGAAAAGTCTATGTGAAAAATAGATGAAGCACTATTTTGCCCAATAAAATTAGTCACTTGTTACACTTCTGGATTAATAAGTTATCCATGGATTTTTAAAAAATATTCTGAAAATTTAGGTGATAGTTTTGCCATATTAGAAGACCTGTTAGACACTTATGGAAGGCAATCTGAAATCAGATGGTTGATATGATACTCTCCATTTCAAACATTTACTCTTCTCAAAAAAATGCATGTGTTTGTGTGTGTGCATGCACGAGCTCGTGTGTGCATGCACTGGATGTTTCTTGAGACATATTTGACTTTTCATTTACATCTTCTAGCCCAAATATACTTTAAAGTAATTCATTTAGTTTTAAAAATAGAGATGAAATCATAAACTTCAAATTACACATCATCAGATTACCTTCTCAAATCTATAAGGTTAACAGAAGAGTTGACATTTTCAAGGTGGGAATTTTTAATGCATATGATAATCTACCAAATATGAAAAGAAATTCACTATAGATATAATAAGAAATCTTGACT
The DNA here is from genome assembly GCA_004027205.1 of Ctenodactylus gundi. Lineage (NCBI taxonomy): Eukaryota > Metazoa > Chordata > Mammalia > Rodentia > Ctenodactylidae > Ctenodactylus > Ctenodactylus gundi. Next base: position 67,161 of record PVKB01002018.1, on the reverse strand, counting down.
GAAGCTTCACAATATTTTTGTTTTCATTTAGAACTTGTAGAAATATTTGTATGTCTGAAGTTAAGCTATCAAGAGGAAATGTTCAATGCATTTTAATTCGAAGATTATTCAAATAAACTCAGAATCATGAAAACTCAGATCATTTGAAAACCCAGCAAAGGAAGAATACATATTTTAAAGGAAGACTTTAATCTGATTCTTTATTTTGCTCTTGGTCTTGAAAATCCTTGCTTGATTCTCTAGTCTTGCAAAGAATCTTAAATAGTATATAAAAGTTAAATGTTTTTTTTTTTGAGATGGAATCTCAACTCTTTAACCCAGGCTGAAATGTTATTATTTATTTAAAGTAAAAGTCCAGAAAGTATGCATTTTAATTCACTTCCTCTGAAAAACCAGGGAGAAGAGGATCACATAAGATTGTCTTTTATACGCTCTCCAATTTTCCTAGAAATTCCTCACCTGTTAATCTCTTTTAGTCTGTAGAAAGTTTTAACTAATCAAGTCCTTAAAAAAAAAATAACTTTTCTGCCGTTGATCCCAGGAAGCATGCAGTTTGAAAGATTCTGTGGAGCACATTTTCAAAACATCAAGCTCCTTCCCACTTTCTGGTCTGCCTGAGGGAGGTAAATGAGTATCCGTTCAGATCTTTTGTTTTTTTAGCTCCTGTGTATGGGAAATAAAAAAGGGTTAATGCGTCTTGAACATTTCTGCCGCACGCGATTATTTCAATGCCATTCTCTGGTGTTGTGTCTGAAAAACTGGTGGCTGAGCCCACTGTCCACAGCACCAGACATTCAGTGGGATCCACCCCTGGGCACAGTCATCCGAGGGAAAAGATTCAGCTTGCACACTTGATTAAAAACAGCCGAACAGTTTCTGCCCCGTTAAAGAGCTTTGTGGCTGGGCAAGCTGAGTAAATTGCCTCAGAGAGGAGCTGGCTGAAGTCTGTGTCTCTTTCAAAAGAGAGTAGAGAGAACTTAGAGGAAGCAATCAGAGAGCAGTGGGCTGCAGAAGGACTCCTTGTCTGCCAAAACCCCCAGTTAAGATCCACGTTACAGGATTTAGGTGCTGAGAGGAGTGATTCTGCATTGCAATTTTTCACCTTAACTTGAAAGGACAGTGGAACACACCAAAGACCCGCGTAAATGCTTGGAAGTTAATTTATTTCAGAGTTACTGAGAGACCTTTTGTTTTCCATTTGGCAAATATTTCCAGATATGCTTCTCCTCTTAAAGTTATATTGTCAAAAATATAAGTAAAAGAAAAAGACAAAGGTGGGGGGGATAGGAATAAATAGTGTGGAGGTTGGTGAATAAGCAGATGTCTGTCAGCATCTTTATACTGATATCTTGTTATTTTTCTGGCTCAGGATGGTTTTATGGTAAAGACTAAAGACATCCAAACATGAGCAAAAGTAGGAGATTTTCTTGTGTGTTTTAACAATAAAATGAAAACTGTATCATTGTGCCTGTGTGTTCTCCTTCAGATTTTATTCCAGAAAGTGGTGCCATTTGTTACTTTTTGTGGGCACAGGAGAAAGAAAATATGATACATTGGGGGATTTTTTTTCAGTAGAGCTGTGTTTAGTTTTAATTTTCCTGTATTTTAAAATAAACACTTTGACCAAAGCATGTTTGATCTTTGCAAGAAGGAAGTATACATCGTGAAGGAATGTGCAGGGCCTGAGTATGAAAATGGGGTTGTGACTCACAGCTGCAGGCAGGGAAAAAAAAGGCGTCGTGGTGTCAGCCAGAGGTGTTCAGTCTAATAATTCAAGCTGTAAACTGTATCCCCTAAAATTACCTACATAATAAATCATTGTGTGAAGAAAAAAAAAAGTTTGGACTGAAAAGTGTAAGAGAAACAGAATCCTCAGGAGACTTCAGTGCTGGGACCTATTGGCAATGATGTGAAATATGGGTTTATTTTGCCCCAAACTTTAAAAGACAAAATAATACTGGAAATTACTCTAGCACAGCTGATTTTTTTTTTCTGGCATGAGTTTCAACACATTTCTATATAGTCTGTCACAGAAATGGGTTTGCATTTTTCCCCCTCCTGTTCACACAGCTAAAAAAATGCTTTATGGGATTTACTTGTCACTTTCTACAGTTCTGAGGGAAAACCTCTATTCAAGAATGGCTTTATTTTAGAAAAAAATATAAGTAAGTTGTCAAATGCTTATCAATAACACAGGCAGGAATCTTTCTGAAAATTCCCTTAGGTTCCTGTCTCCTATTTCAGTGTTGCTTGTAGGTACCAAGGAAAACACTAAAATTTTGTGAACGGGTGAATTAGCTTCCCTGAGAACTCAATGCTAGGTTGAAACACTTAGACCCTGCGGTTGGTAAGGCCAGCGCCAAATCCTGGAGACTCGAGAAATGAGAACGTTTGGGTATAGAACGGACCCGCTTGCGGTAGAAAAGAGCTTCGGTCCCAGGCTGAAGCCAAAGTAGAGAGGCAGTGTCAGAAGGAAGTTTAAAGGCCAAGGACACACGGAGTCTTTGAAACAATAAGGGTGAGGGAGTCAAGAAGCAGACTTGCCAACGCCACATTGAAACAATTTATTTTATAGGATCCCCTACATTTCCAGAATTAGTTAGCGGAGTCACGCTGGGACCATGGGCTGTGGGTTCTTTGCCACTCACCAGGGCACTGCGACGGGGACAAAGTCAAGTTGACACTGGTCCCTTTTACCTGGGCATTTCCTATGGAAATAGGAAGAGGAGGGAGCAGAGAGAACAGACCCACCGAGGCTCGGGAAGGCTTGCAGCGAAGTTTGCAGAAAAGATTCGCTGGGGGGGGGGGGGGGGGGGGAAAGGCCAGAGCAATTAAAACCCCCACCTCGGCTCATTAGTATTCATGACCGAATGTCCGGCTTTTCTGTTTATTTAGCTCCCAGGATCAATATCCGAGCAGCGTGGGCCTGGGAGGAGCCCAGGTCGCACCCTGCGTGAGCCTGACCTTTCGCGCCCCCCCCCCACCACAGGTCAGAGCATCTTCAGAGCCACCGGCCGCCGCAGCACCCGCGCTCATTAAAGCCTCCATCCCCAGGCAGCCGGGGTGGGGGCGCGCGCCGGGGGGGTGGGGGGGGACGGTCCGGAGGAAGGGACGCGAGCCGCGGCCACTCGGAAGAGTTTCGGGAAACCACTCTCGGCCACACTAACCGCTGTGGGCTCAGTGGGCCAAGAAACAGAGAGAGTGAGAGAGAGGAGAGAAAAGAAAAAGAAAAAGGAAACAGAGTTGACAGTAGCAGGAGGCTGCAGCGCGGCTCCGGGCAGACCCTTGCTGAATCGGCCTCGCTCGGGCTAGACATTTTAGGGTTGGTTTTTTTCGGGGCAACTTGAGACCCTCGGATAAAGGAACGTGACACCCACTCTCAGTTCTAGCCGAGGACCCGGAGCCCCCGAGGCCTCCGTCCGCCTCGGAGGAGCAGCCGGTCGCGCAGCGTTAACCACGAGGACTGTCTTTGACATTAGGAACATCATTATTCATTCTACTCCCCACATTCCCTGTCTGCTGCGCTGCGCCCCGTTCCGCTCCGCTTTGGGGTAGAGAAAACCGGGCGGGTGGCAGGGGGAACAGGAAGGGACTGGGGGCGGGGTCGTTTCTTTCCTCATGCCAGAATTAACTGAAAGGCAGAGACGGTTCAGGACAGGCAGGTGAAGAGAGCACCTGGTTCTTTACAGGGCCTGGGGGTTGACCCGGGAGACCCCAATTGTAGGTAGCTGCCCCGGGCACCACTAGAATGGAGCTAAGAGTCATAGCGGTGCTACCAGGCGGGAGATCGGGTTGGGTGGAGGAGGCAGGGGCGGCCTGCACCCATCTAAGGATAGGAAGGGGTGAGGGGAAGAGTGAGGGCGCATCCCTTGCTGGGTTCCTTACCCCACCCCTCTCCGGAGCCACCCACTAGCAAATCTTTAGCTTCGGGTCCTTCTCATCCAGGCAAACCAAGGGCTGAGATACATAGAACATCGTGTGTGGAAGGGTGATGGGTCCTGGGTGGGGGGCTGGTCTGTGTGTGTGCGCTTGTGTGTATGTGTGTGCGTGTGTATGCTTGAAGGGGCACCCTCAGCCCCTGCCTGGTGGCTATGCTCCACCTCATGCCCCCCATTGGGCAGGAGGTAATGCTGTCCCAGGGCAGGGAGGGGAACAGGAGTGCCCCCCCCTTCAAATGCGTCCCAGATCCTAGCGGTGGTGGCCTCGGGGGGAGGGGGGTGTGACTTGGTGACCCCAGCCTCAAGAGTTCTGGGGTTGAGGAATAGGTCTTATAGGGCTGGAATGCGGGGAAAGGACTGTGTCCTCGAGTTCCTCACCAGAGAAGTGAGCTTGGGAATTCCAGGACGGGACAGCATCCTGGACATTCTGGTTCCAGTCGCCCACAACCTTGACCTGAACTCACTGGGACATTGGGGCTACCTTGAATATGGTTTAGGGACGTTCTCATTTGTGTTCCCCAGTTCAAACCGACACGGTTGCTTTTACCTTCAAAGATATCAATTGAGACAAGTCTGAGGATTTATGCTTCAAGCACCCAATCCAGTCTGCAAAGATCAAGACTCCCACAACCCCTAAGAGAAACACAGCGATGATCAGCTGGGAGGGGGGAACGAAGCGGGGACGGGAGGAAATGGTGACATTTCTCTAGGCCGGGTTCTGAATTGCCAGTTAAAAAGAGAAACCGTTCCTTGAGGTCTGCTGGGTTAGCATTGGGCCAAGGCGCTCCAAGGAGGTACTAGACTATATAATCAGTCAATCACAAGCATTTATTGAACCCCAACTTTGGATCCTGAGGGCTGCTTTCTAGGTGGCTTAATTTAGGCAAAAGATATTTTTAAAAATTAAAACATAAACTCGTTCAGAAATTCAACCAGGTCTTGGCAGAGTGTTGTTTTTTGAGGCCTTCCTTCGCTGGTGGAAGTGGGCCTAGGGCGCCCTTTGGTGGTGCGATGTTAGAGAGGGCAAGCCCCCAGTTTCCCCTGGGTACTTGATGGGTTCCTGTGTGTCTCTCATGCTACTAGTGAGCTTACCATGGACACTCCTCCCCGGTCCTGCGATCCCAGCAAGCAGCCGATCACTTTTAGGAGCCCAGGCAGTCCCAGCCACTCCCCAGGGACACGGGAGAGGAGGGCAGAGTCCATGGCAACCCGAGCCTCCTGTCCAGGCCTGATCTGCCCTTGATCTCCGGGTTTCGTGAGGAAGATAAAACCACTTGAGACCGAAAACATCCGTCAGGAAGAGAGAGAGAGAGAGAGAGAGAGAGAGAGAGACAAAGGAGCTAAGGGGTGGGGGGACAGAGGAAAGGGCCGGGGCGGTGTGCGGGGCCTGGCACTGGCTTCCTTTACTTGCGTCCTGCCCGGGTTCAGCCCGCGCAGCTTGCCCCTCTGCCCAAGCCCGGGGCAGAACCGACGCGGCTTCTGTTCTGGGAGTGACCTCTTCCCCGCCGGGGACTTCGGAGGACATCACTGAACTGGGAGAAGCCGATACCGATGCCAGTTATCGCTGCGGTCATTAATAATGCAGTGAGGATCACGATAATTAATAATAATAATGATGGGCCTCCCGAGAGGCCTCCAGCTGCCTCCGGATAGAGCGATTCTCATGTTGAGGGGGATTATTCGGCTGCGGATGGAGCGGCGCGCAAAGGAAGTGAGCTGGGACGGGCCCAAGTTCAAGTTGACGGCGGGGTCCGGCTGTTACCCTCCGGGTCGAGGCGGCGGAGCCACACGCGCCGCTCTGGGTCCCCGAGGGAGGCCAGAGTGGGCTTCGGTTCTAGGGCTCTGGAATCCAGGCTAGGGCAGGTTGGCATCCAGGTCCACTCCGACGTGGGGGGCGTGAGCGAGGGAGGAAGGACCCCGACACCCTCGCCGCACCCCCGGAGGCCAGGCGACAGGTCGCCCCGCGGGCGTCCACCATGGAGCCAGTTCTGACATCTCTGGTACTGGTAGCACGCCTGTCAGTCCCTCCCTCCCGTCCACACCCAGCGATTCAAGAGAGGGACTGGGCCACGCTGTCGGTTTGGTGACCTGTTTGGACAACAGCGGGGGACGCGGAGGCAGAGGGATCGGGAGCTATGTTGCGGGAAAGCTGCTCCCACTCTCTCTGTACACCCTAGGGTGGGCGAGGAAAGCAATCCTTTCTATATTCTGACCATCAGGGCCACTATCTAAGGTCTGTGTGACATTCAGATCTGGGGGAGCGATTGAACCCCTAATCCTACGAGGTCATCTTCTTCCCCCAAACCCAGGGCCTTGAGTTGACATGGAAGTCGCCCCCCGCCCCCCAGCTCCATCCTTCCCCTCAGATTTAGGAGACGTCCCACCCGTTTCTTTTTAACCCCCAAGTTAAAAAGTAGAAAACGTTTGGAACAGCCGGTCTCGTCCTTGCCCAGTTATGACATTTCATGGAACTCTTTGCTGTCTCCGGGAGCCCCCAACCTCCAGGCGTAGGGTCTTTGGAAAATTCTAAACGATTTTCCTCACAGCTTATAATGTGTTCAGTGAACTCTCCCAAGGATCAGTAACATATGCCAATTATTTTAATAATTTTGCTTAATATTATTAGAGGTTATAAATTTGATTTTAATAGATTGCTTTAGGAGTTGGCCGTTGAGGCAGCTCGCAGGGCCTATGGGGAGAATAAATAAGCCTGGTGTTTGTCACCCTCTGAGCCGCACACATGCCCCAGGCTAAACGTCTGGAGTCCTTCCCTACTCACTGAACAGGTAGCCTGACCTCGGAGAGCTCGTTGAGGCCCTGCTCTCCCCAGCGCCTTGGGGCTTGCCCAGCCAGGAGAGGGCCTGGGAAGGAAAGAGCAGTTCAGCCTCGCAGCCCAAGGCTTGGTCTCGGCTGGTGGAGCCCTGCGCCGCCTAGGCGATCCCTGGGAGGTGTCCCCGCCGTCTTCACCCGCCCCCACCTTTTCTTCCCTGGGGGAGAAGTCACCCAACGGCCCAGGGCCTCTCCAAGCTGTAAGGACTCCCAGGGAGGGGATGGAGAGGACTGAGAGGACTCAGTGGTGGAGGGACTTGTAAATAATTCACTCCATCTTACCCCTTGGCTACTAAAATTATTTTTTGCTTGCTTCCTCAGAACATCTTCTCAGAAGATTCCAACTAACTTTTGCGGGGGTCAGGGATCAAGCCTGCAAACCTTCCAGAAAAGCTGGTGGCTCGATCCTCCAATTCATCCGCTTGCACCTGGCAATTTCAGTCTTTATGTTTTATACCATTTTATTTACCAAATCCTTGCAGAGGTTTTCTTTCACTTAGAACCAACAGTTTGTTGCTTCACTGTTATCTCAAAAGAAAATTAAAATGACATCTCTGTATCGCCTTCTTTTTAATACCGTTATTGGTGTGAGCTGCTTTGCTGAAGATAAGCAGGATTTTGAGTTCTCTGGTTCAAAATTCAAGGAAAAAAAACTTCTGGTAGAAACAGGCCCTTTTAAACGATAATCATTGGGCCAAGTTCAAAAACAAAGTACTCAGCTCAGTTTTAAATGTGCAATTAAAAATAACTGTACCTCGGCTTTTCAGAGGGAGGGAGAGGAAGGGGGCAGGGAAGGGGGAAAACAAAGAATAAGGAAATGTTTAGTGCTCTTAAACCCAGTCCAAATAGCTGAAAGAAAGGCATTCCCTCAGATAATGGAGCCATTAGAAACTCTGAAGGTCCCTGCCGCCATTCCTCACAGGGGCCTTCCAAAAATTTAATTCACTCTCAGCTATTAAACAAAGGATGGAGAAAATAATTTCGAGACCTTCTGCAAAAGGGAGTTTGGCTTGGTTTCTAGGCTTTCATACACCTTCTTACCCAGAATGCATGGTGGTGCCTCTGGTACTCTCACCCTCATCCACACCCTCAAGACGCTTTCTTCCCCATTTTCTTTAATCACTTTGCTACAAAAAGAAGTACGTTCATGCAGTTTCAACACATTTTATTATATTTTTGTATGCATTACTCTCAAAACATATCACAAGAAATGATCAAACCACTTAAAACCTTCAAATAAAAAATCTGAAACAGTTTATGCCCACAATTGTACATATTTATAGTTAAGAAACATTCTTTATAAATATTGTTTCCTCTGTAGCAAGTTAATACCATAATTTAATTACAAATGGATAAATATGGTAACGGGTATTTACAGAAGGAAGGGTGTTATTACGGAAAGCTAACGGCACGACGTTTATTCCCCCGCCCCCCACAACCTTTCATACAGGAACTAACAAATTGAACTTGCAAAAGCACTAGAACATCACATGTAAACCCAGCTAACAAAAATACATTCACAAGCGTTGGTGGTGGCGGTGTGTATGTGTGCGCTATGGGTCAGGTGTTGGAGAAACAGAAGGGAGACTTTGGCACGGCTCGGTTTTTTTTTTTTCCAGTCTATAGTTGCGTGAAGTTTTTACAATCAAGTTGCCTCATAAAAAGGAACACAATATTCAATACCACAGTACAAAATAAACCATTTTCTTCCACATTACTTAAAAAGAAACTCGATAAACTAAAGAGAGAAAAGAAAAAGCCCATCACTTGGGGAAGGGAAGGAGGGAAAGGCAGGAAAAAACTCAATCCGAAGTTTACAAATAGACAAACTTCTATACACCAAGAAGCCATTAAAATCACCTCGGAGGAGGAAGAGGTCCGCTATGTACAGCTTGCCAGAAGACTTGGAAATGGGGCAGGAAGGGAAGTGGGCCTGGGAGGTGGAAAGGGAGGTTTGGTTCAGTATTTTTGAGGGTTTTTACTTTCTTAGTTATTGTGTATTTTCAGCTTGAGAGACCCCGAAAGGGGTTGTTTTTGCTTTTTCATGCCTAGATTTTGTTTCTTAAAAAAAAATTTAAAAATCCTTCAGCTGGTAAAATCATTTTTCTTCATCATAAAAATCAGATTTATAATTTTTAACATGATCACAAGGTCCCCCCCAGGTGCTCCCGGTAGGCAGGGAGGGCTGCCGCGCAGAGGGGTGGGGCAGCGAGGGGAGAGGACCCCGGGGACCCCCTCACACGTACCACTCATTGAAGTTGGAGGAGAGGCCGCTGTGGGCCCCGGCGCTCCCGCTGCCCCCTCCAGAGCTGCCGCCGCCCCCGCCGCCCGCCCCGCCGCCGCCCCCGCCGCCGGCGCCGGAGCTGGCCCCGGAACCGCCGCTCCCGGAGCCTCCGCCCCGGTGCACCGCAGACACCGCGGCCGCCGCCGCCGCCGCCGCCGCCGCCGCCGCTGCTGCCGCCGCCGCCGGCGACAGGTTGGAGCCGCTCTGAGGCTCGGCGCTGGGGGACACCAAGCCCGGGGGCGTGGACGACTCGTAGCCGGAGCTGGCGGCCGGGGAGGACTCGGAGCCCTGCGGGGAGGACTCATGGACCTGCAAAACAAAAGCCGGGAGTGGAGACCAGAGGGGGCTGGGTGTGAGTGCAGCTGCTGTGAGGCCGGGCCATCCCCTCCGAGGAGCCGGAGCCTCCCGGCACTGCCCCCGGCCACCCCGGCCCGCCGGGCACCCTCCCGGGAGCGACCGCGGCGGTGCAGACCCGAGCGCGCCCGGCGCACCAGGCGGGCCGCGCCCTCCACCGGCTACCGCCGTGGTACCTTCATGTGCTTCCGCAGGGAGCTGGGGTGCGTGTAGGATTTGTCGCACATCTTGCACAGATAGGGCTTGTCGGAGGTGTGGACGTGCATGTGCTTCTTCCTGTCGCTGCTGTTGGCGAAGCGTCGGTCGCAGCCCTCGAACTCACACTGGAAGGGCTTCTCCCCTGCCAAGGCAAACACCGGCACTGGCTGTCGACCCCCAGCGACCCCGGGACCCTCTCTGCTCGGGCTACAAAGGAGCCAGGCCACGCGTGTGAGGAGAAGGGTGGGCCACCGGGGCAGCAGAGTCCCTTAAACCGGTAAGATCATCTCGCTGGCAGAACCAGGATGAAATGACCTCCGTCCCACAGTCCTGATCATTTATTTCCTGTCTTACTTGGGCACATTCCTAACTCACTTGGGGACAGCGCCTGCCCCTGTCCGCCTTTCTAATGTAAGGCTTCTTGGACTCGAAGCCTCTAACAAGTTGGTCTCACCACAGAGAAGCTGTTGTTATGACAAAATATTTGGGGCATTATCAAAATCACACAAGCTGCTGGGCTGCTGTCGGTTTCTCTCTGCGGCCAGTAGGCAGTTACATTTGGAGTTGCTGTGTGTTGTTTAGGGGCCCGGCTGTAGACAGTGCTGAGCCAGTGTGTCTCATCCAAAAATCTGCAAATTGAATGAAACACAATTCGAGCCTCGCCTCCACTCTCTTAAAAAATAAGTTGAGAAAGAAGATAAATATTAGGAGGCGGCTAATGATTGAGAGGCACACAAGCCGGGAGCTGGGGGCTGGAGTCAGGAAGACCTTTCAAAATCTGTTTAATATTCTGGTGGTCCCCGCATCCTGTTGCCAGAATTCCAAATGCTTGGAGTCATTTAGAGGTGTGAGAACTCAAACGTTGCTCCCCTTGGAAAGGAGATGTTTAACGTTAAATTCCATTAGCACCTAAATTGTTTTTTAAGACTTCCGCTCAAACACGAGAATCGAAAGCAAGCATTTCATGCAAATACATTTCTCGAATTTTAAACCTTGTTGAAAGCTTGTCTCACACCTCGGCTCCCCCCTTCCCAAAAGAGAACAATAGGCCGCTGGCACACCCCCACTTCGGAGTAAATATTGACGGGGGAAGTTGCTAAAACATTTGGCTTTCTTTTGGTGAATCGTCTGGCACGATTTTGGCAGAGACCTGGTCATAGATGAATAATCTGTGGGGCAGGAGGCGCGTTCTTTAGCGACTCTCTTCTCACGCAATTCCCCCGCAGGGCCGCGCTGCCTGGGGCTCTCGCTGACCGGGTTCTGCATCCAAGTTTGGAAACGCAAACCCTCTGGTGCCCATTAGAGAATTTCACAAACTGCTGCGAAACCACCGAAAAGCCCCCGCGACCCACCCCGAGAAGGGCTCTAAAAACACTTTAGAAATGAGAAATGCTTTACAGCTTCGACTCACACCAGACTCATTTAATGGGAAACAGCCCCGGGAAGAGCGTTTGGACCCCCAGTAAAAAGGAGTGGGAAAACACAGAAGCCACTCGGAGCAGAAAAGCACATTCAGACAAGCTGGCAGAATCCTCTCTAGGCTCGCTTCCCGGGCACCACGTTAGAGAACAGTTTTATTTTGTGCATTTTACTTAGAACGGAAATTATTAACCAGGGCTGAGCAAACGAAGCAATTGCATCACCCGGGGCACACATTTGATCTTTCGCCTATCATTTAAAACTCGGTTTCCGCACATGGAAAAAACCCAGCCTGGTAATATTCTTTAATCATCCAACAAAAACACGACTCTCGGCTTTCTCGCACATACAAAACCATGTTCCATCCTAGGGCTTCGGCCGGCGGTCAGCGCCCGGCGTTGGCAAATACAGGAGCGCGCGCACACGCACACACGCACACTTTCTCTCTCGCCCTGCGCGTCTCTCCCCTGGCCGCTTCCCCCTCAACCCGGGCCCGCGGTTACCTGTGTGGGTCCTTTTGTGGATCTTGAGGTTCTCGGAGCGCGCGAAGACCTTGCCGCAGCCCGGGAAGGGGCAGGGGAAGGGCTTCTCGCCCGTGTGCACGCGGATGTGGTTGACCAGTTTGTACTTGGCCTTGAAGGGCTTGCCCTCGCGCGGGCACTCCTCCCAGAAGCAGACGTGGTTGCTCTGCTCCGGGCCTCCGACGTGCTCCACGGAGACGTGGGTCACCAGCTCGTGCATGGTGCTGAAAGTTTTGTTGCAGCTCTTCTTGGGGTTGCTCAGCTGTTCCGGGTCGATCCACTTGCAGATGAGCTCCTGCTTGATGCACTGCTGCCGCATGTAACGGAAAAAGGCACCGGGGTGGTGGTGGTGGTGGTGGTGGTGGGCCGCGGCCGCTGCCATGTTCATACCCATGTTCATATTCATGGGGCCGTACTGGTTGTGGAGCTGAGCCGCCGAGTAGGGGTCGGTCCGCGGGCTGGCTACTTGGCGGTACTGCTCCGAGCGCCCGAACACCTCCCCCGGCAGCCCGAGGCGCATCTGCCCGTTGAGCACGTTCTGCGAGCCGTGCGGCCCGTGCTGCTCCGGGAGCCCGGGGAAGAGGAGGTGGCCCTGCGCGTCCGAGTGCGCGTGGTGCAGGCCGCCCGCGCCGGGCCCGAACAGCCCGTGCTGCCCGCCGCCCGGCGCCGAGTCCCCGAAGCCGCGGCTACGGAACAGGAAGTCCCGGGTGGAGTTGAAGGGCGGCCCGGAGTAGGAGCCGACGTGCGCGGCGTGGGGCCCGAGCGCGGCGGCGGCGGCGGCGGCGGCGGCGGAGCCGGGGTAGGCGCCGGGGCCCTGCGACGTGAACGCCGAGCTCTGGCCCGGCGACAGCTCGTGCGCGCCGGGGTTGAGCTTGAAGGCGCCCATGTGCGCGGCGGCCGAGTCCACGAAGCCGTTCTGCGCCGCAGCCAGGCTCAGCTCCCGGTCTTGCATCTCCGCGGCCGCCGCCGCCGCCGCCGCGGCCGAGTGGTGATGGTGGCGCGCGAAGCTGCCCACCCCGATGGCCGGGAACTGCGGCCCGGCGTCCAGAAGCATGGCCAGCGCGCCCGCCCGCCCGCCCCGCCGGCCTCGGCTCCCTCTTCTCCCGACTCGCACGGCGAGCGGCCGGCGGCGCCTGCCGGGCTCCGGACGCTAGGCGACGGCGGCGGCGGCGGCTGCCTCAGCCCCGGGAGCCGCGCTCCTGCGCCCGCTGCCGCCTCCGCCACCGCCTGGGTCTACCTCGGGCGGCCGGGCGCCGAGCGGAGGCGCGGAGAGGAAGAGGAGGCGGCGGCGGCGGCGGCGGAGGCGCGGGAGGAGGAGGAGGAGGAGAAGAGTCCAAAGCCAGGCGGAGAACCAAAGTGTATTAAAGGAGCTGCGGCGGGGGCGGGCGGCCGGGCAGGGAGGGCGGGCGGGGGGAGGGAGCGGGCGGGAGGGGGGGAGCCGCGAGGAGAGGGGGGCCGCCGGGGGCGCGCGCCGCAGCCCCCACCCTTGCGCGCGCCCGCGCGCGCACCCACGCGCCCGCTCGCCGCCCGCCCGCCCCGCGGACACCCGGGGCCCGGCCGCTCCGAGCGCCGCCCGCAGAAGGAAATCACGGCAGCCGCAGGGCCCCGGAGCCCGAGCAGGCGGCGGCGCGCTGGCCGGCCGGGCGTGCGGGCGAGGATGGGGCCGAGGCAAGCTCCGCGATCCGCGATCCGCGCCCGGCGCCCAAGCCCGGCAACTCGCGGCTCCACCTGACCGCGGCGGGGGCGCCCGCGCGACAGGCCCAGAGCCGGTTTCCACGCAGACACGCGATCCCGCCGCCTGCCCGCGGCCCCGCGCTGCGGTATTGTTCCGCGCCCGGCCGCGCCGTTAGCCCTCCTCGTCCTCCGCGCTCGGCATCGGCGGCTCCCGGAGTCGTGCACGTGCGGCGGCCGCGAACTCCCCCAGACCAAGGAAGCGGCAGCGCTGCTCCCTCTTTCTTTAAGTTGCGCTGGAGGAGGAGGAAGAGGAGGAGGAGGAGGGGGAAAGGGCCGTGGGAGGGGAGAGGGCCAGGAGGGGGAGGGGACGCAGGGGCCGCTGCTCCGAAAAACAGTAACAACAATAAAAGTGATCTCGGGCTCTCGCCCTTTCAGGGCCGGGCGGCGCTGAGCGCTGGCCCGGGACTGGCGGCCACTCGGGCTCGGACGGAGCGTAGCCCGCGACCGAGCAAGTGCAGGGGGGCCGACGCTCCGGCCCGTGGGACGGGCCGCCTTCGCCACCGCCTCTGGTTATTTTGCTGGGCGCTGCCGCCTCAGCAGCAGCCTTTTATTTTATTATTTATTTACTTATCTATTTATTTATTGTCTCCTCCTTTCCCTCCCCGTCCCGCGCGCTTGCCTCCCTCCCGGGTTTTTTCCTCTCAGCTCCCTCTACGGCCTCCCAGCCGCGCCGCCCCTTTCGCATAGGCGCCCGCCCCCCCTGCTCTCAGGGCGCCGCCATTGGCCGCGGCGGGCCTGTCAATCCCGCGCCCCGCCCCGCGGCGAGCCCGCCCCGCCTCCCCGCGCCCTGGGATCTGCCCTCCGCCGGGACCTCCGCCGAACGTGCCCGCGGGCCGCGCTGCCAGCCTGCGGCGCTTCCCCGCGCTCCGGGCGCTGTCCCGGCCGGCCGAGGCGCCCTTGGGAGCCGGGAGACCCGCATAACTCGCTCCAAGCCCCGGGGTCACGTCGTCCTCGGCTGGGCCCAGGCGCGGGGCGGGAGAGCACCCTACACTCGCGAGTTTCCCCGCAGGCCACCCGTTCCCCGAGAACCCGACCCGCTCCGGCGACACCAAAAGCCTCAGGGGCAGCCCCCGCTGGCCTGTGCTCGCCGGTTGCCCGAGCCGTGGCCAGCCGCCAGATCGCGCCGCAGGAGCCCTTGCGCGGGGACGTGGCAGGCCGCGGGCGAGCGGCTGGTGGCTCCCCGGGGGCCTGTCTACCCGGTTGGCACACTACCTGCCCCTCCTAGCAGCCTGGTAACCCCGCGCGGTGGTGGCGAAGGCACAGGTGGGGGACAATGGGTGTCAGCGAGCCCAGGTTAACCGCTCGCCCGGCCGCCGCCCCCAGGCCGGGCGGCGGTCCACACCCACTCCGCTCGCGCCCTGCTTCGGTTACGGCGGGGACTGGGCAGCAGCCCCCACCTGGGAGGGGCTGTTGGGACGTGGTTTAAAGACGCTGGTGGCGTGGATGCCGGGAGCCGGGGCCGCTGCCACGACAGGCTGGGGCGGGGGGGGGGGGCGGGGGCGATGGCAGCCAAACTGGTCTCTGGAGTTTGGCTGCGGGTCCGGGTAGAAGCAGCGTCCAGGTTTGCAGGCTGTAAACCTTGCAGGAGGTGACTGGCACGCCTCCGGGTGCGGAGAGTGCGCCGGGACCCCCGCCGCCGGGGCTGGGACAGCGAGGCGGGGGCAGATGGCCGATGGCTGCGGGCCTCGGTCCCACGCGCGCCCCAGGTAACCGGAGAGGGCACCGGCCCGGAGCGCCGGAGGTGTGCGGGACAGGGCGTGAGGCCGATGCCCTTATTTAAAAATCTCCGGAAATGGAAATGAAAGTGTCATCAGGAGAAATAGCGTAGCACTTCAAAATTGCTACAGTGAAATGAAATCGACGAAAAGGCGGGAAGAGGCTCCCGCTCGTGACTGCCGGAGCCCAGCTCTCCCGCCGGCGACCGGCCCCGCTCCGGCGTCTCGGTCCCCTCCTTCCGCCCCACTCCGGCGGCGGCGGCCCCGGGTGGAAAGCGGGGATTCTGGAGAGGGGCAGAGGGCAGCGTCCTGGCTGGCCCACGGGGGAGAGGGAGACGTGCAGGTAGAAAGGCTGCCCCGCTACATTGAATCCATTAAAGATTGTCCCATACACAGTCCTTCACACTTGCTTAACCTGGACTTTTCATTTGTAAGCGGACGAGTGAAGGCAGTGCCCTTGCAAGGCTAATCGTAAAAATATTTCAAAAATTTATTTTCCTACAGGTCGGCTGTGAGGATGGCACTCCTGCGCGCCCAGTGACCGCACTTCCCGTCCTTCTTTCAAGTCACCAGACTTCCAAGTTTTCTCCCTTTCCCACGTTCTCACCCCCTCCCCACTCCTCCCGCCCTCTCCTCGCTGACCCGTTCGCTCCTTTCCCTTTGATTCTGCCTTTGCTGCGCCCGCACTTGGGGACGGCGCGGCTGGGCGCTTGCTCGCCCTGGATTCCGGGGGCTGCGCGCTGCCGGCGGTGGGGCCGACTCCTTAATTCCCGCCGGAGACCCCGCAGGCTGGGCCCTCCTGGCTATTCTTTCCCGGCTTCGGTTCTCCTCTCTCGGCAGGACACAGAGGAGCTGAGCCAAGTTCAAAGTCACATCTCCGTCCCTTCTCAGAAGTGCTTTATTTCTCTGCACACCACTAAAAAAAGCCCTTTTCCTCTTTTTCTTCATGACAGTATTTAAAGGAAGGAAAGAGAAGAGCAGAAGGCAAGGGGGTGGGGGTGGGGATCTGTGAAGGCTTTCAGGGCCCCTGCCTTAAAAGTGGACTCCGGTTCCTTGGTGGAAGAGAAGCTGGCCAAGCCTAAGGCACCCTGTGAGTGAATTAAGTTTTCCAACAGGTTCCTTCTGGAAGGGCCAATTTGTAGTTGGTGTCAGACTCTAAGGATTCACCAAGGTCTCCTGTCAGCAACCGTGTCCACTCTTTGTAAGGTTCCCAATATTGTTCTTTGGAAATCATGGAGATGGTACTGCGCAAAGCTTAAGCCTGTGGCTGGTGAGGATCCGGGCCCCTGGGCCCTCGACCCACATTCACTACCCAGCAAGTGGAAAATTTATGATGTATTGTTAAAAAAAAAGAAAAAAGAAAAAGAAAAGAAATTTCACCAAACACTGAAGCACACTTAAACTAAACACCCCTTTTTGGCATGTGGGCTTCTGTGAACAAATGTTAGTTTCTTTTGCAGTGTAATGTGCATTTTGTTGTATACTTATCCGTAGAATACAGTGTGGCATGTGCATCTGCGAATGTCTCTACACACATGCAAGTATGTGTTGCTGGGCAAGACAGCCACACACATTTGTTAAACTGTAAATTGGAAAATAGAACCACTCTGTCACCATACACTGGAACTTTCCATTTTCCTCTTAAAGAAGGAGCACAAACAGGGCTGGGGGTGTTGGGAAAGAAAAAAGAAAGAAGCAAAGCAAGTGTGGAGTATGCTGGATATAACCCAAACAAAAAGGATTTTGCAGGATTCTGGCACCATCGCTCATATCACAGACTCATAAATTCAACAGGATCATCAACAGGATATTAAGTTGCAGGTCACCTTTGATTCAGTGGTCTCAGCCCCTCCTGGGCTGGGTGACCCTTGACCTGTGGAGGACCACATGTGTAGTCAGGGAGCCTCCTCTTGCAACACCCACCTAGAACAAAAGTTCTTTGTCAGGACTTCAGAAACGTGTAACGTGAAAGAAAAGGAAATTGTGAAACTCTCTGCCAACATTATAAGTTTAAAATAGCATTTTTAAAAAAGGGGTGAGGGTGGAGACGTCATAGGATGAGGCCCTCACTAGTCCATTGAAAGAACTTCTGCTTCTACCATTAAAAGGTATTGTTCTGTAATTGGGCTTATAAAAAAATCTCCATATAAAATATGTGCTCACCAGCAGTTTAGTGATGGGAAGGGCACAATGTGTGTGTTTGCCAAAAGGGACCTGGAAAACAAAAAGCAAAACAAAAAAACCAGAATTCATCAGCTACCCCTACCTCTGCATTGGTGATAGTGTTTGTGGTGACACTGTTCCTATTTATCTTCTCTTTGCTGACGGGATTGTTTCTACTGCTACAAAACAAAGTAAAAATACACAAACAAAAAAACTAAAAAGCATTAGCTTGCATGAATGTGTTTAATTATTCTGAAGACAGTTATCCTTTGGACTCCCAGGCGAACTACATCCAGGGAGGTTGAATGCCGATGACAGGCGAGCAGCTTTCCAATAAACTGCAGTATTATTGCAATAGACTTTGTAATACAATTTATGCTGTCATTCATAAATAACAATGCCATATGTCAACCATATTGCTTACACAAGTATATCCATCAACGTGTCAGTATTTGATTTATCCCAACAGCTTCTTCAAATACTGAAGCACAGATACTAAAAGAGGTGTCCAGTGGAGGGAACTCCTCCCCCAAAATTTTTAGAAGAAAAACTACACAACCTGTGCTTTTTCCTCCTTTGTCTCCTATTTAAAAACCTTCTGCAGAATAAGAGATGAAGGGAGAGTACTTCTTGAGGTCAATATGTATAAACATTGCATGGTTATATGGACCTTAAACATGTAAGAGAGTGTGGTGGTCCTTGCTTTGACCTTTTGAGCATATCTTAGAATGCAATAATGTGTTTTCTAAGAAATTACCCATCCTGATAGTCAAAAACAGGCCAATAGGCCTTCTCTAACATCTTCTGAGGGTAAAATGATTGATCATACAATAGCCTGATGACAGACCAGTTTTGTACAACTTATCCTTTAGTAGTAAGTTAGTAGAGAGTGGTAATGTTTCAACAGTTTTTAACCTTAAAGGTCAAGTGTACATGGGATGAGGTCCAGTTATTGAATATCCAAAAACAAACACAGACAAAATTGGAATCCAACCTCACAGCGATGACTTGTGACTTCTGCCTTATTATTCTATGTTCATACATGTGTCACAGGGGTTATAAACTTCACCAAGAAGCACATTTCTGATGCTCTTAGCCCCACACACATTGGTGGAGCCTGAGGATTCAGCAGGATCTCAGAGGGGTGGGAAAAGCCACCCTGGAGAAGTGTTCAAAGGGGTCGGAATTGCAGGTGATGTTGGAGTAAGAAGACCCCTAGTTCCAACAGCAGCCCCCACTGCGAACCAGATCTCAAGTCTGAAGTCAAAGGGTGGGGGGATCCGTCCCAGACCAGTAGTCTGGACAGTGGGGCCAAGAGAGGTGGTTCTGGAAAAGTCCTTGAATTCAAAGTCCCCATCACTTCCCACTGAAACAAAGCACTGAGATGCAGCTTTGCCAACTCCCTTGCCCATCTGGTCCTGGCTGGTAGAGAGATCTGAGTGGACCATCACCCGCTCCTCCACGTCCGTTCGTGTAGGGCAGCCCTTGGCAGCCTGGGACTAGGCTGCAAAGATTCTTCGATTGATGCATCTGATAGCTCCTGTCTCTCCGCTCGCCCTTGACACTAGACTCCTCAAACCTGCGCGGTCTCAGCCCTTCCTCAAGCCGGCCACTTTCCGAAAACACGCAGGACCAGCGAGCTGTAAAGCAATTGCGGGGCCAATAAAAAGCCACTCGGTGGGTCCCCCACCTCCTTTCTTGCCCACCCCACCGTCCCCCATATGCCCCTCTCTTCTTGCCTGCAGAAACAATCAAACAAAAGCTCAAAAGCCAGGAAATGTCCAATTCACTTCTCTGGATTTATTAATTGCCCACACCCATTGAGGAAACTTGTGTTCAGTGAAGAACCCAGGACACCGCGGACTCAGGGAACCGCGATCCTCCCTTCACGCAGCGGGAAGGCATAGGTGCCGGCTCAGGCAGCCCCGAGACTGGTTCCGGCGGCCTCCAGGTAGCTGAACCGTGGCGCAGCCGCCGTGTCTGGGCCAGCTGGGTATTCACTATATCCCTTCCATCTCAAGGCTCTCCGATCTTTGTTTAGGACTGGAAGGAGGTTGGAGTACAGGGTGCAACTAAAAGGTCTGGAAAGCCACTGCGCCCAGGTCCCCTCTTAATTCCAAAAAAGGGCGTTCCCGCGGCCACAGCGCTGCCTGCGCACCAACACCTATACTGAAAATACCGCAGACTTGGACAGGAAGGGCTCAGGGCAATGGCCTGTATGAGCAGCAGCACCATGGAAATACGGGACTAAGTCAACAGAAAGAGAACTGATTTTAGGACGTCTGTATCCTCCAGCTTTTTAAGCTAGTACCTGATTTTCTTCAACTCCCTGGAAATTGTTGGTGTTTATTTAGGAAGTGTGACACAGTTATTGGGCCTTTAGAAACTCGGGATTTGAGGGGATTTGATTTGGCTACCAAAAAGCTTGAAAAAGCAGCAGCGCACCTGGGGCCAGGCATGTCATCACAATAACAAAAAGCACGTCTACAAAATAAAAAGCCCTTTTATAAAGAAAGGCAATCCCGGAAATCCACTGCAAGACTTCCTGAGGACCATCTAGAGAGGCCTATTCTCAGGTTTAATTGGCAGGCAGTTTATTGGCGCCTTATTGGTGTTGATTGAAATTTTGCTCCCAGTCCTTTCTTTTAAGAATTAGCATCTCAAGTCGATTTACCTGAGTCAATTATCTTTTTTAGGGCCTGAGTTTGGTCATAAATTTCCAAATATTCATTAAACTCACTTTGTAAATATTCCTCTTCCCAGGCACTACCCAAATCTCTGTCATTTCCTAAGAAAGTATTTTCTTTTTTAAGGCTGCTATAAAAAGAAATTGATCAGGGTGCTATATTTGAATTAAGACATATTAAATCGATGACAGATACATATCACGCTGTGTTTAACAAGAGTTGTACAAGGAGGCGGGTTCCAGATTCCGCACGGCTCTGCTGCAGCATTATTCACATTTTTACAGCCTTTCCTTCATGCTTCCAACCATTAAACCATTAAATTTCAGCAATTCAATAAAACAAAGCAGTTATAATTTTGACGAAAAGCTATTTTGAAGGGGTGGAGGGACCCATTTTATTGCACAATAAAAATGCTCAACAGTCCATATATAGTCTAGGTTGTATTTTTCTTTTGTTAATTCATTCCTTTGGGGGGGGGGGGTTGTTGCTTTGTTTCCACTTGTAACCTGCAGGATTGAACTCAAAGCTGCCATCACCTTAAGGGTAGATGCTCATTGCCAAGAGATTGAAATAAAGGAAATTCATTTTAGATGTTTTGAGAGAAAAATGAAGACAGTGTTGATAATTCCCAATCTGATGCTTCTTTATCAGACATCTATGGAGAGAGCGCACCAACGTACTTGGGGTTGGCTTGAGCTGTTTTACATCTCTGAAGCAAAACTGAAAGAAAGTATCCTCTTTTTTAAAAAAGGAGGATTTTGTCACTGTTGCTTATTAAAAACTTTCGTTGTGTTTGCCACTCAGGACTTTTTAAATTTCCCTATATTTGAACTTCACTTAAGCTTAAAGAAAAAGCCTAATCGAAATTTGATAGTATTAGTCTTTGTTTGCTTGTCAGTTTTATAAGAGAAATGACATTCCCAAGTCGCATAGGGAAGCTCTTCGTGGAGCATTGTGCACACCAACGTCAATGGCAAGATCAAACCAACTCTTTTGAAAATATTTCTCACTTCTTCCCAGGAACACCTCTCAACGATGGTGTTGTGTGATCTAGTTTTGCTTGGACAGCAAATGAATTAAGATAGACATATGTTTCACTGTATACACAAAGAAGGAAAATACAACCACATTCTACTCGCGATCGCTTTTCTTACAAATAACTTAATGGAAAGAAGCAAAAATAAAAATAAATAAAATTCTGACTTTTCATTTTTCACCATTTTGGAACATCATAATTCTCAAAAATGTTCCATTTTAAAATCTGAAATGATACTTCTCCACAGTAACACTCCTCCCTCCTTGGGGGATCTCATATTTCTGTCCCTCTCTCCCCCAAGGGGTACAGGGAGTGGTTTATATGAAAAACAAATAGTTTGGTTTCAAGCTGCCAGAGGAGATGGGGTTCCCTCGTGTAAATGCCTACGAGGATATTCGGGACTAGAAAATGAGGAGGTGGAAGGTTACCACATTAATAGGTAGATAGCTAAGATCTTGTGTTTAAAGCAGTACCTTACGGAGTCTATTCTAACCTGTGGTTCTTTCACAGGAACTAAAGCTCATATATGGAGTTCGTTCTGGGCAGGAAGGACAAAAATCTTGCTTAAAGGACGGAACTCGGCGGCTTCCGTCTGGAGAGAAGCCGCTCTGGCCTGCCCTGCAGCCGCTACCCGACCTCCCCGGCGCTCCGCCCCCCAGGAGAGCGGACTGAAAGTAGCAGACCTATAACCGATGAATACTAAGATTCCAATTTGAGGAGTCTCATCTTAACCACGTTGAAAGGGACTCCATGAGCTAGTAAGTCGAAGTAAAATAGTTCCTTTGGGGAAAAAAAATTTTTTTTACTTCACCTGTTTTTCGGCACCACATCACTCAAGTTGTTTTTCAACGAATACACTTTAATAAATCTTCCTTATTCCGCCTCCTGTCTGCACCCTGCGTGGGCGCCGGGCACACTGGGTGTCCAAACAGGTTTCTGACATCGGCACTACGGGTGCGCGGAGAAAGAGGGCGGGGGAGGTTCAGCCTCCGTCCCAGACGGCAGATCAGGGACCTTCCAGGAGAGAAGGCAGAAGTGTGCAAGCGCTGGGAGGGATTCTGCGCGCAGGGAGGCGGCGGGCTTTAAAGTTTCGGGTTCCCTTGCGGCCCTGAGCTCCCCGGGGATCCCCAGCCCCTTCCCCAGCGCCGGCGCAGGCCCACGGCGCGCTGGAGCACGCTCCCCGAGAGGGGCGTCGGCAGAGAGCGGGGCGCTGCGCGCGCAGACCAAGCTCAAACTTTCCGCGAGTCCAACCCGGGCATCCCCGGGGAGGCGGGGACACGGGGCGCCGGGAGGAGGGACGCCAGCGAAAGCGCAGGCGGTCGCGAGCACGGGGGCGGTACCCTGCTGAGCAGAGAACCTGAACGGGAGCCAATCGGACAGCCGGGGCTGCTGCCAATCACACGACTCCCTCCAATCCCACCCGTACTATTTCCAAAATCTCGGTCCCACAGTGCAGCTCCAATGTGGTTTTCACTCCGCCAATCGCTGGAGGATAGAGTGGGAACTGGAATCAGCAGAGTTAGGAGACCAGGACAAAAGAAGTTAAAGAGAGCCTCATATATACACGTTTTTGAAGGCGGGCCGAAGGGAGAAAAAAGTGCCCCCCCCCCGGGAGGGTCCATGGGCCCGATTGTGTAATTCTGATGGAGCCCCCCTTGAGCAAGAGGAACCCGCCAGCGCTGGGATTAGCGGATCTGGCAACATCTCAGGTCCGGCCGCTTCAGAATAGGACAGGCTTCCCGGCGCTGGGCCGCCCGCCCGCGCACCTCCTCCACCCGCGGGACCTGGGCGCCGACCCCGGCGTGGCCACCACGGCTCTGGGACCCGAGCACATGGCCCAGGCGAGCGCGCAGAGCCACAGCCCTCCCTGCCAGGCGTTGCCGGGGCGGCCCGAGTCTCCGGCGGCCGCCGGCCGTGCTGCACCGTCGGCCGCGCACCCAAGCTCCGGCACCTACCCCGACGGCGGGGGCAGCCGTGGCGCGCCGCCCCCTGCGCCCCCGCCCCCAGCCCCACCTCTTCCTCCCTCCCCTCCTCCCCCTCCCCCTCCCGCCCTCTCGGGCTACACCGCCACCGACAGTGGCGGCAGCGGCAGCAGCGGCAAAGGCCACAGCAGGGACTTCGTCCTCCGGAGGGACCTTTCCGCCACGGCCCCCGCGGCGGCCATGCACGGGGCCCCGCTCGGAGGGGAGCAGCGCCCGGGCCCCGGCTCCCCCCAGCACCCGGCCCCGCCTCCCCACCCGGCCGGCATGTTCATCTCCGCCAGCGGCACCTACGCGGGCCCGGACGGCGGCGGCGGCGGCGGCCCGACGATCTTCCCCGCGCTGCACGACACATCGGGGCCTCCGGGCGGCCACCCACATCCGCTCAACGGCCAGATGCGCCTGGGGCTGGCGGCGGCGGCGGCGGCCGCGGCCGCCGAGCTGTACGGGCGCCCCGAGCCGCCCTTCGCCCCGCGCTCCGGGGACGCGCACTACGGGGCGGTGGCGGCCGCGGCGGCCGCCGCCCTGCACGGCTACGGCGCCGTGAACTTCAACCTGAACCTGGCGGCCGCCGCGGCCGCCGCGGCCGCCGGGCCTGGGTCCCACCTGCAGCACCACGTGCCGCCCCCGGCGCCGCCGCCGCCGCCGCCGCCGCCGGCGCCCGCGCAGCACCCGCACCACCCCCGCCTCCCCGGCGCCGCCGGCGCCTTCCTGCGCTACATGCGGCAGCCAATCAAGCAGGAGCTCATCTGCAAGTGGATCGACCCCGACGAGCTGGCCGGACCGCCGCCGCCGCCGCCGCCGCCGCCCCTGGCCGGCTGCGTTAAGCCCTGCTCCAAAACTTTCGGCACCATGCACGAGCTGGTGAACCACGTCACGGTGGAGCACGTGGGCGGCCCCGAGCAGAGCAGCCACGTCTGTTTCTGGGAGGAGTGCCCGCGCGAGGGCAAGCCCTTCAAGGCCAAGTACAAGCTCATCAACCACATCCGCGTGCACACGGGCGAGAAGCCCTTCCCCTGCCCCTTCCCGGGCTGCGGCAAGGTCTTCGCGCGCTCCGAGAACCTCAAGATCCACAAGCGCACTCATACAGGTGGGTGTCCGTCCCCGCCGCGCCGCCGCCGCCGCCTGCGCCGCCGCCGCTTCGCCGCTGCTGCTTCCGCTCGCCTCCGTCCCCCTCCTGCTTCTCGTCGCATACCTACAACCCGGACATGTGACTTTTTTTTTTCTCTCCCCCTCCTCTTTTTTTCTTATTCTACGAACAAGTAATTCGATAGCACACACAGGCCCCGCGCTGGCTTCCCGCTCCGCGGAGTCTCCAGCGCGCCGGTACCGGCCCAGCGCTCCAGCCGCCGCGTCGCCGCCGCCCCCCGGAGCAGGAGCAGCAGCAGCAGCAGTAGCAGCAGCAGCGGAAGGAGCAGGACGGCGCCCTGGACGGTCGGCAGCCCCGTTTCGCCCGGCCCCGGGAGCTCGGGAGGGCTTTCTGGCGGGGGCCGGGACCCCCGGCGGAGCCACGCGAGGCGGAAGGCGGCTCGGGAGGCACGCGTGGGCATTGCTGTGCTTGTATGGGCTGCTTGGGGTGGCCCTTTGGGGAAAAGGGGGACCCCTTTGCCGCGCAGACTGGTGGGGATGGCAGGAGGAGCGCGCCCTCGGCCCTCAGGATACTTGGCCCAACTCGTGCATCCGGTTACACGCACCCGCCGCCGCCTTCCGCGCACACGCACGCACGTCGACGCGCACACGGCTCACACTTGCCCTCTTATACACCCTCCCATCCCTGCGACACCCACGTGCTCGCACACTCCTGTCTTCACCTCCGTGACACGGTCGCATGCTCGCATGCTGTCACCCTGCACCCTAACGCGTCCCACACGCCACTGAGTGTTACACGCCCAGCTTCTCTCTACGCATGGTCCAGTTGGAGGAAGAGGGGCTGTACCGCGGTTGGTGAGGCCTGCCCCGTCATGGGACTTGAGGGGTGGCCCCAAGAGTTTTATGGAACACTCCAAGCCACCCACCCCAATCATTGCCTCTTGGTGGGCCGTGGTCGGAGTAAGACCACCGTAGGACGATGGAAAGGCCCCCGTCGGTCGTGTGCCCTGTAGGCACGGGCTAGCTTGTCGGCGGGAGCGCTGCAGAGGGGAGCGCAGTCGGAATTTATAGGGACAGACAATATTACCCCTCGGAGGACACTTAGGTAACTGGAGTTTACATTCACTAATCACTCGCCTGATTTATCGGCGCGCGGTGGCGAGGGACAGCCCCGGGCATGGCCGTGATGTGAGCCAGCGGCCGGCCAGGGCCGGCAGGGGCTTTCCAGGAGCAGCTGTGTCCGACTGGCCCCAGGCCTTGGTCCCGTGGCACCTCACAGGCCTACTCCGTGGACCGGTTGGGAGCGCGTATTTATTTCCAACCTGGCCTTTTTCTTTAATCGAGATCAATCCACCTTAATGATTTTCCCAAAAGAACTCCCCACGAGCCTCGTAAAAACGTCCTGGCCTCCAACGCCATGCGCTTGGTCCCGTGCCCAGTACTTGCCCTACGGGGAAGCTGTCCTCAAAGGCAGCCTTAACGCGGTGCCTTCGGCCCTGGGCTCTCCCCGGCTTCTCGGTCCTCTCTTCCCAGCTGCCTGGAGCGGGCCGCATGTGACCTGTTTTTCGGCTTTCAGGTCCCTGTGACACCCAAGAGCGGGCCCTATGTGTGGGAAGAGGTGGTGGGAGGCGCTGGGCGCCGATGCCACGCGAAGCCGCTGGTTTTCTGGGTCAGGTTGCGCGGATGTTTGCACTAATTCCACCCTCCCCACCTCATGGCAACCGTGCGGATTCAGCCAGGTTAACCGTGCAAGATTCTCTAGGGGGAACGCGAGTGCCTCCCAGTAAAGGGCCTGGTGTTTTGGCGCTCTGTGGGCTGCTGAGCCATGGGCATTGTGTCAGGGGGACCATTCCGGACTCCTCTCCCTACCACGCTTCTGCCCCTTTTGTGGGTTATCCAAGATCCCAGAACAGATTGATCAAAGGGACTAATCCCCAGGCCGCTCCCGAAGGCCAGGGTTCCTGACCCGCGTGCCCTCCGTTGCATTTATAACCTGCCTCTACAGCAGGAAGGACTCCGAAGGGAACTGACGAGACCTGAGCGACGTCCACACCGCGCTTTTCCTTGCTTTACCTTAGGCAGCAAGTGTCCAAGCTAAGTAAATAGTTAAATTCTGATGTGACCTTTCTGAGAGAGTCTGAAATGTAAACACTGAGGTCTCTCAGCCTCTAGGTGGGAGGCCCTGGGAGGCCCTCCAAACAGCGCGGGCATTTTACCACGCTCCCTTCCTCCCAGGCCCTGGCCAGCCACCTCTCCTTTATCCCTGAATGCCATCTTTCACTTCCCATCGTCCCACACTGGGGTCTTACTGCTTCTTTCTCCTTTCGTGGAGGAACCCAGTAAAGTTCACAGTATTTATTTTTTACAATCCGGGGAATATAGATCAGGCAGAGGCAAGAGAAATCCAACCCAGTTTGCAAACGCTAAATGCGAACACATAAGCCTCCCCATTGAAGCACTGATTGTAGTTTTTAAAAAGATACTGTGTTAAGTTAGTATTAGAATATAATAAATACAGAAAGCAGGACAACTCAGTGATGTTTTAGATGAAAGGAATTGATCTCATTTTGTCCAGAGAGTTGTGATCGTCTTTGTGAATTCTGTGCTTAACTTCTGCTTATAGGATAAAGTAGGAGTTATATTCGAATAATGTCCGATTTCATTTTTGTAAGCAATACTTCCAGGTAAAGAAAGTTGTATTCCAGGCTTCAGAGTACTCAGATATGTGACCATGTTCTGGCATTGCAGCAGTTACGGTGAAATATTAAACACACAATGAAGTTTTTATGGGGATTAAAAAATTCATGACAAGCTTATGTACCTCATGTTGTAACTATCCAAAACAAAAACATCCTTCATGGTGTAAGACCCAGGTAGTTGCTGTCACCTAAATGTAATAGGAAAATGTTATGATTAACACATGGGACAAGTGGTTCAGCTGTGGACTGGCATAGTTCAGGCTTACAGACACGGAGGTGAGAGGGAAGATGCAGGTGTGCTGTTACCGCTTACTTCCCTTCTGACAACAGGTGCAGTGTGGTTGCACCTGCAGTTCTCTGGTTGCATAGTTCTTCCTGGACTAGAGGCCTTGTATTTAAGGCAGTGTGTTCCTGGGGGTAGGTAGGCCAGTTGAAACGAGTACTAGATAGGCCAGAGGACCCAGGGTTTTTTTTTTTTTTTAAGTGAATCTGATCATGAAGAAAGCTGTTAGGATAAGTTGCCTTTGGACTCGAGGTAGATGGGAGCCTTGCTGAGGCAGTGGTCTCCTTCCACATCCCCTCAAGTTCTGCTCTGCCCTGCTCCTGATTGCCCTGGGTGTCATGCGGGGAGCTGGTGCGCTGCACAGGCACCTAGCCTATTCTCTGCCAAGACTACTCTGTAAAGTCTTGTGGTGGGATTGTGTTTCACAGGTGACTGTTTCTAAAGGGTGGGGGGGGAGTATTTGCTTTCTTTCCCAAATCCACATCCTCTCCCACCTCTGCTTCTGCCCATGACGACTCACTGATGTGTTCATTGATTAACCTTATTTGCCCAGAGTTTGAAGGGTTGTGATCGTTGTATATTCTGTGCTTTCCTTCTACTTATAAGTCAAAGTAGAAAGTACGTTTGAATAATGTCTGATTTCATTTTTATAAACGGTATCTGTAGGTAATGAAAGTTGTATTCCAGGTACCTGAGTACTCTCAGTTACGTGAGCATGTTCTGGCATTGCAGCACTTACGGTGAAATTTTAAATATTTTTATGGAGATTAAAAATTTTCATGGTAGAAATTTATGTACCTCATGTTGTCTTGTAATAGTTTCTTTAACAAAAAACTATCCAAAACAAAAATTCCTTTGATGAAATCCTGGAACGCTGTGAAACCAAGTGCCACAATCGGTTCACTGCTGTCCTAGCTGTACTTATAATTAGCATGCATGTTTGTTTATCTTCCTTCTTTTTCCTTTTTTTCCCCCGCTCTTAGATTTTCATCCTAATTTGAAGCTCTGGAAGTACTGTTTCATTAGCACTTACTTTGACAGTGATCTTCTTGCACTGTATGTTGCTTGGACCCTGAGGGAAGTGAGGAGCTGGGGTGGGTGGCAGGGTGAGACTCTGCCCCATCTTGGACCTTATACCACATGAGGATGTCACTGTGACCTTACGTGTCACAGGGGCTGACATCTGACTTCTCATAACCCAGGTCCAAGCAAAGCCTCCAGGCCAGGGGATTCAGGCCCCTTCTTAGCAGTATCTTTTCCCCTTTGCATCCTGGATTATAGAATTTGGGATTAAGCATAAAGCTGGGTATTCTGGGAGAATGGGACAATGTACCCATTTTCTTAAGCAAGAGGTCTCTGAAAAGTCCTCGGTAACCTTTCCTGTATTTTGTTGCAGGGGAAAAGCCTTTCAAGTGTGAATTTGATGGCTGCGACAGGAAATTTGCCAATAGCAGTGATCGAAAGAAACACTCTCACGTCCACACCAGTGACAAGCCTTACTACTGCAAGATCAGAGGCTGTGACAAATCCTATACGCACCCGAGCTCTCTGAGGAAGCACATGAAGATTCACTGCAAGTCCCCCCCACCGTCCCCAGGAACTCTTGGTTACTCAGCAATGGGGACTCCAGTGGGCGCCCCCTTGTCCCCGGTGCTGGACCCAGCCAGGAGTCGCTCCAGCACTCTGTCCCCTCAGGTGACCAACCTCAATGAGTGGTATGTTTGCCAAGCCAGTGGGGCCCCCAGCCACCTGCACACACCTTCCAGCAACGGAACCACCTCTGAGTCTGAAGATGAAGAGATGTACGGGAACCCTGAAGTTGTGCGGACGATACATTAGAACTTCTTAGTAGTAGGTGAGGTAGTAAGTGGGAGTCCGTGAACTTCATCCTCACCTGGGACAATGCTGAGTCTGAGCACATGACTCAGACTTGCCACTGGTCTAATTAGCCCTATTTATTCAGTATGAAACCCTATGGTGTTTGTGCATTTAATTAATTTAATTAAGATATTTGGGCCTTTTTTTTCTTAAAACAAAAACAACCAAGCTGGACTTGTACATTGCAGGGGGTCTGGGCTGGGGGCAAATTGTACCAAGGAAGACGAATGGAGAGATTCTTTAGTCAAGATACACACTGCCGACACTATACATACATATTATATAGACATATATATATATTATATTTTTAAGGGGTGAGAAGAAGAGCATTAAGTCAAAACTTAACACAGCAGGCAGGCCCTCTGCATTTCCCAGAGTGCCTCCAATGCCTTTGACACCATAATATGGGCTGGTTTTGAGCCTCCTAGATAGGCCCTCATTCTGCAAAGGCTTCTTGATTGTAAACCACACACTCGCTGCATTGCCAACAGACCCCAGACTGTGCCTGTGTCCAAAAGTATTTGTATGATCTCGTTATGTTCTAATATTTTAATAATTTTTCATTTCCCTGTTTTTATGACTGGCCTCACCCTAACATTGCTATTTTTATATAGGATAACTTCTTTAGGACCTTGTGTGATTTTTTTTTTAAAGGGGCAGCAACTTTAATATATCTCCGTATTCTGTGCTACTGTGATTGTTCCAGCTGAAGTGGCGAGAAAACAAAGCTACAGTAGGCAACTGGGAAACTGATCTTCTATAAACTAGAAGAAATCCAAATTTTTCCTCCGGTTGGACTTTTTTTCCCAACTGAAATCTCAGATGCTGCCTCCTTAGTGTGTCCAAATTCCTTGTGTAATAAAGTGATTGTGTTTTCCATCCTAAGTTTGTGGGATGCCACGTTCACAGTCATGTCTGGGAAGGTGTGATGGTGGCATTGTGCCTTTTTTTGTGTGTGTGTGGGAAAGTTTTTTTTTTTTAAACAGGCCAACTCCTCTTATACTGTTGTGTCAATCTTTTAAAAAAAATCTTTATTTTTAATGCCTGAAGCTGCATTTTCTTCCACCTGAACACTGAGTGCACCGAACTCTCTTCCATTTGAAAATGACAGTGTGAAGTATGTGATTTACATTAAAGGGGAGGGTGTTGCTATACATATTAAAATTTTTAAAAGGTTTATAGTTACCACCAAACACGGATGAATGTGTGACCTTTGCCAGAGCTGTCAAGCTAGGATAAAAAAGGTCAAGGATCTAGGACAATAACTCTTAGTCAATTTATTTTCAGTTGGTACAACACATCTCCTGTGCAAAACGTCGTCCATCAGAAACATCATATAAATATACTAAAGAGCACTAATTTATCCTCAGAGACCCTGAAGACATCCCCTCCCCAGGGTTTGTAGAGATTTGTTTTGTGTATTGTGAGTGGTTGATGTAGTCTTGTCATTGTTAGTAACTTGTATGTGAACACTTTTATTTGTACAGTTGAATTAATTTATTTTCAGACATCATCTTCCTCATCCCCACATCCCTGGAAGAGTTCAGAGCACACCAAAGAATTACACATTTTGGTGAAAGATTGTCACTTATGGCCCATGGTTTATTTAAAAGGAAAAAAAAAGGAAAGAAAATGGAAAAGTATATTTTTAAGCTTACTTGAACGAACAATGTAATGTGAAAACCAAGACTCTTCCTGCATGTCTTTTGCATTGTGATGATGAGATTCTATAGAGTTTATAGATATATAACTAGTACAGTGCATGGTGCTGTCATTTGAAAAGCCCCTCAATATTGTCTTCAGATTGTTACAATAAATATGACACACATAGACCCTCTATAGAAAGACCATAAAACTTGAAAATCTACATTTTAAAAGTTTTTTTTTTCATTTTCCTATTCACCTTTAAAGTCCTTTCAAATAGAAAAAATATGAAGGGGGGATAATTTATGTATCGTAAACTTATTAGGACAAAATATTCCTGATGTATAATAAGTTGTTTTATTTATACAACTTTTTCAATGGTAGTTTGCACTATTCTTTATTATGCTACAGGTTTATTTATTACAAAACAAAGGAATATGTATTTTATGTATTTTGCCATGCATAGGTTCTTTGCCACAGATTTATTGGTTCCTGATACACCCAAATGAAAAGCTTATAAAATGTGTACCTCCAATAGAAAGAAAGTACGAATGACTATGAAGTAAAAATGTAATAAAGGTATTCTTCCTATGTATTGCTGCATTTTACCCAATGGCACATCTTGTTTTTTTCTAAACAGAACATTTGCTGAGGTGGTGAACATGAGGTTGGCCTTCCTTCATCCCCGCCTGTCAACGAATGAAACATTTTTACAGCTTGGTTTATCTTACAGATTAATTTAGAAAATTCAGGATACTTCTGAAGACTGATCCCTTTTCAGTTTGCACTTAGAGGAACACAAGGCTTAGGGGTTGCTGCATTCATTTGTTAGTAATACACTTAGTGATTCTATCTAGTGAAAAATGAATTTTACCCTGTGTTTGACACCTGGCCTCTAAAGAGGAAAAAGAATAAAAAGATCGAGTGACAATGAGAAGCTTCCAGACCCACAAGAAGAGGGACAGCAGGACATAAGGAACTGAGTGGGTGTGAGATGAAGTCGAGCAGTGGGCATGAGGCATCAGAGTCTCAGATCGTGTAACAGATAGGATTTACTGTAGCTTATTTTGAAAGTTGAGTAGATAGTAGTCACTTAAGCATAGCATTTTGAGGCAGGTATGAAGAAGTTAGAATCTTTCACAGCAACAAGATTCAAGTGGCTTGAGTGAATGTATTTGGCCAGGCAAAATAACAAGCCTGGACGACTTTTTTTTTTTTTTAAGTTCTCTGATAAGAGGCAAATAGTTGACGACAATCAGTAGTAATGTCAATAAGCGTTTCTATCTCCAAAAGGTTATAGTGGCCTTGAAAAGGCAGGTTTGTTAAACATAGTAAAGGTGAAGCAGGTTGCCAAGAGTTGTTTTAAATCAGATGACAATCACCAGCACACGAAGGAGAAAAACACTCATAAATGAGGACTCTAATCAATGGGAAACTTATAGCTGTCTAAGGAAGTTTCCTGTGAAAAGAAGGGTGACACAAAGCCCCCAAGACATGAATCATTCATGGGAAATATAAAAGATAAAAGATATCTGACAATGAGCAGAACCTTGTATAGAGTATAAAACAAGTTTCCCCTTCTTATTTTCTGCTTTAAAACGCACAATCTCCAGTGTTCTCTGTCCAGTCTATAGAGTTAAAATTGACCACTGCTCGTCCTGCGCCACTTCAAAGTAATTTAGTCCAGAACGGAAGGCTTGGCGCTTGGACAATCTTCATGGTGTGTTAAGATTTCTATGGCAATTGGCAAGCAAGACGTTCCCATCTGAATATATCTCAAAGAAAGCCACTTATTGACACTAAGTTGGCTATCATCAAAGACTTCATCTTCCCTGGGCCAAAACGTGGCCCTTGCAAGCACTGTTTTCTACCTTTGTCTTACCAGGCAAGAAGAATCTGCAATCACGTGGTTACTTGTTCATGTGTATGTATTTCCTCTGTCTGGATGCTCTTTGGTAAAGCGAATACTCCTAAGATTTAAAGTACATAGAAAGAGCTGGAGGGAGAGAATTATATTCTCTTGAGGAGCTGGAGGTGGCCACACTCCTACCATGGAGGACTTGAGGAAAACAAGGGTCCCAGGCTGAAAAATTGGGCCCAGCTCTCTGCTGACTTCATGTTTGTGTGGCATCCTATCTTTCATTTTGTGAAAGCTTTGGGAGAACATTGTAGCTACATCTATCTATGCCATGACATGCGATAGAGATGCTGGCCACCGGTTATTTTGAAACCACACTTTGGTTAGGAGATACAGCACAACGCCTGAGGAGGAGGCAGGCGACCAGATCGGTTCTCCCAAGTGATCACCTTAAATCAGAGGAAAGCAGACAAAACAATCTAGATGCTTATTAATACTTCCACCCTGTCACATCACCAGCTTTCTGCCCATCCACCCGTAGTGTACCAAGACAGGACACGTGACCAAGGAAGCCTCCCAGGTCCACAGACCCAACCCGGAAAATGCCCTGGGGTCGCCAGCACACTTCCTCTCCCAGCGAACAAAAAGTCCCCAAACCTTCACTCCCTGTGCCCACTCACAAACTCTCCTGAGCACTTATTCACACACAAGGCAATGGCCTAGTCAGGCGGGGGAGACATTCAAAGGCACGTTCTTTGAAATTCAAACTACAGCTTTTATGGTAAATCCACGCAGAGTCACAGGATTGCTATGGCAATGGGTAGGGCCTGGGGAGCCTGGCAGTGGGTCCACTGCCATTGGAGACACTCTATTAAGATACAGTTGCAGTGACCTTTGCTTTCATGCCAAGTTAGTTCAGTCAATTTTCACACCAGAAGAACATATATACACTCATATATAGACAGACAGATATTCACTGTTTTTGTTGGTTGCGCCCTTAGCACCTCCTGACTGGAGGGAAAGGAGAAAGAAGGGAGCGAGGTAGGAGGAGAGAGGGCCGGTGGGGGTGGGGGTGGGGGTGGGTGATGCAGATGGTGGGGAGCCGGCAGGGGCGCCTGGGCCCTCTCCTCTTCCTCCTCTCCCCACCTAAGTACTTTTATTTGCAGAGCGATTGTTCTTTGTTTATTTAATACAAGTACTGTGTGAATGGTGAAAAATAAACACGATGAAAAATAACCAAACAGATGATTCCTCCGAGTGAAAAAGCCCGGACTTAATAAAAGTGCGAAGCAGTCACCGCTGAATGAGAAAGCCTTTGAAGTGGAACTTATTATAGGAGGAATACTTCGGGGTTGCCTTAACGACGCCGCTGAATCGAAAGCGCTCGCCTTTGTCAGCGATTTGTTCCCCTTTGCTGGGGTGCCCGGAGAAATTACTTACATGGGCTGCCTTAACATGCAGCCTGCAAATCAGTAACTTTGCAGCTCAGACTTGCAGACGCCACTCGACAACGGACAAAAAAAAAGTCAGGAGGGACTTTCAGGCCGGGTCTCGGGGGATGGGCGCGCGGGCGTGTTGGGGGCGGCAGATAATAAGTTGTATTACAACTCCCCCCACCCGAGCGCCCCGCCAGCCTCCTCTCCCTCTCCGGCCAGAGGAGGCTGGGGCCTCCCCTCGGCCGCCGAGGTCTGGCCCCCTCCGGGATCCGCCAGCGAGGGGCGCTCTCGGGCGCACGGGCCGGGCTCCGAACTTTTCCCAGCCGTCCGGACCATATTTAATAAGGGTCGTTTATCACCAGGCTCTTTGAAGGGTCGCCTCCAGCCCCGGAGGTGACATTTAAACTCGGTTTTCAAGGATCGCGGGGGGATTTCATTGAAAAGGCGACTCGTTTGTCTTAGGGAGCCTGGAAACAACCCCCTTCTCTCTCCTTTTGACCACATGGCATAACTCAAAAACAATAGTTCAAAAGTGAAATGGCATCGTGGTGTTCACTGGGAGACAGGCCCCCATCTAGCACCAGAGAAAGGGGTAGTCTGCAAGACAATGTGCTTTTTGTGCCGGCTCTGTCACAAGGATTGTGTTGTTTGCTTTGGAGGCTGTGCCTGTTAGAGTTCCTTGAAAGTGCTTGTGTTAAACAAGAGTTATAAGTCATCCAAAACAACAAACATTTTGATTTTCTTTGCCTAAAGGGCTTTCCCTGGCTATGGCCACCGTGAAAAAATAATGTCCTTGCTTAGAAAGGAACACCAGTAGTAGCATTACAAGCGGGCACATTAAATATTGAATGACACGGGGAAAAGAGCTTGTCGAGGGGCACTCGGCTTTAAAGTCTTTCTTCAACTTTGTCTTCGCTGGCTGCTGGACTATTTAAGATGGTATTAATTAAGGCAGCTTCGGGTGCCGCCGAGCCTGCTGGCCCCTGGGTCGCGCTCAGTCAATGGGCCCGCGTCCCCGCGCTGTGTCACCCGTTGGCTGAAGCCGAGTGCAAGTGTCACTTCTCATTTGCAGGCTGAAGAGAAGTGCCCATCCTACACTAAGGGCAGCAGGGACGCTGTCAGCAGCGGGCGTTAAAGGAACACGGGAGACTGGGATGAGGGGAGGGGGCCCAACAAAACGCCAACAGCTGCCCTGGGCTGGGGGAAGGGGGGAGCAGGGCTCTGGGCACCGTTTGGAAGACGAGCCACTTAGCTAACAAACGCCCTTGCGGGACTGGCTGGGTTGAGACATCTCCCCCACATCCTTCCTGGATGGGGAAGTATTAAAACCCCAGCCTTGCCAAAATCTACTAGGCAGAGTGGCTGGGCCTTATTTTAGAAAAACAACAACAACGTCAACAAAACCCCAAACCAAACCCAAAACACTCAGCTACTACAAAGCCTAGTGTGAAAGGCGTTTTTCTGCTGAATTGATCCCTGCGAGATCACCCACAAATGCAGCCCAGGAAACTTTTGCCAAGGCGCCCCAGCTCCCACTTTGCAGATGGCAAAACTGAGACCTTCAAGTGAGAGACGCCGAAAAGGTATTTTGGACACTAGTTCCTGAGGAATCGAAGGCTCAGACCCTCACTGAGAGCACAGGCCAAGGCCGACTGAAGCTCGGTTCAAGGCCAGCCCTGGGTGTTGCCAACCAATAGCTCCTCTCACCTCCCCCAGCTCCAGGCGTTAAGACTCCAAATCGAGTGGAAATTGGTTTCAGCGTTTGGAAATTCCTAACGACAACAACAACGACACAAGCCAAAAAGCTTACTGCCAACTAACTGTGGCATCGTGAGAGAGCTGGGGGTGTTTTGAGGAGCTGTTAACATCAGCTCTAGATGAGGAGACACAGGCGCGGCTGGCTGGGGGGCCAGGGCTTCCTGGCCCTGATGCCCCTGTGGAGTTCCAGCGGGATGCGGGCTTCCTGTGGCGGAGCACAGGGTGCCCCCCTCCTGCCTCTGCGGGCCCAGCGACTGGAGCCCTGGCTGCTGCCCCCCGGGGTTTGCACCTTAGCCACCTTCAACGCCTCATGCTACAACCTGAGATGCGCTCCCTTGGCGCTTCCTCGGGCCTTTTGGAGAAGTGGCCACATTTCCCCCCAGGAAAGCCCTATCCCAGCACTGGGGAGGCTGAGGCAGGCAAATTCCAAGTCCCAGCCCAGCTTGGGCAACTTGGTGGTCTGGCCAGACTGATCTCAAAACAAAGATTTAAAAAAAAAAGGGGGGGGGGGCCTGGTTCAATCTCCAGCCCTGAGGAGGGCGAGTCCCATCAAGAACCCTGCTGCGGGAAAGGTAGTCCTTACGTGTGTCTTGCATCCTGGTGTCTGGGTGGGTGGGTGGGTGGGGTAACTGAGGCCTCTGACCCGGGACCTGGAGGTGCTGCTCAAGGGCAGAGCAGTGTCTGGAAGCGGAACGCGGCCAAGGTGGGCCGTGGCGGTGCCCCAGAGCCGGGCACGCGTGAACAGCTCACTCCTGTCGCAGGTGTCTTGCACGTAGAACGTAGGATGGGAACTCCCAGGCTCAACTGCTTTGGCCCCTTTCCTCTTTCGTCCTCTGTTATTCCTTTCGCTACTTTTCTTTTCTTTTCATGAGCAGGCCCCAAGCCAGGGCCAGAGATGCGGGACGGCGGCCTTCCGAAGGCCCAGAAGGCGTGTGCACACCATGACACGCGCACTCACTCACCTACACCGGTGCTCGACTCACACCCCGCCCCGCCCCGCCCCAGCCAGCGCGCCGGGCGAGCGCTCGGGCGCCAGGCACCTTGCCAAGAGCGCTCGAGCACCCTGCGTGGCCCACGGGCTGAAGTTCCGGCCAGAGGTGGCGGGGGCGGGGCGGGCGGCGGAGCACGCCGCCGACGGCTGCTGGTGCGCACAAGTTCAGCGCTCAACTTCCCGCTCCTAGCGAGCCCCGGGATCCCGTTGGAGAGGCCCTCGGGAGCTGGCGGCGGGCTGGGCGTGGCGTGGGTAAGCTGGCCGGTGTGGGGCTCGGGCAGCGGGGAGCGGCGGGAGGAGGGCGCGAGGGGCCGCGGCCGGCCGGGCGGGCGCTCGGGGGAGTCAGCACGAGCGGCCGTGACTCCATGTATGAGCGCCGACGTCTTTCCGAGGAGCCCGGTGGAGTTAAACAGCCCACAATGGGCGCTCTGGGGCGCCTCCGGCCTGACCTCCACCCGGGTTTAATAGTTTCATAGGAACTTCATTAAATCAATTACTTGGCGAGCACGTCATCATTTATTCGTAATTAGCAGCGAGGAGCGCGCTCTCCTCCCGGCCCGCGGCCCAGCGGGGTTGGCGAGTCGTGCGAGCACTTTTGTTCGCTCGAGTGTTGACTCCCGGCATTATTCGCCCCGTGTAATCTTTACATCTTAATCTAGCATTCAGGGGGCGACGGGAAAACAAACAGGGCGCAGGCCGGAGGCCAGCTCGGCAGCCCCAGCCCTTCCCGGGACTCGCCCCGCGCGGGCCACGGCTCCTCGGCCGCTCTCCTCCCGGGGGACAGGGCGCCACCCGGGCAGAGGGCCGGAGGGACGGAAGCGGGCCGGGCGCCCCGTCGCCACGGCGGAAGGACGAGAGCCGGGCAAGCACGCGCAGAGCGACGAGGGCCAGGCTCGTGCACATGTGCGGGCGCGCGTGTGCGAGTGGATGCGTGCGCGCAGGCGGTGCGTGACGTCCCGCCGCTCCCGGCAGCGGCGGAGCTGGGCCGCGAGGGGAGCGGGGTGCGGGCCGTGCGTGCGCGGAAGCCGCTCGCCGGGGGTCTGTGCTGCGCAGCCCCTCGCTGGAAGGGGCTGCAGCCCCAGGCTCCGCGGCGGCCCCCAGAGGTCCAGCCAGAGGCTAGCGGGGAGGCCGGAGCCGCTGCAGCCCGGCGAGGACCTGCGCTGGCGGAGGCGTCAGTCTCGTCTTCGCGAGGAGCGGCGACTCCTTCCCGGGCGCAGTCGTCTTTCCCTACCCGCGCCAGGGCCGGCTGCAGGCTCCAGCAGTGCGGGCGACACGCCCCTCCGGCCTTGCCCGGCCCGGTTTCCGCTCCAAGTTGGAGAGGTCTCTGCAGAAGTGGGAGATGCTCCACGTGTGCGGGCTGTCCCAGCTCCGGAAAGGGAGCGGGCCGTGCAAGCGCGGGGTCCTCCATGATTAGGCTGCGGCCGCAGCAGTGAGGACTGCTGGGTGGTTAGAAAGTGGCGCCGGGGCATGCGCCCCAGAGTGGAAATCTAGACACTAGTCCCGGGGAATCCGTCAGCCTCTTAGGTATACTCCTGTGTAAGTTTCTGAGGACAGAGGTCTGGATTTGCTTGGTTTATAAGGCCTGGCTGATTCGGGATGCACCTTAGAGGCAGTGCCTGTGAGGCAAGTGTCACCTCGGTGGTGATTGTCTGACTGGGGGTCTTGGATATAGAGTGAATCTAGTGTATACTTTAGCGGGCCCAAGGGGACCCTGGGCTTCAGTGGGTGCGGGCTGAGACAGGGCGTGACCTGGAGTAGGGTGGGCATGGGGTGGTCCCCACCCTCTCCATCCTGCCAGCTGTGTGTGGGTGCACCCGGATAGACACTGTGGGTGGGCATTTGTGCCAGGATGGTTATGCTCCTAGCCAAGGGGGCTTAGCTTGCTGGGGACCCTGCCCTGGCCCCTTCTCTGGCCTTCAGTCTGGTAAGCCAAAGTCATGACAAGGTTCTGGACTCCCTGGAGGTGTCCCAGGCCTTCAGCCTCCTGGGTTCCCATTCTCCCTGCCTCCACTTTTCCTCAGTTCTCATGATCCCATACTCATTCTGTTTCTCCATCCTCTTTTTTTTTTTTTTTTTTTTCGTTTCCAAAGCTGGCACAAATCAGTTGGCCCTGTACTTGGCAGCTTAGGGATCCTTTGCCTGCTGGACCCAAGGAAAAGAGAGAGTGCTGGGGGTGGGGGATGGTGTGTGTGTGTATGTGTATGTGTGTGTGTGTGTGTGTGTGTGTGTGCGCGTGCGCACGCGCGGGGTGGGGGTATAGCTCAGTGGTCAGAGTGCTTGCTTAGCATCACAAGGCGCTGGGCCTCGATTATCTGGGCGTGGTGGTACACTATTGTAATCCCAGCTCTGTGAAGGCTAAGGCAGGAGAATGGCCTTGAGTTCAAGGCCAACCCGGGCTACATGGTGATTTTAGGACTAGCTTGGACTACAGAGTGAGACCTTGTCTTGGAGAGAGAGAGAGACAGACAACAGGCAGCTGGGATCCTGTGTCAAAATAGGTTTTCCTTCAGCTCCCTTGAACTGCAGAGATCTAACTGGGATGCCCAGCTCTGCCCACCCATCCTCACGGTCCATGAATTGGGGTCAGCCTGAAAAACAGGAGCCATCAACCAGCCAGTCTATTAGCCAGGAGAAGTACGTTTTAAAATATAAGAAGCATTTGTAACTGCTTTCTCCCTACTCCCCCGCTTCGCCCTGCCCAGGTAGCTAATATGGGCAGAGGCTTCTGGGATAATTACCAGAAGACCGGTGGGTGCAGAAAAATACTTCCGGAATCTGAATACGGTGGACACAAATACTCCTGATGGTATGCTGGGCATGTTTCTGCTCCAGCATAGAGAACTGAGAACTTGTAAGTCTGTGAAATGTATGTTTGCTCTACACACACAATTATAGCACTTTTTTTTTTTTTTGTGGTACTGAGAACTGAGCCCAGGGCCTTCACACTGAGCTAATTCTCAGCCTATTTTCATTTTTGATTTTGAAACAGTCTCACTAAGTCACCAAGTTATCCACATTAGACTGAAACTTGTGATCCTCCTGCCTCAGCCTCCCTGGTGCTGATTACACATGTGTGCCACCATGCCTGACATCTTACAGCTTTTAACTTATTATCTTCCACGGTTCTGTTCATTCATCAGACTCTAATCTGATTCTGGCTTTAACTGGGCTGCAGGTTCTGGGCAGCCAGTCCTTCCCCAGATGAGGGACCCCTGAGTTTTGCTCCCCACCCTTGTTTAGTGGGGTGCCCCTTGCAGGACCGTTCTGCACTGGTCCCTTTACTTGACTTGGGTCCTTGCCATTGGGTGTGTCCATCTGTGCTCACAAATGGTTCCATTCTACAGGAAAGGTGGGGTCTCAAATGGGCCTCTCTTCACCAGCTGCAGGTTTCATCCTGACCTGACATGGAGAAGAGGGTCTGGCACTGACATGTTCTACATTCAGAAGTGTCAGAAAGCTGGAACCAGTGGCCTACGCCTGCTATCCTAGCTGCACGGGAGGCTGAGGCAAGAGGATCCTAAATTTGATGCCACTTAAGAGACTCTGTCTGAAAACAAAAAAATAAAAAAGGCTGCAGTGTATTTCAGTATTACCAGTGTCCAAACCTTAGTACTGCAGACAACGAAACGGGCAGAAGTTCCTGCAACAGAACCCTGGAGTTCTTAGCAGCTTGCTCTTTTGTTTGGTGATTTTGAGACAGGGCTGTAGGCAAGCACTGTAGCCCAGGCTAGTCCTGAATTTACTATGTAGCCCAGGCTAACCTTGGACTCACCGCAGTCCTCCTGCCTCAGCTTCCCAAGTGCTGGGATTACAGGTGTGCACCACCACTCCCAGGTTTATGTGGTATTAGGGAATTGAACTCATGGCCTTGTGCTTGCAAAGCAAGTGCTTTAACCACTGTGCCATTCCTCCAACCCCAGCAGCTTGGTTTTAGATGATGATGTGTTAAGAACAACTTAATGGTAGGCCCAGTGGTGCAGGCCTATGATCCCAGGGCTCTAAATAGGATCATAATAAGTTCAAATCCAGCCTGGGAAACTTTGCAATCTGTCTCAAAATCAAAAATAAAAATGGACTGGGGATGTATCTCTCTGTGAAGGCTCTGGGCTTGATCCCCAGTACCACACACACACAAAAAAAGGGCATATACTTTAAGGCCGAGGGCAAGCCACACTATAATCCCAGCAC
Organism: Ctenodactylus gundi; assembly: GCA_004027205.1. Taxonomy (NCBI): domain Eukaryota; kingdom Metazoa; phylum Chordata; class Mammalia; order Rodentia; family Ctenodactylidae; genus Ctenodactylus; species Ctenodactylus gundi. Next base: position 26,480 of record PVKB01002018.1, on the reverse strand, counting down.
ACTGGAAGGCTGAGGCAGACAGATTGCAAGTTCCAGCCCAGCTCAGCCTGGGTAACTTAGCGACTTTGTAGACCATGTCTAAAAAAAAAAAGGTTTTAAAAAAGGCTGAGGAAGTAAACATGAAGTCCGTGGCTTTAATCCTCAGTAGCACAGAAACCCGAGTTAGGGGTTTGGCCACTCTGGCCATTTCTTAAACAAACAGACCTCAGAGAGCAAGTATTAGAAGCCCTGTGGCCTGGGGCGCCTGCTTTTGCTGGGCTACCTGTCCCGGCCCTCAGGCCTGGCAGCACTGGAACTGGTGGTTCCCCTTCCTATCCATGAGGGGCAAGGTTATAAGTGGCTTCTGGCAAGTTTTTCTGGGAAGGAAGACAGCAAGAGACAGGGCAAGACCAGGAGGAATATTGTAAGTTAGCCACTGCCCCTGCCCATGTCCTGCCTTGGTGGGTTCTAGCCTTTGACTCTAGCTGAGGTCCTTTATTGTCTCCCCCATAAAGCAGAAGGCTGGAATGGTCGAGTGTTTAGAATTGTGCCTTGAAAAAAAAAATAGCTTTGAAAGAACATTTGTATCTTTGGCCTCTGGAAAGAGGCATGTGATTTTCCTGCTCAGCCTCCCAGAGTGCTGGGATTACAGGCATGTGTCACCGTGCCTGATTTGGAGTGGGGTTCTAAAAGAAAGGTTTCCCTGGGCCCCTAGGAGCCCTGGGAAATGGCAGACAGAAATTTCTTGGGTCTTGCGATGGGCCAAACCTCAGTCTCCCTTGGAACTGGGTGCTCTGTGGTCCTGGGTGCTGAGCTAGGAGTCTGATGCAGTATGAGAAGACAGAGCAAGTTGCAGAAGAGTTAAGTATATACCGCTCATGTTTTTCTCAATCATTTAAAAACTGCGCTGGAGGCGTAGCTCAGTGGCAGAGCCTTTACCTGGCATGTGTGAGGCTTTGGGATCAATCTCTAGGACCACAAAAAAAAAAAAAAAAAGAAACGGAGCTCATAAAATTATTTTAACTATTTTTTGTTTTGTTTCGTGTGTTTTGTTTTCTGCAGTCCGGGCGACTGAACTCAGAGCCTCCATTCCGAACTACATCTCTAGCCCCTTTTTATTGTTTACTTGACACAGGGTCTGGCTCAGTTGCTAAGTTGCCCAGACTAGCTTCCAATGTTGATGTTCCTGTCTCAGCCTCTGAAAGCGGTGGGATTACCGCCCTGGCCATTTCAATCATTCTGAAGTGTGCAGGAGCAGTAAGTACAATCTCAGTGTCACCGCCATCCTTCTGTAGACCTCCGTCCTCCTGAACTGAATCTCTACCAACTACACAGTAGCTCCCGGCCCGCCTCCCTCCAGCCCAGCAGCCGCCACCTACTTCCGGCCTGTGGGTCTAGTGCAGGGACGCCATATACACGGAGCATGCACTTTGTCCTTTTGTATCTAGTGTACCCCACTTGGCACAATGCCATGGCCTTCCAGCCGGGCTGTAGCTCACATTAGAATTCCTTTCCGTGTTATGGCTGAATGGTACCTCACCCAGCGGAGAGACCCGTCCTTGTTCTGTGGGTGCCGCCTGGGTTGTTGCCACCTTCTGGTCTGGTGACAGGTGCTGCTGTGATATGGGTGTGCTCATATGCTTTTTTATATACACATGTACCTATGTAATATACTTTTTATGGACCGGTGTAAAGTACTTTAAAGGGAGCTCCTACCAAGAATTTAGAATATCCCATTTCTCACTTAAATCTAGTTTGTGAGGTCAGCAAAGTGAATTCCTGGAATTCAAGGAAGAGCCAGGCCACGGCCTTCCCTTCCAGTTCCGTGGTATTACCACCTCTGCCTCTGAGTGCACGCACGTGTGTGTGTGTGTGTGTGTGTGTGTGTGTGTGTGTGTGTGTCCCCAGACCTACCCAGTGCTCCTGCTTCAGAGGAACTATTAACACATTAATATTATCAATAGCAGGCAGCGCCTGAGCCATGAGGGATTTATGAAAACATCTGAAGCGAGTCGTTTCAAAGCGCTGATTTGTTTTATAGTCAGTATTACATTTTATGACGGGCTCTTTTGCCAGCAAAATGAGCGCATAAGCATCATACACAGCTCGGTAGACGGAAACCGGTGCCCTGGGCTGCCCTGCAAATTTGTGTTCCTGGTCCCTTGGGAAGCTTCTGCAGTTTGCAGACAGCCACTGACCCCGTGCTGAAGGGTCAGCCCTGGGCTAGATAGGGAGAGCACTCCCCCTCAACATTTCAGCCGGAGAAGCCCTCCAGCCCTTCCCTTCTCTCATTTTTTCCTCACGCTGAGTGCACAAGCAAGCCCTCATCTGGCGGATGGCTAACTGTTTTTCCTGGGCATTTCTGTCTTTTTGTAATTTTTTTTTTCTTTTCTGATTTTCCCCAGTTTCACAAGGTCAGATTTCTCTGATTTGGGATAAAGTCGCCTGAACTGTCCTTACCAGGCTCCCAACCTGGGCCTGCTGGTGCAGGTTTACAATCCCAGCGCTATGGGAGGCTGAAGCAAGAGGATCACGGTCTTGAGCCTGGCCTCAGCAGCTTAGCAAGACCTGTTTCAAAAAATCAAACATAAAAACGGGCTGGGGATGTAGCTAGATCCTCAGTATCACAAAGAAAAGAGAAGGCTCCTAAAAGTGTGTTGGGGTGTACGATCTGGGGATGAGCCTGGCCATCTCAGTACTTGGGGAGGCTGATGCAGAGGATCGCAAGTTTGAGCCCAGCCTAGGCAGTGTAGCGAGATCTTGTCTCTAAAATAATAATAATAATGATAATGATAATGATGATGACGAAAGGATGGAGAGGTGGAAAGGATGGAGAGGTGGCTCGATGTGAAGGCCCTGGGTTCAGCCCTTAATACTGGAAAGAAAAGAAGGAAGTACCCAGGGAGAGGACCCAGCAAATTTCTGGGGAAGGATGAAGGTGGCTGTGTGATTCCCAGCAGCCCAGGGGCTGATTCCCATCTAAATATCCCCCTCCCTGGCCCCCACAGTCTCACACCAGTAGTGGCCAAGAGGAAGATTCCGGTGTGTGTGGAGGGATGGGCACCCTCGCCTCTGGCTTGCCAAGCGTACAAGCGTAGGATCGGCAGGGCCTCCCTCGGCCCCCCACCTGGGGATGGGAGACAGTGTTCGCAGGTCCCTTCCCCATGCTCCCAGGGTGTGGGGGTTGTAATATTTTACAGCAGCTGTTTAACATTTCTCTACCTACTTATTAAACACGAAAGGGAGTAAATTAAAACAGCGAAGCAAAATGAAATAAAAGGCGTCTTTTCTTTCGTAAAGAGACAACACCTAATTAGGGAATATTTGAGTCCCACAAAAATGCAGACTCTCTCACGGGTGACATAAAACTTTCCTCTTTAAACCAGGAACAAACCTCAGAAAATGAGGGACAGGCCCAAGGGGGTAGTCTTTTTAAACAAAAAAAGCTCCCTCCTCTTTAGACTTTTGACTTTTTTCCTCTTCCACAGTCCTGGGGGAGTATTAAACTCACACAACTCCTTTGAGCAAAGTTTTCTGGGCCAGAGCCAACCCAGCCTCCAGCCAGCTTTCTGTTTTCCTGGCAACAATGGCCGCACCAGGTCCCCAGCCTTCTTCCCCTCCCCCACAAGGCCTTTTCTGTCCCAACTCCTTGTTCCAGCCCTGAAATTTTCCTTGGTCCCCTCTCAACTCTGTGGGTCGTTCCCCCCCTCCCCAATACTTTTTCCAACTTCTTCTAGATCTTTCTGGCACTTTTCTGAAAACTCACGCTTACCCCATCTTCCATTTCCTTCACTCACTGAGGTGAAAAAGTGAGACCTTCCTTCTTCTCCTTGACTCCGGTCATGCTCTTGACGAGACACCGGAAGCTCTGGCCTTGCTCCTCTAATATCCTTACTAGCCGTGCTCCCTCCTTCTGGTGACGCCGGAGGCTGCCCGGAGTCCTGCTCTCATCCTTGTTGTCCTTTACGTGAGGGATGTCCTTCCTGGAGCAAGACTCGGGAGTATAGGCCATGGGCACGCTTGACCTGCTGTCTTAGCTCAAGTAAGAGACTTGCTCCCCCAACAGGGCAGTTAGGGCCAGGCAGGGATTAGAGACAGGGACAGTGAAGGTAGTCTCCTGGAACAGTGGCTCAGTTTGTTTGGTATCTGGTTCGTGTTTGGTGGGTGTGTGGTGCACCCTTGTGCGGACTAGGCAAGTGTTCAACCACTGAGCAAAAACCCCAGCCTTCGTGGTTTGTTAATTTATTTTGTGGCGTGGAGGACTGAACCCCGACCTTCGTACTGAGCGCCATCCCCTGCCATCTCCCCTCTTTGCATTTTTATTTTTTTCTAAGTCAGGATCTTGCTAAATTGCTCAGGAGAGGCTTGAGATCCTCCTGCCTCAGCCTCCCAAAGTGCTAGGATTATAAGTGTATACCACCAAACCCAGCTCCTAGAAATGATGTTTCTTTTCTTTCTTTTATTCTTTGTTTGTTTGTTTCTTTTTTTTTTTTTGAGACAGTGCCTCACTTTGTAGCCCAGGCTGCTCCTGAACTCACTATGTAGCCCAGGCTGCCTCAGCCTCCTGAGTGCTGGGATTACAGGAGTGCATCACCACACCAGGTTTATGTGGTGCTAGGGAATCAAACTCAGGGCCTTGTGCTTGCAAGGCAAGTGCTTTAACCACAGTGCCATTCCTCCAGCCCTAGAAATATTTTTTTAAAAAGAACTGCTGTTTTTAAAAGAACTTTTTAAGTTAGTAGGAAAGAAAAAAGTTAGGGTGAAGACTTAGAAAATATGAATTAATATATGTTGATATATTTACAAATTAAAGTAATTCTTCATGGCATATCTTAAGTCTGTCTGTCTGTCTGGTATTGTTTTAGGCTCTGGATGGCTTGAAAGTCCTGCAGAATTTTCCCCAAAATCACAATGCAGAGGATGGAGCCAGAAGTCTTCAGATTTCTGCTTATTAGACTAAACAGTAAAAGGAAATCATTTTTTTCCCCCTTGAAGAAACAAGGAGAGGCGTTTTGCTGGCATTTCCTTTTGGGGATGGCTCTTGTGTCCAGCTTTGCTTTTTTAAAACAGTAAGCCAAGGGTCTGGGGGTGTAGCTCAGTGGTTACAGTGCTTGCCTAGCAAGCACAAAGGCCTGGCACGGGCACCACATAAGTCCGGAATGGGAGCGTGCCTCATAAGCCCAGCATGATAGCGCAGACCTGTAGTCCCAGCGCTCAGGAAGGTGAGGCAGGAGGACTGCCATGTGTTCGAGGTCAGCCTGGGCTCCATGGTGAGTGCAGCACCAGCCCGGACTACAGAGCAAGGGCCTGTCTCAAAAAAAAAAAAAAAAAAAAAAAAAAAGTACGCCAGGGTCTTCTAAGGTGGTGGGGGTGAAAGGCCGTTGGCTGGCCCTGCCCCGCGGGAAATCCAGCCCTCAGCTGCGCAATGCCCACTCCCTTCTCTTCTCCAGAGCTTGCGGGTAGGAAAAGATTTAACCTTATTTACACTGAGCCTGGTGGTGTGGGCCTATAATGCTGGGACTCTGGCAGGCTGAGGCAGGAGGATCACAAGTTGGAATCTAGTTTGGCAAGTTAGTGCTCTGGGCTCAATTACCAACACCAAAATAAGTAAGTTAAAAAAAAAAAAAGGATTGAGTATGTAGTTTAATGCAAAGGCCCTGAGTTCAATCCCCAATGCTACAAAGTAATTTTATTCTTTTTTTCTTTTTTGAAATGAACTCACCATATAGCCCAGCTGGCCTTCCTTTTGAGCTGCCCCTGCATCAGGCTCCCGTGGGCTGAGTATGGGCACAGGCCACCGGACTCAGGCTGCATTTTAACTCTTTTTAGGTGCACAGTTCAGTGGCGTTAATGTCATTCACAATATTATGTACTATTGTCAGAACTTTTTATCAGCGCAGCCACAACTCTGTCACCGTTATGCGGTGGTTCCCTGCTGCAGTAGGTCCTTCCAGGGAGGGACAGGCTTCCCGGGAGCTAGACACCTATCCCTAGTGACCAGAGGAGCAGCAGACTACCATCAGAGGCCTGGGCTGCTGGAAGTTGTGTCAGTGCGGAGAGAGGGAGGAGTCTCTCTGATTGCTGCTGTACTTTTCTTATCGAAGCTTATGGAGAGTAAAAGGAGGCAGGTGGGGAAAGGCGGACATCAGCATTCGGAGAGTGGGGCACTGAAAGCTAAGGATGCTTGTTAGGGCCAACGGTGACTTGCTCTTCGCACATTTGAAATGAAAATACGCCCAGCCAACACTCACACGTACACATTTGTCCTGGAGACTGAACCTGGGATGCTCTGCCACTGGGCTACACACTTGCTATTTTATTTTTTTGTCTCGCTAAGCTGCCCAGGTGGGTGTAAACCTTTGATCCTCCTGCTTCAGCCTCCTGGGTGCTCAGATTCTAGGCGTGGGTCACTGTGCCCAGCTCCAGCCAATACTGTTGGATAGGCTTAAAAAAGTTTTTAAAAATTGTGATAAAATACATATAAAATTTACTGTTTTAGCCACTGAGGTGTAGGACTCCGAGGCATCAGGCCTGTTTCCACTGTGGACCACCCTCCCGTCACCCATCTCCAGATGCAAGGGGAGTTCCCCTTGAGCACGAACTCCTATTCTCTCGTCCCCAGCTCCTGGCCACTCCAGGCTGAGGGGATTCTCCCAGCGATGTTCAGGGGCCAACACGGAGTGGGCGGGCAGTTTGTCACAGAGGGTTGGTGAGGGGAGAGGGGAGTGAGGGAGTTAAGGATGTTGGCTGGGCCTGGTGGCACAGGCCCGTCATCCCAGAGACAGCACAGTCAAGATTCATTTCAACATCGTTGACAACGGAGGTTTCTTGTTGCTCTTAGTATCGCCGCAGAACGTTCCACAGAGGGGCCCATGGGTCACTGGCATGACCCTTCCCCTCTGTCCCACTGACCTGAGAACACAGCAGAGGTCCCCGGGACACCTGCATGCCCCGCACCTAATTAGATAGAAGAGGCATATGGTGTTTTACATGGGGAAGGAGGTACGTTTTCTGTGAATAGCAGAGCTGGTGAACAGACAGGCCGACAGATGATTTCCTGCAGTCCGCTCACACAATATGGACGTCCTCGCTGCGTGAAAACCCCCAAAGCTTCAGAAACTCGCTACCGGCCTTCCTGCGTCTCAGCCCTCGGCTTCCCTGCAAAGCCGAAGTGGAGGTGGGGACCCCTTCCTCAGCGCGACGGGCTCTCTACCCAGAAATCTCCTCTCCGGTGCTCTTTGCCAGCCTGGGCTATTTTCGGCGTTATGAGTGAAATCATCTCTTTTTCACCACACACCACTTATCTGTGCTGGCGATTGTGTTTTTCTAAGAAACATGCGCACGTACTCACACACATACACAGGCTTGTAAAGACACGTGTGTGTGTGTGTGTGTGTGTGTGTGTGTGTGTGTGTGTGTGTGTTGCATGCTGGGATTAGTGTGGCGCTGGGGACAGGGCCAGGCCTTCACATTGAGGGGAACACCCCCCTCTAGCCCTGCCCCACCCTGGGCACTCTCTATTTTGAAGGAGAGTCTCCTTAAACCATTAAACTGCTAAACTGCCCCATTGAATTCAAACTCTGCATCTTCCTGCCTCTGTCTCCCAGGGTGCTGGGATCATGGCCCGGCTGAATTTTTAGATTTATTTAACTTGGATATAAACTGCCACATGGGGCTGGCTCATAGCTACCGTATTGAACTATACAACTTGAAGTAGTAAGCCGTAACTCATTAACGAGTTCTAATTTTTTCAGTTAAGGTGATGTATGTATGTATGTATGTATGTATGTATGTGTGTAGCTGAGCTGCCCAGCCTGGGCTCAGACCTTTCTGATCCTCCTTCGTCAGCTTCCCAGAGTGCCAGAATTACAGGTATTTATTTATTTATTTATCTATCTATTTATTTATTTATTGAGATGGGGTCTCACTCTGTAGTCCAGCTGGTCCTGAACTGGACTCACAACAGTCCTCCTGCCTTAGCCTCCCCAGTGCTGGGATTGCAGGTGAGCACCACCATGCCCAGCTTATGTGGTGCTGGGGAATTGAACTTGGATACCTAGTGCTTTAACCACTGAGCTATTCCTCCAGCCCCTCAAACTGATACTTAAAACAATGTTTTTTTTCATTACTGGGGATTGAACCTAGATCAGTCACACATCTGCAGCCTGCCTACTCGTCCGTCTTTCCTTCCTTCCTTCCTTCCTTCCTTCCTTCCTTCCTTCCTTCTTTTTTTTATCCTGTGGTTTAAGGCCAGTGCCTTCACAATGAACTATGTCCACAGCCCATTTTGATTTTTGAGACTGTCTCACTAAGATGTCCAGGCTGGACTCAAACTCGTACTCCTCCAGCTCCAGCCTCCCAGAGTGCCAGGATGACAGGCCTGGACCACCACACCCAGCTTCCAGCAGATGCCTGCACACCCTTGTTCAGAGCACCGTCATTCATAATGTCCACGAGACAGAAACCACCCATGTGTTTATTTGTGGGTGGATAGATAAGCAAAATGTGTTATATGCCATACCTTGGAATATTATTTGGCCTTACAAAGGAAGGAAATTCTGACGCATGCTAAAACATGAATGGACTTTGAGGACAGTATGCTAGTAAAATAAGCCAATCACAAAAGCACAACTACTGCTTGATCCCATTTGTACCAAGTGCCTTTCAGATTTCTAGGACACAGAACACAGAATGGTGGCTACCAGGCAGAGGCTGAGGGATGGAGAAAAACTTTTTTTTTTTTGAGATAGGGTCTGGCTCTGTAATTTAGACTGGTCCTCAACTCACCATCTAGTCTACGCTGGCCTCAACCCCATGGCGATTCTCCTGCTTCAGCCTCCTAAGTGCTGGGATTACAGGTGTGCACCACCACTCAGAGCTCAGGAAACTATTGTTTAGCGAGTACAGAGTTTTAATTTGGGATGAAGAAAGAATTCTAGATGGTGGTGGTAATCCTACTGAGCTGAATGTTTTATATGTGAAGTTTTATATATATTTTAACATGGTTAAACAGTATTGGCTATGAACAGAATAATGTTTATATTGGGATAAAAATAATTTGTCTTCCTCCTCAGTATATTTAGCCATGTCTACAAACTTTTGTTTGTTTGTTTGTTTACTATAGTTTGTACTAGGATAGAACCCAAGGTTTTTGCTTTGAGCTACATCTCCAGCTCTTTTGAAATTTTCTATTTTGTGACGGAGTCTTGCTAGTTTGCCAAGGCTGGGATTGTACTTGGGATTTTCCTGCCTTAGCCTCCCAGAGTTCTGGGATTAAAGTCATGGACCCTTATGTCCAACATTTTTTAAATTTAAATTTAATAGCTAAACATTGGGTTATTTCTTTAGAGCAGTTCAGGTCCATAGCAAAGTTGAGCAGAAAATATAGAAATTTCCCAAATGCTCCACCCCCTGTCTCCTAGCATTTGCCACCATCGACACTCCCCACACTAGAGGGGTCCATTTGTAACAATTCATGAACCTACACTTACACCCTGTGATCAAAAATATGACAAATGTTTAATTATCTTATTATATTACAGTAAAAGATACATTGCCGTGAATTCTACTCACAATACTCCCCCTTGCCCCGAATGCACGTGACTTGTTTTTCTTGGCATTTCCAGAAACATTTCTGGAAAGTCCTCCTTTGTGACCATACTTATGAGGTGTTGTCAAAAATACAGTGAATGTTTTTGTGGAGAGACATCCAAGAGAAAGGCAGGCTTGTAGAAATAAGAAAACAGGGGCTGGAGGAATGACGCAGCGGTCAAAGCGCAAGGCCCTGAATTCAATTCCCTAGCACCATATAAACCAGGCATGATGGCACTTGCCTGTAATCCTAGCACTGAGGCTGAAGCAGGATTACCCTGAGTCCAAGGCCAGCCTGGGCACCACAGTGAGTTTAGGACCAGCCTGGGCTACAGAGTGAGACTCTGTCTCAAAAAAAAAAAAAAAATATATATATATGTACACACACATACATGCAAACATACATGATCGTGTGTCTCTCTCCACCTTGTTCATCAGATCTGGCACCATGCAACTTCTGCCTTTCCTCCAGAAATCAAAATGACAGTGAAAGGCAAATGTTTTGAACTGATTCAGGACATCAGGGAAGCCACAGTACAAAGTAAAGACATTCACAGAAGAACTGCCTCAGAAAGTGGTAGGAATAATAGTGAGGGGAGTATTTTGAGGGAGATGAATGGCAATGTGTCTTTTACTATAATAAAAAATTCTATCTTTCTTTTTTTTTTGATATAGGGTCTTCCACTGTAGTCTAGGCTGGTCCTGAACTCATGGTGGAGCCCACACTGGCCTCAAACTCATAGCAGTTCTCCTGCCTCAGCGTCCCAAGTGCTGGGATCACAGGTGTGGCCCATCGCACTCAGCTTTATGTGGCTCTGGGGCACGGAACCTGGAGCCTCACGCTTCCTAGGCAAGAGCGCTCATCACTGAACCCCCTTTTTAGTATGCCCCGTATACACAATTTTTACTCAGAATTGATGGTTGACATTAGGGCTCGCTCTGGAGGTTGTGTATATGCTCTAGGTCCTGACAGTGCCATTCAGAATCATCCCAGGGCTCTGAAAATCCTCCATACGCTGCCTTTTCATTTCTTCTCCGCTCCCCCTCCCCCCAATCCTAGGCAACCACTGACTTTTTTTTTTCTGTTTCTCTGGACACATTTTTGCTTGTCACAACTAGGAGTGAGCATTCCCCTGGCACGGTTAGCAGGTGGAGCTCTGTTCAGTAAATAGTAGCTTACTAAACACCCCACAGCCATGAAGTAGGCCCCACCCACCCCAGCTAAGAACTAACGCCAGTAGAGCCGGGAGAAGAAACCTTGGCAGAAAATCTCAGCAGAAGTCTTCCTTCCTTCCTTCCTTCCTTCCTTCCTTCCTTCCTTCCTTCCTTCCTTCTTTCCTTCCTTCTTCTCTCTCTCTTTCTCTTTCTTTCTGGTGATCCTGGAGGTTGAGCCCAGGTCCTTCACACTGAGTTATGTTCCTAGCCCATTATTTTTATTTTGAGACATGGTCTCACTAAAATTGCTAACTTTTTCATGGGGGGATTGGACCTGAGATCTTCCTGCCTCATCTCCCAGAGTGCTGAGGTTACAGGCCTAGGCCTTTGAGCCCAGTCGAGTTTCTTTCTTTAACAGGGCTGGGGGAATAGCACAATGGTTAGAGTGCTTGCCTAGCAAGTGCAAGGCCCTGAGTTTAATTCTCAGCTCCACATAAACTGGGTGTGGTGGTGCACACCTGTAATCCTAGCACTGAGAGGTGGAGGCAGGAGGATTGCTGTGAGTTCAAAGCCAGCCTGGGCTATATAATAAGTTTGGGACCTGCCTGGGCTACAAAGTAAAACCTTGTCTCAAAAAAAGAAAAAGAAACATGCTTTTTTTTTTCTTTAATCAAGGACAAGTAGGTACTCAAGGCATTTAATTTAAAAAAGTAAGTAAGTAAATGAATGCTTACGAGGGAATAAGCCAGATCAACTACTCGCAAGGTGCATCTCAAATGTAAGACACAGAATAATGTCGTATTTGCTAGCTTCCCAATTTGTTGGGCTGGGCAGGAAAGCAGACAGCATTCTGACAAAAGGAAAGTCATTTTCTCTGATTATGGTGCATGGAAATTACATAGACTCGGCACAGCAGAGTTCGTGCGGGCGTATCGAGCGGCCCACTGGTATTGGGTATGAATTACATGACAGTTGTCAGACATCTGGCTCAGTATTATTTTCTCTAAAGGACAGTGGAATCCTGTCTTAGAACTGAACACAAAAGCAACACTTTTTGGTATTTTTCTTCTTTGTTTTATGAGGCATTCAAGAGATTTGGAAATGAAGAAAGGGGAGGGGTAGCAAGTTCCTAAACATCACTTTAAAATGTGGCGTTTAAAAAAAATTTTTTTTGTCCTTAGAGAGTTTTTAATACAGTATATTGAAGAACTGTCAGGGAGATAAGAGAAGCAAAGACTTTTGATATTTAGTTTGAAACAAAGCAGAGAGACACGAGATTCAAATATAACGAAGGGGAGGATTTCAAAAGGGAAACTGGGCCACTTTCCTGGTTTTGACATTCATATATCAAATGAAGACTGACTTAGATAATTGCTGCCAGTCTGCCATGTCCACGACCCCGGGGACATATGCCAGCGCCAGAACCTTTCAGGGGCCTTGGCTGGGGTTAGTGCCACACTCGGGGAGCTTCGCCTCGTTTAGATCTGGTCAAAGGGTATTTCTATACTCAAAGCTGGTCTTTGTGGCTGGTAGTCCAAACCCCTTTGGACAGTACTGAGACCTAGGTGGACCCACCTCCTTCCCTTGGGATCCTTGCTGGCATAGAGCAGGGGAGTAGCTCACGTCCCACCAGGATGAGAGATTCCATCCACCTGACCACAAGGAACGAACTCTGTTCAGCAAAAGAGGCTTGTACCTACAACTGGGGACCCTATGAAGCTGTGTTGATTTTTGTTTTTTCTTTTTTGGTACTGGGGATTGAAGCCAGGGTCATTGCACTGAACTGCATCCCCAGGGAACACAGCCATTTCTACCTTCCGTTGTCAACATTTCCAAGCATCCTAAGAAAGCAGATCTAATAGCACCGATCCCATGCTATTTGTAAATGCTAATTTCCACATAGGCTTGTGGCATATTCACAATTTTCAAGATTTTACCAGCCTTGCTTAATCTGTCCTCTCTTTTCTTAACTGATTAAGGAAGATTAAAGTGAAGATTAATTTGTAAATTAAAGATTTACCTTTTCTTGGTACTGGGGATTGAACCTAGGCCTTCCATTTGACTGTGCTATATCCTAGGCCTTTTATTTTTAAAAACATTTCCCCATTCTATTTCATACATTTTAATATGTATATATCAATACATAATGTTTACACTGAACACGAGTATTTTCTGCACATATATATTACATCAGTCTTACAAACCCTTCCCCTCCCTGTTTTTGACTCTCCCAGCCATTCCTCTGCCCCCTAACTCCTACTGTCTCCCCTGTTGGTTCTATGAAATGACTGTATTCTGGGTTTCTCATACAGAGACATCATTTGATATTTAATTTTTTGTGTCTGACTCACTTCACTGAGCATGATGGTCTCAAGTTGTGTCCATTTTCCTACAAAATCTTCAAAACTATCTGTCTTTATAGACGAGTAGTACTCCATTCTGTGCATATACCACAGTTTTGTATCCATTGGTCTGTTGATTTTTTTTTGTTGTTGTCTTTCTACATTGTATTGTTATTTTTTGAATTTTGAAAAAGGGTCTTGCTAAATTGCCCAGGCCTGGCTTGAACTCAGGGTCCTTCTGCTTCAGCTTCCCACGGCTCTTGGGATTAAAGGCGTGGACCACACTGCCCAGCTTTGAGGGGATGTAATCTGATGGAACGGCCACAGTTAGGCATTAACTGAAATGTCCTTGGGTGCAAATGATTGTTCTTCTGAGTTTTGGATAGCCAGCTCTCAGGTTTGTGATTTCGCAAGTCAAGGGTCAAGATGGTTTTGCACAAAGGATGGGCTCTGAGGACAGACAGATCAAGCTGGTCACATGATCTGCGACAAGACTTTCATTTCCCCAGAGCCTCCAGTTCACTGATGGACGCCCTGCCCCCAGCCTCCCTAACCGCTGGCCTCTTCCTTCCTCTCCTGCCTCCGCCTCCAACATTCCAGATGAAACACTGTGACAGTGAGCCAGGGAGCATGTCTGTCCACAAATGTCTTTGCTGGCGACATCACCCTCTCCTTAGAATTCTTTTCTTAGGAAAATACCCTGTTATTTATTTATTTATTTGTTAGCCAAAGTTTATAGCTCTCAAAATTGTCCATGGAAATAAACAAGTGACTGGTTCCCAACACTTTCTTCATCTTTCCCTACCTGTTCTTTTACTTTCATCTTTGCCCAGTACTAGGCACTGAGCCCATAGCCTGTGTCCTGAGCTGCCTCCTCAGTCCTCTTCATTCTTAATTTTGAGCTAGTGTCTCACTAACTTGCTGTGCTGCCCCGTGGGCTTGAATTTGAATGTGTGATCCTCCTGCCTCAGCTCCCCAGGGTGCTGGGATCGAAGGGTGTGCTATCTCTCCGCCACACTGAGCAGTCTGTCCTCGTCACGTCCTTTGAAACTCCCTTTCCCAAACAAATCACATGAGGGGCCAGAAACAAGCCAGAGAGGAGCAGCCACGGGTCGTGTGATGAGACACATGCTGCTGTCCTGAGCCTTGGATGGCTTGTTTCCTTCCGTGGCTGGTGGCTCTGAGGGTGCCGGCTGCCCAGTGACACTCTCCACTGACACCTGTCTGCACGGTGCTTTGCTGGGTGTCTGCGCAGGAGGTAAGAACCTGCTGTCCTTGGTCTTCCATGACCCCATTCCATGGGTCCAGACTAGCGTTCATCTTTCTGCTGCTGAGCTTGGATGCGTGGGACCTGGTGAGCCTCTGGACCCCACACTCTGACTGACTTTGGTTTCCTCCCTGGGGAGGCCTCTCCTGCTGGCCACGGGGCCCCTCTAACTCCTGCTCTGCCTGCGCCTCTCCTCCCGGCTGCTGCCTGTCACCCACCCTGCCTGCCCTTCTCTCCGCTCCAGCCAGCCTGTAGTCTACATCCAGAGTGTCAGCTTCCTCGTTGTGACCCCCCTAGTCCCCTGGCATACATTTGGGACTGGGGCAAACACTTGGAAATTTTCCAGTGACCACAAAGTGATGCGTACTTTCTCCTCATGCCTGATCCTTTCAGTGGCCACCCAAGGGACAATGAATAATAAATCAGTGAAATGCGTTTCAATAATTCTCTTGCTTTCAAATCCTGAAGGCAGCTCTCGGGAAGGGACAAGGAAGCGGCAGCCCTCAGAGTTGCTTCTTTCAGCCTGGCACAGACTGGTGTCTATAAAGAGTCCATAGGTTAGGGCTCAGGAAAGGGGCAGCTCAGAGGGGCCTAAGACTCTCCGTTTAGCGTGTTCTTAGTCACCCGGTCAGTGCAAAACTCAAATGCTCCACCATACATACCCTGAGTGTTCTCCTGCTGGGGCAGATAGAGTGGAGGTGGGACAGAAGATGGCGGGAGCAGGTGACCCAGGACGGCAGGCACCAAGAACGTGCTGGGACGTGGGGACCATGAAGCACATCAGTTTTCATATCTTTGACTGTTAAGAAAAAATATGAGCCAGACGTGGTGGTACAAGCCTGTAATCCCAGCACTCTGGGAGGCTAAAGCAGGAGGATCATAAATTCAAGCCCAAGCTGGCAACTTAGAGACTTTTGAGATGCTGCCTCAACATCAAAAATAAAACATGGGCTGGGGATGTATCCAGATGGAAGGCTTTTGGCACCATATATACACTAAGAAAGGAAGAAAAGAATGAATGAACGAAGGAAAATGGGCATATGGGCTTCACCAAGCATAACATAGGAAATAAGAGGTCTCCTAAGTGATGAACTTCACAGGAAGAAACATAGCTACACTTAGGCCCAAACAAGTGGGGGGCACCTATGGCTATAGGTGGGGAGTGGGAGGGGGCACCTGTGGACAGGTCAGCATAGCCCGTCTGGTCCGGCCAGCGGGAGGGGGCTGCAGGAGGGCACGTCCTTGGACAACGTGGGGTTCTTGGTGTTTGCTCTTCCTTGGTTTGCATGGTCGGGCCCATGTTTGCCCCAGGCTATTACTATCTGTTGGTAGTGGGTAGTTCCTGTTTTCGTTTGTTCAGATGTTTATAAAATGCCATGTCCAGCTGCGCCTCATGAGTCCAGCATTCTGGGAGGCTGAGCCAAAAGGATCCCAAGTTCAAGCTCAGCTTGGGCCACTTTTGGCAAGATCCTGTCTCAAAAAAGAAAAAAAAAAAAAGGGAAAAAGGCTGGGATGTAGTATGTAGCTCAGTGTGAAGGCCACGGATTCAATCCCTAGTATCACCAAACAAACCGAAAGGTGTTGTGTTTGTGCCTTGTCAGTTGGTGTCCTGGGTTTCACAGCCAGTGCACACAAGCCACTCCCCACCGTGATCCCGGCAGGAGAAGGGGCACGCATGGGTCCTGACTGGTGGACTTAAGGTGTTCACCTGGAGCCACGCATCATCCTCAGTGGGGAATTTCATCAATGCAAACATGGTGATCATGCTTGCTGAGAAAAAAAAAATCCACTCTATCTTAAATGTGTGGTGGTGTTTTGTTTTGTTTTGGTGCTACTGGATGTGCATGCTAGGTCTGTATCCTACCACTGAGCGACACTCCCAGCCCAAGTGTACCTTGTACTTGATTGTTCATATAACATTTTTTACTTGTTCTAAGTGTTTTGGGGTGTGTGGTACTGGGGATTGAGCCCATGGCCTTGCACATGTTAGATCTACCACTGAGCTATTTCCCCAGCCTTTATTTTTAATTGACAACATGTTGTATGTTTGTCGTGTATGTGGTGTTTCGAAGTAGACAGACATTGTGACATAGATACATCAAGCTGATTAACATGTACACGACTTCACATACAGGTTTTTATTTTTTTTCCAGATAGAGTCTTGCCAACTTGCAAAGTTGCCCAGGCTGGGCTTAAAATTGTCATCCTTCTGCCTCAGCCTTCCAGAGTGCTAGGATTACCATGCTACTCTCAGAGATCTTGAAGTTTGAGGTGGATTGCTTCCTACTTATGGTCACCATGCTGTGGGACAGAGCTCTCTAACTCCTTCCTCCAAGTGTCTTATCTCAGGAGCCAGGTAGCACAGCGTGAGTTCTATGCTCTTCATCTGCGCCGACGACAAACACACACTAAATTGTCTGCCATTTAAAATACATTACTATGAATAATGTTCACCATTGTCTGTTGTCTGCCAGACTTTATATACACATATACAGAGTCATTATTGATTTCTTTTGGTGGTACGGGGGTTGAACCCAGGGCCTTCATACTGAGTTACGCTTTTTGTTGTTGTTGTTGTTTTTTAGGTATGGTTTACTAAGTTGCTAAGTCCAGGCTAGGCTTGAACTAGCAATCCTCCTGCATCAGCCTCCCAGAGTGGTGGGACTACAGACATGTTACCACACCGAGCCTTAGAGTGCTTTATTTACATCACAGCCTTGTTCTTTCTTGAAATATCCCCAAAGGGAGGAAGCCTGTGCCTGCCCCACTTTGCAGAGGAGGAAGCAGAGGCTGGGGTTGTATAGCACGGTCACAGACTACGGGGCAATCCCACTTGTGATTCCGAAGCTCACATTCCTAACCACAAATAAGACTGCCTCTCTATTCAGACTTTTCCATCTGAATGACTTATTTCTTCATTTCCAGCATGATTTCCAAACAACCATCTCCTTATATGGCCCCTTACTCCTGTTCCCTGACATCTGCCTAGCTCCTTGCCTCAGAATTAAAGATGGTAGACAGCTAGGGAGACACCTGGGGGCCTCCCACTACAGGGATGCCTTGTCCAAACCAAATGGCGGGCTCTAGCCTGCTGGGGCATTTCCTCACCCCTCCAGAAGCAATTCAGCTGTTTCTGTTTGTTAAACACTCATGCGCATCTCCTTGCTCAGCCTGCGTTAGTCACTGGGCCACAGCAGTATGTGAATGGATTTGTGGGCCCGGCACAGGGCGGCAGCACGGCTGCCAGGATCCCCGAAACGGAGCCGAGTCACTGAGACAGGAGAGGGAATACTGGGGGATAAAGTGGGTTCAGGATTCGCAAGCAATCTGCCCCAGTCCAGCCCCCACACTGGCCAAGTGGCAGGGACTGTGCGGTGAGATGACAGCCCTCTCAAAAATGTCCCCTCTGAGGTGTGGCTCTTCCCCACACTGAGGGCAGCCCATCTGTCCAGCAGTGTCTGAAATAACTCAGACCAGCCTGTGAGGGAGTGCCCACTGTCACATGCACATTTGGACTGCAGGCAGCCCACGCGGGCCCCTGTAATTCAAATCACAACAGCCTCTTCAGCGCCGGGGAGGCGGGAGGGAAAGTGGTGGTTGTGATTCCAGCAACCGGAGGGCTGTTTTTCTACGAATTTCTGCCAGAGGCCATCGAGGACTCTGTGCACCTATGGGAGATTGTGAAATTTAGGCAGCTATCGAATTCCAAATTAGACACCCATGCGCTGCTGGCTGGCTGGCGAGACAGCCCTAGGCCTGCAGGTGCGTATTTGGGGAAGTCCAGGATTTGATTGTCCTTACTGCTTTCTGTTGGAAACCATCCTAACTAGCTTTCCCAAGATCACACGGTAGATGCAGGGGTTCAAAGCTAACAGGCCGGTGGAGCTGTTGTAGGAAACTCAGAAATCATCTTCTCTGAGCCTCCGACCTCACAGGTTCCTAGAATGGGCTATTGTGATCCTGTCCCGTGGGGACTTTGTATTTCTGCACAAACTGGGACTTAGAATTTGCATCTGCTTTTCGGTGACTTCTTTTCCAGAGATGCGCCCGCTGGATTGGAGCAAACACTTTTTCTTTCCCTCCAAACATTCGCTTTAGCATTACCAGAGGGCAGACGGTGCCCTGGGACTTAGGCTTCGGCCTCTTCCTTGCTATGAGGCGGGTTAGTTGAGCCGGGGCTCAGGATCAGGAGGCTGTGGGACCTTCCACGCATTTCTCATCTATCAAAGGGGGATGATGATGATAACAGGCCTTACCTGGGAGACTTAAATAAGAGCAATGTAGTGCTCAGCGCGAGCCAGGCGTGCAGGCCCAGGCCTTACACCTCAGCACTTGGGAGGCTACCGCCGGGGATTGCAGGGTTTTTTTGTTTGGTTATTTTGAGGTGGGGAGCCTAGGGTCTTGCTCTGGAGTCCAGGTTGGTTCTAATCTCACTATGTAACCTAGGCTGCCCTGGAACTCATGGCAATCCTCCTGCCTCAGCCTCTAAAGTGGTGGAATTACAGACATGTCCTGGGGAATCTAACCCAGGGCTTTGCAATTGCTGGGAAAATGCTTTAACCACTAAGGATCTCAAGTTAGAGGGCTACTAAGTGGGTTCAAGGCCAGCTTGGACCACATAGCAAGATCCTGTCTCAAAACACCCCTGCCCATTAAAAAAGAAAACACAAAACCAAAAATACTTAGCACAGTAACTAGGCAGGTAGCCCGTGAGAAGAAGGGCTTAATCCCCAGAGGGTTCTCTAAAGATCGCAAGGAGAAGCACTGGTGTGCCTGCTGGCCTCTCTCTTTCTGGGGAGTGCAAGGTGACTCCTGGGCTCAGATGCAGGAGTCCAAACCCTCGTGATGTCCATGGACTAGTGGCCGTGTGGATGCTGACACACTGACACACTGACCCCGGCAGGGGCTCAGAGCTTTGCAAGCGGAGGCGGGTGGGAATTAGGGCTTCCCTGAGGCTCTAGGAGGGGACAGTTGGCTCAAGTTGGGCTTGTTGTGATGTGTGTCAGCATTTCTCTCCCTTTTAAGGCTGAATAACATTCCAGTGTGTACGGATACCACATTTTGCTTATGCATTCACCCACGAGGTGGCTTCCACTGCTTGGCTGCTGTCAGTAGCGCTGCTTTAGAAATGAATGCACAAAGCCCAGTCCGGTAGTGCAGGCCTGTAATCCCAGCACACTAGGAGGCTGGGGAGGCTGAGGCAGGAAGATTACATGTTTGAACCCAGCCTTGGCAACTTGGTTGTTTACTTGTCTCAAAATCAAAATGAGCTGGGGGTGTAGTTCCGTGTGATGGCTCTGGGCTCTCTCCCTAGTATCAAAAGAAGAGGAAGAGGAAGAAAAGCGGTGCGCTACCTCCGCGAGTGCCTGGTTTCCATTCTTTGGATACGTACTAGGTGTGGAATTGCTGAGCCCTTTTTTTTTTTGAAGAACCCCCGTACCGTGCCTGGAAGCGGCAGCACCGTTTTCCCCTCCAACCAGCAGTGTGCCAGGGCTGCAATTTCCCCACATCTTCGCCGCCACTGGTTTTCTACTTCCTCGATAATCGCTGTCCTAATGGGAGTGAAGTGGTGTCTCACCGAGAAGGACCGGCTGGAAGGCCTCATTAGAAGGCCGCTTGGTCCGAGAGTCCCTGGCAGCACACTGCCTGGCACGGGCTGCATGTGTCATGACGGTCCCTGTTCTGAGGAGCTCGCACTTGGAGGAGGTAGCACCAGGTGGTTTCATATCACCAGATTTCTAGACAGGCCCCACTTGGAGACAGGTGGCAGCCTTGGCAGTGGGATTTGACAGGCACCAAGATGTCCATCTGGCCCAAAGGTGGTCTTTACCAGGCTGGCGTGCCGCCTGACATCCCTGGCAGGAGGGGTTACCTGTGAACGCGGAAACAAGTTACCTGGGAGGGGGGAGCACGGTGGCTGCTGTCGCCTGGCGTCGCACCCTGGGAGGTGGCGAGGGGCCGGCAGGCTAGGGAAGGGAGACAGGCGCCAAGCCGGAGCTGGAGCCCGGTTTTCGGCCTCCGAGGCCAGGCAACCTGCCTGGGAGGGGAGGCCCAGGGCAGCCTGAGGGACCAGGATCAGCGCTGTTCAGGAGCTCAGGCTGCCTTGGAGGAAATGACCCTACTCTCTCCGCATCCTTGGGCAGCTTCTCATATGAGTGTGTGTGTGTGTGTGTGTGTGTGTGTGTGTGTGTGTGTGTGTGTGTGTGTTTCCGGGACTGGGACTTAAGTCTACGGCCTTGAGCTACACCCCCAGTCCATTTTCCTAGTTTGGATTTCGAGACAAGGTCTTGCTAAGTCACTAAATTGTCCAGCTGGGCTGGAACCTGTGATCTTCCCGCCTCAGCCTCCCAAGCGTTACGATTACAGATACATGGACAGCCACGCGTATCTCTCCCACTCGATTTCTATCATTTCCTGACTGCACCCTCCCACATCTCCACTTCCTAGTTTCCTTTTATCTGTGGGGGTTAGTAACCAGCGCTGCTCCCCAGCAGGATCCTGTGTTTTTCCCCTCAGTCCTGGGAATTGAGCCCAGGGCCTTTGCACCAAGTCACCCGCCCCCACCCCGCCTTTTTTTTTTTTTTTCTTCCTTAATCTCAAAGGCTTCACATCCTTGTCCGAAAGGGCAAGTAGCTCCGAGCTAACTGTGCAGATCAGGATTCAGAGAACCAAGCGCGGATCCCAGCGAGCCCAAGGGCCCAAGGGTGGGTGAGCGCAGTGTCTATGCGGGCTGGGAGCCGAGCCAGGTGGGGAGCACAGCTCAGGGGAAGGCCCTACGTGTGATCGCTAGTAGCAACAAACAACAAAGAAAGAGAGGGAAATGGCGCGTGCTGGGCGTGGTGGCGCAGGTCCGTCGCCCCAGCGCTCTGGGAGGCTGAGGCTGAGGACCACAGGTTCAATCTCCAGTATCAAAAAAGACAAAGAGCATGTTCTCTGCAAGAGTGACCACGGGCGGCAGCTGACGGGGAGTGGCCGTGACAGGGGACTTGCTCCGGCCTGTGAGGAGTTTGTTGTACCCCCCCGCCCGGGATGCGGATGGTCCGGGCGGCGAGGGCGAACCATGTAAACGTGACAGATGCCGTGCTGGAAGGTCACATGGGGCCCGGAGGGGGACACGGGGAGTTATTAGGGTGGCTGAATCGGGAAAGGTTGCAAAGAAGAGGTGATATGCAAAGATTTCACTTCAGGAACTTGAGAGGCACTGCCAGGGCCCATCAAGCATGGAATTGTTTTTCTACTCAGTACAGCTATGGTGTGTGTGTGTGTGTGTGTGTATATTATGTGTGTTTGGGTCAGGGTCTTACTCTGCAGTCCAGGCTGGTCCTGAACTCACTATGTAGCCCAGGCTGACCTCGAACTCATGGCAATCCTGTTTCAGCTCCCTGAATTCTGGAATCACCACACATGGCTAATTTTTTATGTGGTACCGAAGAATCAAACCCCAGGCCTTGAGCATGTTAAGCAAGCACGCTTAACCACTGAGCTACATCCCCAACCTTCGTTTTGTTTGGTACTGGGGATAGAATCCAGGACCTTTGAACTTGTCCGCAGTCCTTTTTTAATGTTGAGTTTTAAAGTAGGATATTACTAAGTCACTAAGTCATCCAGTCTTCCTGCTTCAGCCTCCCAGAGTGCTATGGGGTAACGGGTTTGCCAGACCCAGCTGCAGTTATGTTTTAAGAGAGAAACTAAAGAAAGATGAAGGGCCATCTGCAGAGGATCAGCGGTCTCCCCGCTGCTGAGCAGTGGCTTCACGTGCTTCTCTGTCTCTTCCACCTCACGGGACTGATGGGGTTAGCTGTATCTTGATGCCCACAGCACATTGAAATTCTGCTGCCAAAAGTGCATTGGGTTAGTATCAAGTGTAAGCCGCTTACCTACCTCAACCTGGCTGAGCAACGGAAGTACACAGCCATCTAATGGCTCTGGCTACTTGATCAGCCAAAAAGCAGATGGAAAGATGTTAGAACATAGTTTTAAAGTCACAAGTAAACTAAAACCACAAAAGGAGGAGAGAGCTTTTACTGCGTGCCAAGTTTTGTTATTAAAATTAAAAGGAACCCATAATCCCAGCACTTGGGAGGCTGAGGTGGAAGGATTGTCATGAGTTCAGGGCCAGCCCGGGCTACACAGTGTACTCAGGACCAGACAGTAGTACTACAGAGCAAGACTTTATCTCAAAATAAATAATAAAAATAAATAAATAAATGAAACGGGAAACGGGACAAAATATCACCAGTATCACTGGTATCATATTTCAAGTGGCTCCTGTGGCCAAAATAAGGAAAATTGTTCATCATCAGCATTGTGTAATTTTTCAGGCCCTTGACAATTGGAGTCTGAATATCTAAATCAAGTTAAAAGAATACGATGTTTGTCAGGCAGAGTGGTGCAGGCCTGTAATCTCAGCACTTTGGGAGGCTGAGGCAGGGTGATCACAAGTTTGAGCTCAACCCAGGCAACTTAGTGACTTACTGAAACCCTGTTTCAAAGTCAAAAATAAATAACAGCCCAGAAATATAGCTCATTGTGAAGGTCCCGGGATCAATTCTCAGTGTTAAAAAAAAATTAAGAGAGGAAAAAGTCACATCTGTTTTCTAAATATTTGTCAAGAATTTTACCTTTCAAAAAAAAATGATCCTAAATTCAGTCTGGTGTCAGATTTTTAGGAAGAAATTCCGAGCTGGGGCTAAGGCTCAGTGGAAGAGCTCCTGGCTGGCACACTCCACCGATCGGCTTTCTTGTAAGAAGATTCTGAATATGTTACAAACCATCTGTGATGTTTGGGCACTTGGCTCACTGGAAAATGAAGAAAGTTTTGTTCCCTAATAAAACTGTGATGTGGGTTAGAAGAATATTTAAGAATTTGGTGGCTGGGTCCAGTGGCATAGTTCTGTCATCCAAGAACTCTGGGGGGGCTGAGGCAGGATGATCACAAATTTGGGCCCAGCCTTGGCAACTTAGCAACTCAAAATCAAAGATAAAAACAGGCTGGGAATGTAGCTCAGTGTGAAGGTCCTGGGCTTATCCCCAGTTCCTTCAATTTGGGGTGGGATGGGAATAGTTCTGTGACTCAGTAAAGTTATTTTTTTATTTTGAGCCAGGGTCTCATTAAGTCACTAAGTTGACCAGTCTGGGCTCAAACTTGGAATCCTTTTCTCTTAGCCCAGAGAGTGCTGGGATTACTAGCCTGAAAAATTTTATTTTATTTGGTGGTACTGGGGATTGAACCCAGGGCCTTTGTGCTGAATATCCCCAGGGTTTTTTTTTTTTTTTTTTTTTTTAATCTGAGACAGTATCTTACAAAACTGCCCTGGCTGGGTTCAAACTTGTGAACTTCCTGCCTCAGCCTTCCAGAGTGCTGGCCCTGTGTCACCATGCCTGGCTACTTCTCCGAGTTTAATCTCAGGTCTCAGATCATGTGTAAAAATTGTACCTCAGTGCAAAATTCAGCCGAGAGAGTTTGCCAGGGTACTGCTCTTGTGAGTCAGTATGTTTAGAGTTTTATAACAGATTATTTACCAGTGAGAACCAATCTCTTAGCAAAAGCTGTTCTGTTGCACTGGCTAATCTCATTTTGAAGTCACAGGTTCTTTCAAACTCTTCCCTCTACTGGCGAAATGGCAGAACTAATAAGAAGGTGAGAGTATGTTGCCCTCTGGTGTCTGCCAATCCTGAAGAAAGATCTAGAACTCAGGAAAGGGTTGTGGTGGGGAAGGAAAACAGTAGACACTCCACATCAAGAGGAAGATGGAGAAGTTAGGGAGCAGTGAAGGAAGAAGGGAGCTGAAGGTGGCATGCCATACTCTTTGTCCCCTTTCTTTGTACCTACCCCACCCTGGCCAAGGGGGAGATGAAATCTCCATGCTAGTCACCTGCAACCTTGTGCCTCCATGACCCATGATGGAAAAAAGTAGGTTCATCCCCGGATGGGACTCTTTGGGGGAACCAAGGGAGAGGAGAGCTGGGGATGGCCAGCCACATTCTGTCCTTCTGACTTGTCAGAACAGGGTGATGGAGAAGAACAGGGGTATCTTTTCATAATTTTGGTGTTACTGAAAGTCATGGAGCCTGGGGGGCTGAGGCAGGAAGACTGCTGTGCCAGTGTGGGCTATGTAGTGAAATAATGAGTTCAGGACCAGCCCAGACTAGAGAGTTACAGATTAAGACTGTCTCCAAAAACAAGCTAAAAACCAAACCAAACCAAGCAAAGCAAAACAAAAAACCAAAAGAGACACTCTCAAAATCAAAGCTAAAAAATGGACTGAGGATATAGTTCAATGTGAAGACCCTTGGCCTGAATACAATACAATACAATACAATAAGTAAATGTATGTACGTTCAGGGATAATTAAGGAGAAGTCCTTGGCTGTCATCAATACCTTAGGAGCAGAGACTTCCAGACTCTGATCCTTGAAAGTCCCTCAAGAACATCTAGGCTACTGGAAAGCAGAACAAGGGTGGAAGATGGGAAGAGAAAGGAGAGAAAGAACAGGAAAGATTTTACCCAGCCCTGCTGTGTTCAGAGTAGCAGCTTCTTGACTGAGGACCGCCTCTTCACAGGAGACCAGGACTTTTTATCCGTTTAGGGAGCTCCACCAATGCCCCCAAATGGGGACAGAACTTCCCTGTCTAGCCTGAGGGCTGTGGTGGGGCAGGGTAATGGTGACCGATCCCCGTCTTTGAGCCTGCTGCTTATTCCGGCTCTTACCCTGGCCACCCTCCCCCCCCCCCCCCCCCCCCCCCCCCCCCCCACTGTATGGCGGTGCTTGCCAGGGCACACGGACGGGCTGGGCATGGTGGCCTCCCTAGCTGGTTAAATCTAGTTAATTCTGGAACCATTTTCTAATGTGTCTGATCTGTTGTTGATTGGTGCCTGACACGGGCAGCTGTTACGTCTTCTTGACACCATGGAGAGTCAGTGGACTGTCGTGGGTGACCTTTCTTATAGAAACACACACTGTATGATTCTGCAGCAACCTAGAGCGAACGTGTGGGTGGAGCGTGGGGAGGTAGAGCATCTCTTTGCTGGTCAAAACAAGAAGAGGTAATGGAGCCATGGAAAGGAATCTTTTGGACATCTGAGCTGTGGGGACAGAGAGAGGACCAGGGAATATTTAGTGCCGGGAGAGCTGGAAGTGAGGCAAGTGGAACTGAGAGGTGGTGCCATCAGCAGTGAGTTTCTTTGTAGATCCTCTTGGGCTTTTCAAGTTTTAGCTCAGAATTCAGAAGAGTCAGGTGTAAGGGCACACCTGTAGTCCCAGCTATTTAGGAGGCTGAAGCAGGAGGACTGTCAAGTGCGAGGCCAGCTGGACAACTTAGCAGGATCTTGTCTCAAAATTAAATAAAAAAGGGCAGTAGAGCTGGAACTTCTGATGTTTTCTGGTTGGCTGAAATTTTGGGGGAAACAGTGCTAATAGTCTAGCTTTTAGCACCCAGGAAATTTAAGTCCTTTATTGATCGTTTGGTTGATTGGTTGAGGTGCCAGGCCTTCACATTGAGTCCCTTAAATTTTCATTTTGAGGTAGTTTAGCTAAGTAGCTAACTTGTACAGACTGGTCTCAAATTTATGATCCTCCTGCCTCAGTCTCAGAGTCCTGGGATTATAGGTGTGTACCATCATGCCCTGTTCAAGTCGTATTTATTGAATGAATGAAATATTACAGTTATCAGTTGATCTTATGGGTGTTGATTAGAGGGCATGAATATGGGTGGAAAATAAAAGGGGAAAATGGATGATTTTTTTCTTTTTTCTCCATTTTAATTAACATGTGTATGCAATCCACTTTTTGGCAGTATTCGAGTTGCAGAAACTATATACGACTAGAATTCGTAAGAGAAGTTTGGGGAAAAGAAACCAATCCAATCGGATAATTTTCAGAGAGTGAATTCAAGGATTTGTAAATCGCTTGAATTGATTGAGCCTTTATGCAAGTGACAGAGAAGTAGGCATAAGAATGGTGGTTTCCTCAGCCCTTCATTGCCTAGGCCGGAAACTGGGTCAGGAACCCCACTGGGCACTTCCTGCTTTTAACCCTGTGATTTTTCTGCAGGTGAAATTTGTGTAGGCTGATGCATATGAATACCCAGGACTTGCTAGGAAAAGCAGCTGCAGAAGGACAGGGGAGGGCAGAGAGAGAGAGAGG
>PVKB01002017.1:302898-330968 GCA_004027205.1 Ctenodactylus gundi | reverse complement strand
TTTCACTTTGGTTTTTTGCTTTAAGTTTCATAATAGTTGTGATCTGGGTCTCTCATATCAGAGAGGACCATTCGATGTTTCACCTTCTGCTTCTGACTTACCTCACTAAGCATGATGTTCTCAAGCTTCTTCCATTTGCCTGCAAAGACCTCCACGCTGTTGGACTTTATTGATGCATAGTATTCCATTGTGTAGAAATACCACAGTTTGTGTAGCCACTGGTCTGTTGATGGGTATTTTGGTGCCTTCCATATTTTTGCTATTGTTAGTTGTGCTGCTATGAGCATGTGTTTCACTTTTAATACTTAGGTCTTCGATCCACTTTGATTTGATTTTGGTGCATGGTGATAGGTGTGTGTCTAGGTTCATTCTTCTGCATATGGATGACCAGTTTTCCCAGCACCATTTGTTGAACAGGCTGTCCTTTTTCCAGTGTATCATTTTGGCTCCTTTATCAAAGATTGGGTAGTTGAGGGTATTTGGGTTTGTCTCTGCATCCTTGATTCTGTTCCACTGGTCTATCTGTCTGTTTTTGGGCCAGTACCAAAATGTGGAAGACACCAAAATGCCCATCAACAAGCCAATGGATACACAAATTGTGGTATTTATACACAATGGAATACTATGCATCTGTAAAGTCAGAGAAGTTGGAGGCTTTTGTAAGCAAATGGAAGTAACTTGAGACCATCGTGCTTAGTGAAGTGAGTCAGAAGCAGAAAGTGAAATATTGAATGGTTTCTCTGATATGAGAAACCCAGATCACGATTATCTCCTGGAACTTAATGTGGAAAATAATGGAAACTGGGGGAGGGATGGATAGGGGGAGGGCCAAAAGGAGAAAGGGATCTTGTAACCTTGCCAAGATATGTATGTGGACAAAATGCTTCAAATTTTGCACTTACATGTATCAATAAAAATGGGAGAAAAACATTCAAATATGTAGTCTTTTCAAGAAGTGCTACTGGATCAACTATAAATATGCATAAAAAAGGCACTGACCATCTGCTTCTCATTGTACATATGAATTAATTTCAAAGGGATTGGGATGTGACTGCAATGGGGCAGATAAAAAGCAAGACACTGTCTATAAGAGCTTGCAGCCCAGCTTCAAGTCCTAGAAGGAGAAGAGACTCCTGAATAAGATATTAAGATCACTAATTCTAAAAAGATGGAGCTGGTAAATTAAATTATGAATTGGGAATTCTTAATGAAAATACAAAGAAAGTGGAAAGCACGATGTTGGGTAGTAAAATATATTTGAAACATATGTATTTTACTATAGGAATCATATGTAAGATATATGAATAACTCCCATAGCAACAATAATAAAAAGACAAAAAATGTGACAGAGAAAGAAACAAATAGATATTCTAAAATTAATACCAATGTAGCCATTAATTTGTTTTGAATATGAATGAATTACGGATTCAATAACATGCCAATCATCTTGCAACTTGGGGGGCTTACGTCCCTGTATATTACTTCTGCCCACTCTGTCCCACCCGCTGATCCTTTCCTCCCTTTCCACTCCCCGCACTCTCAGGACCTCTTTCATTCCCTAGCAGTCCAATACACTGTTTTAAAAATGTTTTATATAATTAAATATTTGGGTGCTTGGAAAGGAAAAGCTAATTGTTCATGAAAATAAAATAGAAACTCTACAGAAAGCTCAGCGTGGTGCCATGCCTGTGATCCTAGCATCAGGAGGGCTGAGATGGAAGGACTTCAGAGGGTCCAAGCCCAGCCTGACTCCATACATACATACATACATAATGAGTTCAAAACCAGCCTGGACTGTAGAGTGAGACTGTGTCTAAAACAAAACAAAAACATAACCAAAAGCAAAACTTCTGCAAAATGTCAGATATTATTGAGCCACATCCCAACTTTCAGGAAGACTGTGATGCCATAGAAATTCTCATTTACTATGGTACTAAGTATGGAAATAAGGACCACACTATTACAAAAGTATTTGTGAAAATATCCTAACAGTGAATATGCAAACAGACTCCACGCTCTTCTAATGTTACTGTTATTTACATACTCAATGTATAGGTTCACTTTTAATTAAAATCTACAAAATTATCATTTATGATAATGAGAAAAATTAGAAACATGTTAAATGTCTGTCAGTATTAAAATGAATACGTAAGTCCTGATGTAGTGGAAAACTATACAGCAGTTACAATGAATAAATGACACCGCTAATTTATCAAATGACACCATAAACAGGAGTGAGATGGCAAGCCACACTGCAGCAGTACAACTGGGCTGCAAGAAGGAAGGCGCCTGCCTGTACAAAGACAAACGCCAGAAAACGCTGGGAGACTTCTGTCAAAATGCACAGATGTGAGTTATGGGTGAATAATACAGGTAATCATGTCTGTCATTTTCATAGACACTGTAAAAGAATTTAGTAATACACAGGTCCCACGGCTATGGAAAATAACATGTTTACAAGCTATGAAAAAATGGAAATTTTTCAATCTACCAAAACCAAAAAGAAGCCAAAATTACGCAGTTCATTCTTCAAGAGGACAAGAAGTTTCTCTTGTGGGGTGAGGAAAACACAATATTGGTAATATTGTCACTTGGTTTATTATTGTCTTGGAGTTACCACGCAGCGCAATCAAACAAAAGAATGATGAAATGTTTCAGATCATGAAGGGAAAATTAGCAGTGCTATTTGGAGAATAAGTTGACCAAATATGAGAAATGCAAAAATAATAGGCAAATAATTACTAGAATTCATGGGATAACATTTTTAAAAGATAGAATTGGACAAAATTCAGCTTTTTTTCCATATCAGCAACCACTAATTACAACAGGAAATAAAAGGCTATAAAAACATTCTAGACCCTGGAGTAGATATAACAGAGAATTACCTGATGTCTCAGAAAGTTATAAAGTACTAAAAAAAAAAAAAAAATAGACTACTTTCCAGGAAAGTTTTACCTGTGTAGCTGAACTGACGAGAAAGCACTGAGTTCTTGGACAATCCTTTCCCCAGAACCTGCCCAACCTCCTGCTAGTCATACTTCTCACCCAAGTGGCATGTGGTGACCGCCACTAGCACAACTCCATCAATATCACCAAGTACACGGTTTGCATTATAGCTCACTCTTGGTGTAGCATAGTCTAGAGATTTAGAGAAATGTAATCCACCATTGCGACACCAGTCTGCAATCGTGATGTCCTGCAGAGCAATGTTATTGCTCTGAAATGCCTCTGCACTCCTATTCACTTCTAACCCCAGGCTCTGCAGATCATTTTGCT
This sequence comes from Ctenodactylus gundi, assembly GCA_004027205.1. Lineage (NCBI taxonomy): Eukaryota > Metazoa > Chordata > Mammalia > Rodentia > Ctenodactylidae > Ctenodactylus > Ctenodactylus gundi. The sequence goes on along the minus strand of PVKB01002017.1, from coordinate 327,692 downwards.
GGGTATGTAGTTTTGCCTTTTAGAGAATTTCATGGAGTAAGAGACACGTAGTATATCGCTTTCTTCCAGGCTGGTTTGGCCATCACATTCACTCTCTTGAGCCTCCCAATCTTTCTTCACAGCTTCATACCTAATTTCGTTACACGATGGGATAATGTGCCATTGCCTCCATCACAGCTTACTTATCCATTTACTTACTCTAAAACACATCTTCATTGCTTCAAAATTTTTAGAAACATTTCTGTGTAGTTGTTACCTGAATGCAACTTTTAACTCGTTTGGGTAAATGCAATGGAGCGGTATTGGCAAAGTGTGGGATTCGAGTTGAGAGTTGAGACTCCTTTCCCAAGAAACGGCCAGACTGCTTCCCCAGGTGGCCGATCGCTTTGCGCTTCTGTCAGGTATGAAGCAGAGCTTCTGTTACTTCAGATATGCTCCAGCTTTTTTCTTTTTGTTATTGTTGGTGTTGTCAGCGTTTTAGATTTCAGTCTCCCTAGTGGTGCACGGCGTTTCACCTTCTTCCCTACAGACACGTGACGTGAGACACCTTTGCGCTCTTACTTGCCACCTATGCGTCTTCGGCAAGGTGTCCGGGTTTGTTGTGCTTGTTGCCCGGATTTTCCTTCAGCTGTTTGTTTACTGACCTTTTGGTTTTAGGATATTCTGTGCAGGCCTGGGGACACAGTTCAGTGGTTAAACACTTGCCCGGCAAGCTCACGGCCCTGGGCTTGATTCCCCCGCATAGTCGGGATGTGGCGACACGTGCCTGTAATTCCAGCCCTTGAGAGGCTGAGGCAGGAGGGTTGCTGTGAGTTGTCTGGACTATAGAGTAAAACCTTGTCTCAAAAGGAAAAACAAAGACAAAAAATTGTACTATTCAGATAATATTCTTTCATCGCACATTTCTCTGCAAATATTTTCCTCTACTCTGATCTGTCCCTTCATTCACCTGGCAAGTCTTTCATGCATTCTGCTCACAGTTGTATCTAAAAGATCTTTGCCAAAACACAATGTCATCTAGATTTTTAACTATAGTACCACCTAAAGTTTCACAGCTTCGTGTTTCACATCTAGGTCTACCATCATTCTTGGTGTCTTGCTTTGACTTTTGTGATGTGTATAATTCAGCAATCTAGATTATTTTTTCTTTGTTTACTGGGCATGGCCAGTTGTTTCAGAATCACTTTTTGAGAGGATTCGCTTTTCTGGACTGTAATGCCTTAATAGGTTCAACTTGCTTGATTCATTTGTTAGCTCTCTGGCGTGCGTGTGTGTGTATGTGTATGTGTGTGTGTATGTGTGTGTGTGTGTGTGTGTGTGTGTGTGTGTGATTGTGTGCATGAGTATGTATGAGTGTATGTGTGTTGGTTCACCATCATCACAAGGTCTTGACGACTGTCACTTTGCAGTAACTCTTGAAGTTGATCTGCGCCATGCTTCTGATTAATGATACTCCTCAATACTTCCCTGGCTAATCTAGACCATTTGTCTCCTCAAATCAGTTTTTCAATATTCAAAAAATTATTTTATAAAAACTTTTTTATCAAGATCACCTTTAGTCTATAGATCAAGTTGAATAAAGCTGCCATGTTGAACCTATTTAATTTCTCTGTTCACATAGGATATCTGAGTTTATTTAGTTTTAAAATTTTATTTCATAAGAGTTTTGCATTTTTCCTTTATAAATCGTTTGCACAATCTACTAGAGTTATGCTTATTTTATTTTTAAAATTCTGATAATAAAAATGATATTGTATTTTGAACCTTAGATTATATTTTCTCAGTATTAACATATGGAAAAGAAAGTATTTTTGTATTGTAACCATGAAAAATGCAAACTACATTGCTTACTATTTACAAGAATTTGGGGGAATTCATTGTTCGGTAAACAGTCACTGTCATATGTTAAGTTGTTTTAAAACAATTATGATAGAAATTAGCAGAGATTACAGAAATGAACAGATGTGTCATGTGCACATGTTATAAAACAAAAATCTTATAATAATAATATGTCCTTAAATTGATGTATGGACTAAGTGTAATACTAGTAAATAATCCAGGCCATTTTTTTTATGTCTACATATGTGTAGGAATTAGAAAAATGACCCAAAGAGGTAAAATGAAAAAGGCCAACAAGCTGGGTTCAGATAATGTTGAGAACAATGAAGACTGAAACAGACATGTATGACGGGACCTCCAAAGATCCAGAAATAGTTGTAAGTGCATATGTGGACATTTGAGCTATGACACTAAGAGTATAATAAAAATTTAGTGAAGAAAAGACAATATTTTCAGTGTATGGTGCAATTTCTGTGTACATTCAGAATAAACACTTGAAATTCACACCATAAAATACAAAAATCAATTTCAGACATGTTGTGGATGGAAATATAAAAATTCATTCAAAATAAATGTTTAAAAAAATCAGAAGCTTATATTCAAGTATTTTGGATACGAAATCATTTTAGAAGACAAAAACAAATGAAAAAATATATTGTTAATTTGAAAAATTTGAAGTTTATATCTAAGATAAGTGAAAAATTAGATTATATAGTTTAAAAATATTTGAAATACATGTAATAAAAATGATGGATATAAACCTAGTCTTACAACAAAATAGCTTACCTGACACGAGAAAGGACAGAAACTTAAATTTTCATCTTACAAAAAGCATGTCCATTTTTCATTTTAACCCACAAAAATTTTTTTGTTCTTATTTTGTTAATACTCCTGGAAGCTTATGTTATATATAATGAAATACTAACAAATACTCACATGAAAGACTAATTAAAAAAAACTAATTTGAAAAGATTAACAGAGCAGGGTGGGAGCCACGGAAAGGAACACGAGAGGGCTGCTTGGCAGGCACTTATCTTGAAATGCCATTTCCCTAAGCCAAACAATAGCAATCAATATGAGCCTGTAGCTCTACTACTAATTCTAATAAACAAAATGTTCACGTATTTCAACCCAAATGCAGTGCACCTAGATATCAAGACAAATGGACAAGACTGTTCCTGGGATATTATTTGTAACATAAAAAGTGGAAAATGTAAAACTGTCAGATTAGACAAATCAAACTGTATGTGCTCAATTAGCTGTAGTAGTTTGAAATAAGTTAATTACAATGTAGAAAACTGTTTGGGAAGGTTATAAGATGGACGTCAATGAATAAATCTAGCAAAACTCTATTTCTATGGATTTCCAACTCAGGCCCGTAATATTGGAAGCAAGAGTAGGTGGGCACTGCCTTCAGGAGGGCAGGAAGGAGCAGCAGTGGGTGAGGTAAAGAATTGTGCTCTGTATTCTTCTTGATCTCGGTGGTCATGCTGCACACGTGCATTTCATACACTTGCATTTACAAGTGCTCTTTCAATTAAAAATTCCATAAATTAGTTTAATTGAGCTGACCTGATATCTAGTTCAGTCATTACAATCTAATTGATTTCTGTAAAGAATAATTTTTAGAATTACATTAGAATAAAATTTCCAACTTGGGGAAGGCAAATGAAACATTGGCTGTGGTCCTCAATGTTCAAATTTCCTGAAATAAGGAAGATGGGTTTGGCTTGAAGGAACATCCAAATACCGCTAGGTCCCAGGTCTAGGACGGACTCATGCAAACTCTTAGATCTCAAAGGTGTTGTTTCTTTTCTATTTACAAGTATATATCTTCAAATTAATTTTTTATAAAACAAGAGTTCAAACAGGATAAAAAGATCATATGTAGAATATTTTGCTTACACTGGAATGCTTCTTTATGTTCCCTCCAGTGAATTCCTACTCCCACAGGCTTTTGTAATTTCTAAGATTGTGCATTAATTTCAACGTGATCGTGAACTTTCCAATAATAAAATTGAACAATATGTATATGCTTTTGTACATTATGCCTTTTTCATTAAAAATGAAGGAGAGAGGGAAAGAAAGGATCTATAACTTCACCGTGATATGTATGTGCACAAAATGCTCAAAATCAATGTAAACTTTAAATATTGCACTTACACATATGAATAAAATGGGGGGAAATGAAGTTTCTGACAGGCATGCACACTGTAGCTTGCATTGCAGATACTACTTGATGATTAATCCCTTTGTTTATTGATTCCCACCATGACGGGTCTGGAGGTTACTGTAGAGGTGGAGAACAATGCTATCTCACATATTTTATTGCAAGGCTTTTTGTGGGGCTATTTTGAATTCTTTGTGTGAATATTCAAGAGTTGATTCACTATGTCCAAAGTAGGTCTGTTTAATTTTGTAGGAAAATTTCAGAGATTTTGGAACATTTTACAAGTTCGTTTTCTCACAATGAATAGATGATTCTGTTTATACGGAGTGCTGAGAAGAGTAAATCCATTAGACAGAAAGAACGTTAGAGGTTTTGGAGGCTGTTCACGGGAAGATGAAGAGGGACAACTTAGCCAATAGAGGGGCATCTCCAGGGCTAAGGAAAATGTCCTTGAACTAAATGGCAGAGATAAGTGCACAATATTATAAATGGGGTCTTACTCGATTCTGTACTTAAGTGATTAATTTTATAGTATGTGAATTCCATCTCAGTAAAGAAAAGTAAGGCAATAAAACATCAGCATCATTGTAATCATCATAATAGTATGCTGAACTGTTATGTGTGGCCTATTCATCTTCCTCTGAGTCTTTATTTATACCCCTTTGTCTGTGTCAGTTATCCAAGAAATCCCAACGCACATCCTTAACTTATCCAAGCTTACCTGGAGTTAATATTGTATCAGTTCCATTACTCTGTCTATATGGTATGATGGTAAATTTGTATCTCTGTCTGGGTGTTTCTGTGTTTTTGCTATATTTTGCTTCCATGTATGAGACCCACAGTATAACATTGCTGTTTTTTCCTGATTTTATTGATATGTATAAGCGCAAAAGTTAAGGTTTACAATGAAGTTGAGCATTTTGTGCACATATGTATCTTGTCAAGGTGACAAGTACTGTCCCACTCTCCTTTTGTCGCTCCCTCTACCTACTCCTCCCTCCTCCCCAACTCTACCCACCGTGGTTCACTTTGTTTTTTGTTTTAAGTTTCATGAGATAGTTGTGATCTGGGTCTCTCATATCAGAGAGACCATTTGGTGTTTCACCTCCTGCTTCTGACTTACTTCACTAAGCATGGTGTTCTCAAGTTTCTTCCATTTGCCTGCAAAAGCCTCCATGCTGTTGGGCTTTATAGATGCATAGTATTCCATTATGTATGAATACCACAGATAGACCAGTGGAACAAAATTAGAGATGCAGACACAAACCCAAATACCCTCAATTACTTAATCTTTGATAAAGGGGCCAAAAGGGGTACACTGGAGAAAGGACAGCCTGTTCAACATATGGTGCTGGGAAAACTGGACATCCACATGCAGAAGAATGAATATAGTCACACACCTATCACCATGCACCAAAATCAAATCAAAGTGGATAAAAGACCTAGACATTAAAAACGAAACAGGCAAATGTCTAAAAGACATAGGGGTAGGCAAAGACTTCCTTGACAAGACACCAAAAGTATTGCTGTTTTTAAGCAATCAGCTATATGGTAAAGTCATAATACACGCTCACACTTCACAGTCACTAGCACATTTACTTTTTTGGACATCTGTATTTCTTCTTGTAGATCCATGTCTCCATCTGCTATTATTTTATGCATTCTCAAGGGAAAAGCAAATAATCTATGGTATTTAGAAATGTCAATGCACTGTGGCTGTCCCATTTCGATAGATAGGATGGCTGTGATGTGAGATTTGAGGTTGAGTAGTGGACACAGAAGATGAAAAATGACGGGAGAAGGAAAGAATAGAGAACAAAAAATATTTATTTATATCACATTAATGAATTAGAGAATTAGAGGTTGCTCATGAAAGCTTTGGGGAGCCTTGATTAGTAAAGCAATTGAGTACTTTATTAAGAGGGGGTAGAGGAAGGGCTCAGCGGTTAAGGGGTTAAGGCACTTGCCTAGCAAGTGCTAAGTACCTGAGTTTGATTCCCACGCGTCTGTAATATTAGCACCTAGAAGGCTGATTTTAGTGAGTGGGTCCAAGCCTGGGCTCCATAGTGGGTTCAAGACCACCCTGAGCTACAGAGTGAGACACTGTCTTAAAACCAGACCAAACCCAACAACAATAAAAAAGAAACTACCAAAGGTTGAACTTTTGACTTTCCCAACTTTGAAATCTGTGCCCATTATGAAATCATAGACCTCAAAACTTTTGTTTGTTTTTTTTTCTTTGACAAAAAAGATAGAATAAACTAGTTTGTTGTCGAGATTAATGAATAGTTGTTACATTGTTACAGTTTTGATCTCCCCCAGAATTTCATAGAAGGTATTTGGAAGGTAGTGGATGTTAATTGGATCAAGTGGAATAATCTGACTCCCTATGCCACTGGACGGTGGGGCCTGATTGAAGGGTGGCTTGCCGGGGGCAACAAGGACGGGTACACGGTGGGTTCTGGCACCGGTTGCTCACTCTCTGCTTCCTGGTCACAACAGGATGAGAAGCTGATGTTCGGCTAGGCCCACTGCCATGATCTTTCACCATCTCCAGCCGCCATGAATGAACTGAGACCCCCTGAAGCTGTGATCCAAAATAAACCTTTTGTCCCTTAAGCTGAGGGTGAGGGGTGTTGTGTCCCAGCAATGACAACATGATTAAGAGGGACACTGTGCAAGTCCCGTGTCCCCTGGTTCTTTTCTTGCCAAGAGGGGAACAATGGCTTGACATGTACCTTTTTCGGGAAATGAGGTTATAGTTTAAAGAATTCCAGCTACAACTTTATGAAAATTCTGCTTCACTGTGGATTTTAGGCAACATGTTTGGTCAATAAGTGATGTCCACACGGAGAGAAAAGATGATGTGAGAAACATCAGGTGGCCACATAGTATTAGGTCTCCCTATTGTCTTCCCGTAATCTTGGGAGTATCAATGACTTTATTTAACTATAACAAACTTGGACAAGAAACCACATTAAATAAAGGGATAATGCATCAGTTTAGTGCCAATATTGTTCAGCTTTATATGGACAGACTTAGAAATTAAGAATGGCATATATATTGCTGGCATATGCCAATCATCTAGCCTAAATACATAGCATATTATAGATATTTCATAATTTAAAACAAATAGAAACATAGATATTAAAGTACAATGAACTTTTAAGTTGTCAGTTCTAATCATAACCCATCTGAGTGTGCATGGAGGCTGGGAGGAGGGGAATCTATTTCAAATCCCCCAGTACAAAGTGACAGACTCCATATATCAGAGGGTATTATTAAATAAATTGCTATAAAAAGGATGGAATTAATTTTACACTACAGTGCTCCTTCTAGAAAACATGTGGCTGCTGGAAAAATCTGGTTATGCTTTTAGAATAAAAAGCAACTTCTTTATTTTTGGTATTCTATCAAGCTTGCATCCTCAAGGAAATTAAACAGACCGGTCCCATTTTATCCACATGTAAACCTGTGTCTACAGTGACTTAGGAGAATATTAGCTCTTAGTAAGTTATATCTTCAGTGGCCAGTAGAGTCAGTACTAAAAAGCTGATTTTGGGTCCAACTGGAGTTTTATGAAAATAGTAAATGTTAATTTGTGAGAAGTTGAGAGTTTCCCATTCTTCCATTTATTTTATATTCCCAGTGTGGTGCCTCTCAAATAAATCCTAAATACAAATCTAAAAATAAATTTAATTTTTTGTTACAATTGTGGGATTTTGTTAATCTCAAAAGAAAAAACAATTATCTTAGATTTTTTATGAAATTGTGTGTTTTTTCACAAAAAGTAAGTATCCTTGGTGGAGAATATCCTCTTTCCTCTCACACATGCTGACCTGGTGACTTGCTAATTACATTATTAATTTGTCATAATATAAATGGTGAGAATTGGCATTAAATTTTCAAAGTATAAAAGACACAGATATTTGTTGAAAGCAATATTGCACAACATTCCCTGAAAAATCAAATCTATAGCAGCAGGACAAATCCTTAAAGACACCGCAGCGTCACATCTTTCTGTTCTAGAGGACTTCCTCTTTCTTCCCTCAATTCTTTGCTCCTTTATTTCTCTTCAATCCTCCCTCATTAACTCCCCCTTCCATTCCTTCCTGCCTGCATTTTCCCCTTCTTTCTTTCCTTCACTCCACTGTCTCTCCATCCAGCCCTTCCTTCACCTTTATACTTTGTTACTATTCCCTTTCCTCTTTCCCTATTTATTTTTGTGTCTTTTCCACTGTGCCAGGGTATTTAACCACATGGGGATAAATGAGACTTAGTTTCTGTCCACAAATAGTTCATAAAATATTCCTTTAAAAGCTTTGTTATTCCAAGAATAACATTGGTGGTTCCTCTTTTTTTAATATACCGTTGATTAAAATTTATTTATTGCGTTTGTTTGTAGTACTGGAGATCCAGCCCAGCCCCATTCACCCTGAGCCACATCCTCAGTCCATTTTTATTTTTGATTTTGATGTCAGGTCTTGATAGGATATTGCTTCCCAGGCTGGGCTCAAGCTTATAATCCTCCTGCTACAGCTTTTCCAGAGCACTGGATTTACAAGGCTACCCCATCCCAGCCTTATTGTTCTTTAATTAGATTCTCAGTTATATAATCCCACTATAGAATCTCACTTTGTACTAATGTTTACCCTGACTTGACTATTCCACAATGTATACATATAATAAAACATTACATGACACCTTATTAACATGTAAAAATTTCATTATTTTTGCATCTATCAATAATAGCTGAAATATGGAAGACACCAAAATATCCACTTAACAGACCAATGGATACATAAATTCTGGTATTTATGCACAACAGAATACTACTCATCTATAAAGACAGTTTGGAGGCTTTTGCAGGTAAATGGAGGCAACTTGAGACCATCATACTCAGTGAAGCGAGTCAGAAGCAGAAGGTGAAATATCGAATGGTTTCCCTAATATGAGAAACCCAGATCACAATTACTCCATAGACCTTATTGTGCGGAATAATGGGAACCGGTAGGGAGGGGGAGGGAGTGGGAGGGTCGAAAAAGGAGAGGGAAGGGTTTGTAATTTTGCCATGATGTGTATATGTACAAACGTCTCAAGATTAATGTAAATTTTATCTGTTGCACTTATACATATCAACAAAATGGGGAAAAGTGAGTAAAACATTGATGCACGTGCATGTACTTCCCAACTTCAAATCTTTAATGACTCTGTGCTACTTTTAAAAAGTTATATTTTTTGTGTGACTAAAAGTCACCAAGCTCTTGATTTTTAACATCATTTTATTTCATTGAAAAGCCATGATATCTTAGAGAAATGGCTGACTCTCCAACAGGTCAGCAAAGTTCCTTGTAGCAAGAGGAAGCGCAGAAATTGCTCAAAAACCAATTCCATGTGGATATGGCAAAGGAGCATTGAGGCCATTGATAAAAATCTCATAAAATCCCAAACTGGAGCCATTCTAGCAGCCAAATAACTAACATGGTACTACATAAAATCTAAGAATTTCAAGAGTGCGGGATGATGGTGGGGGAAAACTAAACCTGAATAAAACTGAGTCTCTTCAACAGGTGTGTGAGCAAGGATTCTGGATTTAATGTCACAGCTAGTGAAGTTAAAAACTTGTGAATAGTTTGATTGATTAGCAGAAATGTGAACCAAAATATGGCCCGCAGTGAGTGCACTGGAGATACCCTCTATCCTTCGGTTTATTTGAGGAGAATATTCACAGAATCACAGAAGTAGGAGTGCTGTGTGCAGTTGCTGTATAAAATCCACTCCTTTCACACCGGGAGGGTGCAGAATGGATACCCTTTACTAAAACCTAAAGAAACAGACTGGTGAGCTGGGGCATAGCTCAGGGGTTAAAGCATTTGCCCAGCATGCCCAAGGTTCTGGGTTCAGTTTCCAGTACTACACACAGATTAGGCACATAGAGTGGCACAAATTTATACTCCCAGTACTCAGGAAATGGAGGCAAGGGGATTGTTCGTTCTGAGTTCAAGGCCAGCCCGGGCTACATAGGGAGCTCATGACCAGCCTGAACTACGGAGACCCTGTATCACAAAAAGAAAGCAAGAGAGAGAGAGAGAGAGAGAGAGAGAGAGAGAGAGAGAGAGAGAGAGAGAGAGAGGAAAGAGAGAGAGAGAGAGAGAGAGAGAGAGAGAGAGAAAAGAATACTAAGAAAGAGTTGAGGAGAGCACCAGCATCCTTAAAGTACTCAGTCACTGCTCTTCTCTGTGTGCCAGACCAGATGGTAGGGACTGCAGTCACCCAACTGGGATAATGAAATGCTGTATAATTGGATCTTGGAGTGTCAGGGGACAAGTGGTGGTGCTTAGCTGCCAGAGGCAAGGTGAATGCCTTTACTGTAATGAAAAGCAGAGGGAAAGTAATGATGTAGAAAGACCTATGGCGTTGACTAATCAATAATGATATTCCCAGAAGTTACATAGATAAGAATCCTACTATATTTTTGCTGGATTAATATAGAAAAAATGTAGGGCAAATGAACAAAAATATACCTAAAATAGCAACAGATAATAATGATCCCTCAATCAGGTCCCACACTTGATCCAGATTACTGACTCAGTACCCCTTGGGTGCAGGTAAGGCTGGGTCCTCTTGAGGAAGAAGCCGGGTGCACTATCAAAGCCACACTGTAGGTATTTCTCCCATCCTTCCCCAAAGGGACTCATAACATTTTAGCAAAGAAATGTACATTTGGGAACAAGAAATGGCCAGACATTTGAGGGATGAGGGGACACTACTTTTGAACTGATTTTAGAGATGCCAAACATCACTGTGGACCTCACAGAAGAGTAGGGCACTGTGGAGGTCAGGTGATCAACTCAGTATTAGTCAAGTTCCTCAAGTCTTTCCTGTAGTCATTTCCCCATTCTGGAATGCATAATTGGGATAGACATACCTAGTACTTGGCAGAATCCCCTTATAAATTGTCTAAGCTGTGGTATTCAGGCTACTACAATGGGAAAGGCCAAATGGAAGTCATTGAAGTTGCCTCTAACTAGGAAAATAGTAAATCAGAAACAATATCACATCCCTGAAGCAACTGTAGATATCAGTGCCACAACCAAGAACATGAAAGATGCAGGAATGGTGATTCCCACCATGCTTCCACTTACCTCTACTTGGCCAGAGCACAAGACAGATCTTGGAGGACAGTGGACAATTGTGAGCTTAACCAAGTAGTGACTTCAGTTGCAATACCTGATGTGTACCTGACATGTACTTGATGTGATGCCTTGCTTCAGCAGATTAACACATCTCCTGGTACCTGGGTGTGCAGCTGTTGTTTTAGCTAATACCTTTTTCTCCATACTTATCTGCAAGGCTCATCAGAAGCAACTGTGTTCAGCTGGCAAGGCCAGCAGTGTTCCTTCAGTGCACTACCTCAGGGTTAGATTAACTCTCCAGCCCTCGGTTCATTCACAGGAATCTTCACCATCTTTCTTTCCCACAAGTTACTGCACTGGTCCATGACATTCATGGTATTATGACAAGTGGACCAAGTGGATTAAGAAGTAACCATGACTCTGAACTTGTTAATGAAGCGTTTGCATCCTAGAGTCTGGGAAATAAATCCAACTAAAATTCAAGGGTCCTTCAACTTAGGGAAATTTCTAAGAGTCCATTGGTATGGAGCACGTAAAGACCTCTTAAAGTGAAAAATATGTTCTTTTTCCTAGGCCTTGTACAGCTGTGTGGGCACAGCACCTTCAGGACTTATTTGGATTTTGGAGGACGCACGTCTCTCACTTCCTTGTGCTGCTGTAGCTCATTTCTCATGTGACTCAGAAAGCTGCTAAGAGAAGGTCCAGGCTGCTGTGTAGGCAGCTGAGGCATGTGGGCCATGTGACAGCAGATCCGATGGTCCTTGGTATGACAGTGAAGGACAGAGACATGTGGTAATTTTAGTAGATGTCCTTAGGGTTTTACAGCAAGTCTCTGCCATCATCTGCACACAAATATTCTCCCTTCGAGGAACAGCTCTTGGTCTGTTACTGGACCTCAGTGCAAACTGAACATTTGACCATAGGACACCAGGTTACCATGCAACATGAGCTGCTGATCATGAACTGCGTGCCATTTCACCCAACGAATCACAAAACAGGACATGAGTAAACATTCCATCATCAAATAAAAGTGGTACATGTAAGTTACCACTCGAAGGTATAAGTTACATAAGCAAGCCTAAACTCCCGTGGTTCCTACATTTGATATACTGCCCTCCATTCTCCAGCATGCACCTGTGGCCTGCTGGGGTTTATCTTACGATCAACTGACAGAAGAATGAAAGATGACGACTGGCTTAAGAATTGTTTTGCACATTGTGCATGCATCACAAGGCAAGGGGCAACTGCAGCATTCTACCCCTTTCTGGGACAACCCAGCAGGGAAGTGGTAAAGGAACTTCTTCACAGCAAGCACAACTTTAAGCAGTGCAGCTGGTTGGGCATTTCTCTTGGAAGGAGAAGTGGCCAGATATGTAACTATATGCCAATGAATAAGCTGTAGCCAAGGTTTGGCTGGATGGTCGGGGACTTGAGAAGAAGATAATTGGAAAACGACGACAAAGGTGTTTGGGGATAAGGTGGGGGATTAACTTGGCCATATGGTTGAAAGATGCAAAAATATTCGTGTCGCATGTAAATGTTTGCCAAAAGGTGACTTCGGCAGAAGACTTTCATAATCACGTGGATATGAGGACTTGTTCAATAGATAAATAGCCCCTCTTAAACCACCCTCAAGGTTTAATGAATAACGTGGCCATGGTGGCAGAGTCAGAGAGATCATACGTGACCTCACAACTGGACTTTCACTCAACAAAGCTGACCTGGCTACAATCCCAATTGAATGCCCTTTCTGTCACCACGATGGACTAACGCTGAGTCCCCAGTGTGGCACCACTTCCGAGGGCAAGCAGCCTGAAACCTGGTGGCGTGGTGACTGCACTGGACCCCTGTTGTCATGGAGTGGGCAGCACTTTTTCTTTATGGAGCCGGACACTCACTTTGGTCACAGATTCGCCTTTTCTCAGACAATGCTGCGCCTAAACTGCCATCTGCGCACTCACAGAATGCCTCTCCCGCCATCGTGTTTTTCCACACAACGTTGCTTCTGTCCAAGGAATGCACCTCATGCCAAAACATTACTGCAGTGGGCTCGCGCTCAGGAAATCCACTGGTGTTATTGTGTTCCCCTTCATCTAGAAGCAATTGGATTTATAAGCTGTGGAATGGGTTTTTGAAACTCAATTACAGCACCAGCTAGGTAGCAGTACTTTGCAGACTGGAGTTAGGGTTCTCTAGATGGCTGTATACGCTCTGAATCAGAGCCTAATACGTGATGCTGCTCCTCCTACAGTCAGTCTCTAGAGTCAGGACTCATGAGGCCAGGAGCCAGGGGCAGGAGTAGAAGTGGCAGGTGGGAGAACCAGGGGCAATGTACCATCAGCTACCACTCCAGATAACCCACGAGGCTTTCTGTTCCCGTGACTATGCTCCGCTGACCTAGAATTTTTTTTTGAAGATTTGTACCTGGAGACAATAACAACAATTGTATGGAACTGAAAGCTAAGCCTTCCTCCGGGTGATTTTGGGCTTTCTGTACCTCCATGTCAGAAGTCTTTTATCCCTTGTGCTGACCTGACAAGAGGTGGAACTTTGCACCTGTCTTCCCTCCTGCAGCTGCTCACTGGTTCAAACCTGTGCTCCGACAACCTACTGCGTAACAAGTGCCCCAATTCCCATTCTTGAGAGAATTATTTCAACTAAACTAGCCTCTGGTGTGAAAAAATTTGAGACCACACTTCTACGTCAAAGGACTGAAGAAGGAGTTACATGTTAACGTGGGTGATTGATTCAGACTACCAAGGGAAAATTGGGCTAGTGCAGGAGATCCCTTAGGGTATCTATTGATATAGCCATGCCCTGTTTTTAAGGTCACTGGGAAGCTATCACATGCTAGTTCAGGTAGGACGACAAATAGTCTAGAACCTTCAGAAATAAAGGTACAGGTCACTCTGTCAGGCAAAGAATCAAAACCCAAGAGGTGTTTGCTGAAGGCCAAAGGCATTCAGAATGAGGAGCAGTAGGTAGTTATATATAAATCCTGGCTATGATCACACGACCAGTTACAGAAACAAGTATTACAATTGTTATGAGTACTGCTTATATTATCAATATGTTTGTACACATTTGTTAAGCAGACACTGGCTCTTTTTGTAACATCAATTTATTTGATCTTTTTCCCTCATCTTATTGATATGTATACATGCAATACATAAAGTTTACATTGATGTTGAATATTTTGTGCATGTACATATCATTGCAAAATTGCAAAGCTTTCCTTTCTCCCTTTTCAACCCTTGCACTCCCTATTCCTCCTCTCTAGTTCCCATTATACCCCACAATATGTTCTATGAAATAATTACGATCTGGGATTCTCATATTAAGGAAACTGTTCTATATTTTATCTTCTGCTTCTAACTCACTTCACTAAGCTTGACGGTCTCAAGTTGCCTCTACTTACCTACAAAAGCCTCCAACCTATCTGTCTTTACAGATGAGTAGTATTCCATTGTGCATAAATATCACAATTTATGTATCCATTGGTCTGTTGATGGGTATTTTGGTGTCTTCCACATTTAAGTTTATTGTTAGTTGTGCTGCTATGATTTATTTAATCTTGGTACTTGTTAAATCAACATTATAAAATTTATGTTGTAGAATGTCGGGAAAAGAGTAGGCAATTTCCAAGAAGAAAATTTTGCCTTCTCTTCTGAGTAGGAAATTTGTAAGCTCCCATTCGTGTGCAGGATAGTTGTCTTAGTTACTTATTCGTCACTGGGACAAAATACCCAACATCAACAACTTAAGGGAGAAAAGGTTTATTTTAGCTCACAGTTTCAGAAAATCTTACACAGTCTGCTCATAGGTAACCCCCAGTTCTGGAAGCACATGACAAGGGCTGAAAATCTGCTCACCTTATTACAAACAAAAGGCCAAGTGAAATAGCAGGAAGTTGATACCTGGAGACTGAGGTAAGGCCTGAGCTTTCCAAGAAGAAGCTGTAACAATGTTTCTTCTTTCTTCCTTTACTTAGTTCAAGTGGGTGCTTCTTTCTTACTTCCTGGCCTGCAAGCCAACAAGACACACCTGAAAGCCCTTCCCCGAACCCCTCCCCCCATTCTCAACAAGTGGACACAGTCTCTCCAGATCAAGTCCTAAACATCCACCCCTTCCAACCAGGTCTCACTTCCCAAAGTGCCTTAGTTATTTCACTACAACCGAATACATGAGGCTTTTGGGGGGCACCACAGGTCCAAACAGTTACATCGTGATAGTCATAAATATGAATTTAGATATTATGTTCAGAAATTAAGTGTGGTTCAAGGAGATGTGTCTGGTTGTCAAGTTGACAAGAGCATATTGTGACGTGTCCTGTCAGCTTGAATAAATTAAGAAATTCCTAGCTGATAGTTAACATAGAATTTTGGGTGTTTCTACCAATGATGACATGTAAGAAAACAAACGGAGGAAAGGAAATTCTCTACCACACCATGAACTGGTAGCTTTTACAGAATGCAAAGAGAAGACAGAAGAAAGGCTCTGGTCTTCCTGGAGGGGCTTCGGTTTCACCATCACCTCTGGGTGTTGGTCTCCAGTACCTTCTACACTGAGCTTCCAGACCCCTACTCCCAGATCCGTGTTTCATCCTTGGTTGAGCTGCTCTGCGGCCTTCGTCCTGGACTGGTGCATCCTCATCCGTGGCTTCCATCTTCTGGTCTGAACACCTGTCCGTTCCTCCACTCTCCCACATGCAGGCTGTCATTCTGGGCTTTCCTTTCTGATTTAGCAGATGGCTAGTGTGGACTCCTCACTTCTGCCTCTGTAAATGAACCTAGTAAGTCTCCTATTCACTCTATTTTTTCCTGAAGAATCCTAGCTCATAAGGGGACATAGGAGCCACTGAATAAAGCTCATAAAAGCCAAAACTGGAGCCACTCAGGCAAGCAAATAAATAACATGATATTGCATAAAACATCAGTATACAATAAATATCCATGTCTGTTCAGATATAAGCAATGATTAAATAAAGAAGTATCATGGGACAGCAGACCAAGCTCTCAGGCAGAAGTATTCCAATTAATTTGCGTATAAACACGGCCCAGTTGACGCAATAAACAAAGCTCCCATCCCTTAAGTGAGGGATTTGGAGAGTAATTTCATTCAGAGAACCGATAAATCAAGTGAAGTAAGCCATAGGCGAAGAATAAAGATCGTGTGGCTCCCCCTAGATGAGGCCCCCTGCAATTGTCTTACCTAAGATACATGTGGCATGTTATGCCCAAGGCAGAAATAGGATGAAGGCTATCAAGACTACCTAGGGTAAAGGAAAAATGAATTATTTTTTAATGCTTACCAAAATTCACGTATAGGATGGTAGGTAGGTTTGGATACGGATGATGGTGATGGTTGTACCACACCATCATCAAGCCGGTGAACGACACACCAAAAACTGGCAAAACATTGTGTGTTAGGTTATGTATCTTTTACCTTAATATAAGTGAGTGAATGAGTAAATGAATGCTAGAGAAAATGAATGAAGAAATTTTAAAAGTCTACAGGAAAAATCGCACATAGGTAGGCCAAGGTGCATTTGTTTATACATGTCTACCTCTTCTTGAAGAAATCAGTAGGTAAAAAGGTGTGAAGTCAATGACGAAAATTTCTCTTGCTTATTCAAATGTTTAAAGCCATGCTCAAGTAAGAAATGAATTCTGCAAAAATAGAATCATATTTTGCACCTTGTTGTACATACATCTTGAAATTTTCCTGTGAGCAGGTGGCTACACCCACACACTGGGTGTTACTCTTGGTGCATGGTTTCCTCCCCTGCTGTTCCATCGTGTTCTCCCTCCCACACACACCTGCACTGCCTCCATCCCTCCTTCCATATAAACAGCCCATTCTTTATCTCCATACTTTTATAATTGTGTAAATCACATACACACTGTGATAACACATGTAGAATGGCTTTTGCAATTTTGGCCGGTGTTTATTTTATACAAATAGAAACCTACTATAAAATTACTCTTCTGTATACCATATTTATTTCTCAGTTACACATCATAGACACGTCTTTAAATAAGCCAGTTACATCATTCTGGTGTTGCATAACATACGGTGACATGTATATGTATAATTTAATCTATTGTTTGATGGACGTTGACTTCATTTCTGGTAACTTGATGCCACAAGTAATGTTGAGTAAATAGGACTATAAATGCTGATATGTCAGAACATGAAATGGTACATTCATTTCCTGTGAAGAGATATCTAGAAGTGCAGTTGCTCCACATGTTCACATGCAATTTGAGCAGCAGTAGATTTTCAAAACCACTTTCCAAGAGCGCTATAATACCGTGCATATCTACCAACACCAGTTAGTGCATATCTTTTCTTTTTCTAGAGAGAGAAATTTAAAGTGATGACTCACTTTTAGTGTGTGTTTTCTTACTGAAGCTGAGCATCTTTTCACTCATATGCTGGTTACTGGAATTTGTTATATTTGCCTATGTATTCTCCACTCTTCCTTAATTGCCTATTGAATGTGTTCTGACTTTTATCAGTTTTTTTTTAAGTTTGTTGAACTTCACAGATATTGTCATAGTTATTTTGTTGTTGCTGCGACAAAATACCTGACATCCACTTTTTAAGAGAGGAAAGATTTACCGAGTTTACAGTTTCAGAAGGCCTCACAGAGTCTGTTCTTGGGAAGCCAGCAAAGTTGGAAGTACCCTCAGAGGCTGGAGAGCTGCGTACCCCATCGCAGATGGAAGGCGAGAGCAGCGAGACCAAGTGAAGTCTGCAGACCCGCTAGGCTAGAGTTTTCCAGGAAGAAATTAACAATGTTTCTTCTTCCTTCCTTTACTTAGTTCAGAACTGGTGAACTGTTACCCCCCACCCCCCAAATACACACACACATCTGGGTGCCCCTCTCTCTCATTTCCTGGTCCACAAGTCAATAACAAGCACCTGAAAGCTCTGTCCTGGGCCCCAAAGTAGCAACAAAGTGACAATCTTTCCAGATCAAACCCTAAGCATCTGTGCCTCTGGGCCAAGCCTGCTTCACAATAACACAGCTTCAGAAGGAGAGTGGGAGGGCCCTTGTCACCTTGACAAGACACATATGTGCATAAAATGCTCAATTCCATTGTAAATCTTAAATTTTGTATGTATACATATCAATAAAATGGGAAAAAAGCAATAACACAGTTTCAAATATATGAGGCATTGGGGGGGGGGGGGGACACTCAAGATACAAACCATAGCATTCTACCCCGAGACTTGGCTAAAAGCTGTAAGCAGTACCCAAGTGACCACCTGAACACTGAGCTGGCTTGAGATTTCTTCCACCAGATTAAGTAGTCCATCACCCTTAGTTTCAGTTTCAGGCAATGTGTCTGGACACTTTCTGCCACAGCATAGCATGCATGGTTTTCAGGCCATTAGCCAATAGATTTCCCTTCCCATTTGAAAGCTTTTGACCCTGGATATTCCAATCCACATTTCTATTAGCATTCTGGTCTTTCGAGCTCTGTCCAGAATGTCCCATCAAGCTCAGCTGAGAGCACCCTAAGGCTTCCTCAAACATTTCCAAACTCCTCCTACAAACCAGTTCCAAAGGCTTCCTGACCACATGGTCAAGCAAACTTATAGCAACACCCTCGTGTCTCTCATTCTGATTTCTGTTTTAGTTACTGTATTGCTCCTATGACAAAATGCCTGACATCAGCTGTTTTAGAAAGGAAAGATTTATTGAGCTCATGGTTTCAAAAGGTTTCACACAGTCCATTTGTGGGCAGCCAGCAATGGTGGGAGCACTTGGCAGAGGCTGGAGAGCTGCTCACCCCATTGCAGACAGAAGCCAAGTGAGGTAGAAGCTAAGTGAAGTCCGCAGACCTGTTAGACTAGCGCCTTCTCAGGAAGGAGTTGCAATAATGTTTTTCCTTCTTTCCTTTACTTAGTAGAAAACTTCTAGTTGGGAATTCCCACCACCAAGGGAGATGCCCCACTCATTTCCGGGTTCACAAGTCAGTAAGAATCACTTGAGAGTTCTGCCTTGGATGCCCCCCAAAGTGACAAGTTGACACAAACCTTCCAGATTAAATCCCAAGAATCTGCACCTCCCAGTAGCACACAGTTATAAACGCCTGAAGCTGTGGGAGACACTCACGATCCAAACCAGAGCAGGTATCAGGCCTCGAGAGTTGTAATATATTAGGCTGGAGGAAAAGCAGTTAGGGAGCTAGGTTTGACTCCACAGCTTCACTTAAACTAGGCATGGTGGGACACACCTGTAATCCCATCACTTGGAAGGCTGAAGCAGGAGGATTGCTGTGAGTTTAAGGCCAGTCTGAATTCCATACTGAGTTTAAGACCACCCTGACTACAGAGTTAGACCCTGCTCAAAAGAAAAGATAAAGAAAGCTAGAGAGTGAGACAGAGAGACCAAATTATAGTATACATTGTACACTGAAACTTATTCCCATATAACAAATTACCTCCTCAAATGATGAGGATTAAATCAGAAGCCACTGCTCTTATTTTGGGAGGGAAGGAGTGGTGCGAGTGAGCCCCTCGGTGCAAGTTCCTCAGTGTGGCTCCTCTACCAGGAAATGCGTGATGTAAACAGGCATGTTGTTTTCTGGGCACACGTTTTACAAGCAAGATGGGAACCTGCCAGCTGTGCAAGGTCCTTAGGCCAACTTGTGGGGCGGTCACCAGGCACAGTGAGTCTGAAATCCAGCTCCACACCTGACCCTCAGACTTAGCTCAGTGAGCAGGCCTGATAAAAGCTTGATTCGACCATCAAGAGCAGTTTTCTTGTCCATTGGCCTCATCAGCAATGAGCTCTGCTTCCTCAAAAGTCTTGAACTCTGAATAAGAAAGAAACCGTCCTTTTGAAACTAGGAATAAATATCCCCTTTGATCCAGCAACAACCCTCCTGGGAATATATCCAAATGAGGCCAAAACAACACATAACAGAAACATATGTATACCCATGTTCATAGCAGCACAACTAAAAATAGCAAAAATTTGGAAGGCACCAAAATACTCATCAACAGACCACCGGATACACAAACTGTGGTTATTTATACACAGTGGAATACTATGCCTCTATAAAGTCCAATAGTGTGGAGGCTTTTGCAGGCAGAAGAATGAATCTACCTACACATCTATGACCATGCACCAAAATCAAATCAAAGTGTATCAAAGATTTAAACGTTAAAAATGAAACACTAAACCGTCCGGAAGACAAAGTAGGCAAATTTCTCAAAGACATAGGGGTATGCAAAGACTTTCTTGACAAGTCACCAAGAGCAAAAGGAATTATCCCCATTATTAACAAATGGGATCTTGTCAAACTAAAAAGTTTCTGCACAACAAAGGAAACTATCAACATTGTAAAAAGAGATCCAACAGACTGGGAAAAAAATTTACTACCAACATCTCAGATAAGAAGCTTATAACTAGAATATACAGGGAGCTAAAGAAAAGTAAGCCTACCAAAACAAAGGATCCTATTGAAAAGTGGGCAAATGAAATGAAGAGACAGTTCACTCATGAAGAAATGCAAAAGGCCAATAGACGCAAGAAAAGATGTTCAACATCTCTAGCCATAAGAGAAATGCAAATCAAAACAACGCTAAGATACCATCTCACCCCAGAGAGAATGGCCTACATCAACAAGTCAAATAATAATCTGTGCTGGCGAGGCTGTGGGGAGAAAAGAACCCTCCTGCAGTGCTGATGGGAATGTTAATCCATACAACCACTTTGGAAAACAGTATGGAGATCTCTTAAAAGACTAGAAATAAATATCCTCTTCGATCCAGCAACACCTCTCTTGGAAATATACCCAAAAGAGACCAAAACAACATATAACAGAGATGTATGTATACCCATGTTCATAGCAGCACAACTAACAATAGCAAAAATATGGAAGTCACCAAAATACCCATCAACAGACCAGTGGATACACAAACTGTGGTATTTCTACACAATGGAATACTATGTATCAATAAAGCCCAACAGTGTGGAGGCTTTTGCAGGCAAATGGAAGAAACTTGAGAACATCACGCTTAGTGAAGTAAGTCAGAAGCAGAAGGTGAAACAAAACATCGAATGGTCTCTCTGATATGAGAGTCCCAGATCACAACTCCTATGGAACTTAAGACAAAAGACAAAGTGAAAGAGGAGAGTAGGGTGGGGGATGAGGGAGGATGGGTGGGAAGAGGGACGGACAAAAGGAGAGAGGGAAAGCCCTTGCCATCTTGACAAGATAGTATGTGCACAAAATGCTCAACTCCATTGTAAACCTTGAATTTTGCATGTATACACATCAATAAAATGTGGGGGGGAAAGAAAAAAGAAAAAAAAATGAAAAACAAAGTGAACCAGGGGTGTAAGGTGGGGCGGGAGGGAGGGGTGAGTAGGGGGAGGGACAAAAGGAGAATGGGAAAGTCCTTGTCACCTTGACAAGATACGTATGTACACAAAATCCTCCACTTCATTGTAAACTTTAGGTTTTGCACTAATACATATCAACAATAAGGGGGAAAAAAAAGAAAGAAAGAAACTGTCCTTTCAGCAGCACCCTCAACAGTCCTGTTCTGAGGTCGAGAGGGTTTAGGGCTTCCACAGATGACTTTGGAGAGGAGCGATATTCATTTGCTAACACTGGATATGTTTATCAATTTTCATACCAAGACAAAGGTATCTCATGTAAACAATTTGTGTATAATAGGCTTATAATAATAAATTTTATTGAATAACATAAATGTCACTGTTACATTTTGTTCAAATTATTCCATTAAATTATACAATTTCTTCAAATGAGCTTTCAGCTTATTAGATATGTTGTTAATAAGTACATGGGAATAAGACTTAGTAGTAGCAAGTCTAGAAATAGGAGGCCAATTCCTCAAGCTGACAAAGGCATCGATCAATAGTTACATTTGGCATCGTACTAAATTCACAGATTATATAATCTTCCTTAAAATTGAGGATAGGCAAGATATTCACTCTTTGCATTCGTAGTTAAACTTGTGCCAGAAAACTCTGTCAATGCAATATGAGAAGAAAAAAATAAATAGAAAATGTACAGATTAGAAAGGATGCGTAAAGCTGCCCATATTCACAGACAGCATGATCTTCTACACAGAAAATTCTGTAATTCTATTTCAAAATTTTGTAGGCCTCTATTTTAAAAACTTTTAAATTTAATAAGTGAATTTAGATGATTTTTAGCAAGGTCATAGGATATAACTTGTGAATCAATTCACAAACCTAAAAATAAATCAGGTGTGTATGTGATAAACATGTACAATTGGAAGCCAAAATTTGAAACATGAGTGCATTTATACATATTCTAAAAATGACTTCTTCCTTTTAAATACAAGGGTTTGATTTGTTTCTTAAATCATTTCTTGAAAATGCTGCCATTTGTCCATTAAATTGCGCTTGTACATCTATCAAAAACACTTTACCATATCTGTTGTTTTCTGGAATAACCATCTCATTAATCCTTAAATACTACCACGTTGCCTCAATTACAATAGCTTTATGGTACATTATGAAATTGGGTAGTGGGATTCCTCTAGCATGATCATTCCTTCTTGAAGTGTTAGCAGCTATTTTGGCTTCATTGACTCTACATGTAGGTTTTAGAATCAGCCTATCTACTTACACATATAAAAAATCCCTGCTTGACAGAAATTGTGTTAAATCCACAGACTGGGAAGAATTATCATCTTTACAACATCGGGTTTTTACATGTGTAAATTTTCATGTGTCTTCTCTAACTTGCATCTACTTTGTTTCTTTCATCAACAGTTTGCATAAATGTAATTTATTTTTGATAAAGCCTTATCACTTTCAATTTCCGCTATGAAGTTTAAGGACTGCCTGTGCTATGCTTTATTATCAGCATTTGGCATTGTCAAAAATTTTTATTTTAACTATCCAAGTAAGTGTGTAATAATATACCATTAAGAGTATAATTTGGTAATTTTTAATGAAAGTAAGCATACAGTTACCCCATGACTCTATAATGCAAACCAGATAGTAAAAATTTGGGCTTCACAGGCCATACTGTATATTTTGAAATTAATCAATTCTGTATTTGTAGTGTGAAACACTTAAATATGCGTGGCTATGTTGTAATAAATCATTGCTTTCATCTAGAGAAATTAAAATACAAAAACCTACACACTAAGGTTTACGCACTTAAAAACTAGTTCAAATCACTAAGCACTGAAGCAAACCAAAGGTCTTATGATGGCAGAATGAAAAAAAAAAAAAACCATGGTACATCCACACATTGGAATACTACACTGCAGTGAGAGGCAATAGCTGGAGTCCACATATGGCAGGGCATGCTGAATACAGGACACCAATGCCAAAAGGCTCCATGTGACATGATTCCACTTATAGGACCCTAAAAAGCAAAAGGATAGTGATGGGAAAGGCGAGTAGATGCCAGGGATAAAGGACGGAGGGGGAGGGCCTAACGGTCAGGGCACATAAAGGAGACTTGGGGTGATAGCCATGGTGGTGGGTACACAACCTGCACACATGTGAGCATTTACGAGCATTTGGAGATATAAAAATATTTTTAAAAATTTAAAAAGAGAACAAACACCGTCACTGCATACAGCCCTAATGTGAAATGAGGATGGCTAGAATATTCCTCCCGGCAGGTAGGAAATCTAAGCTGGGCTGTGGCTCAGTAACGGGCACTTGTCTACCATGTGTGCAGACCTGGTTTTATCTCCAGAACAGCAAAAAGCAAAACAAAATAAAACACTCAAAATAACTCTTCAGCCATCTTCAGTCTAGCATATGTATGTGAGATTGTCATGTACGGACATTTATGTAAACTTTCTTCCTCCTCCAACTAGATCGAAGTTTGATATGTGGATTTTGATTCTTCATTTTATTTCTATTTTAAAACCTGCCATCTTAGTCTGAATTAGCAGGTAAACTTTTTGGCTTGAGAAACAGCAGTTCACAGTCTAGCTGTCTTGTGCCCGGTATTCACTCCAAGGACCTTGTTCTATCTAGCTGACCTCATATTCCCTTAGTATGAAAACAAATTTTGGGAATATGCATCACATCCTGAGTCACAGGAATTTCATCTAGTTCTGTCACTGATCAGGAAAAAATAAAATAAAATGATAAAATGTAAATCCATGGTTTAACGGTATGAAGATATTTAGAAAAGACGTGATTAGGTATAAGAATCAATCATACACAACAAATGGTAACTGCAATAAAACACTGAAATAATTGTTTGATTATTAGAGCTCTTACATTTTGTTTTTCTTGTTAAAAATATAGTTGATCTTGGCCAGATTCAGTGGAGCAGGTCTGTAATTAATTCTAACATTCTAGGAGGCTGAGACAGAAGGGTTGCAAGTTAGAGCCCAGCTGGGCAACTTAGGGACTCAGTGAAACTTTGTTTTAAAATTAAAATAAATAATGGGCTAAAGCTGTAGTTCAGTGTAAAAGCCCTGGGCTTGGTCTCTAGTATCAAACAAAGAAACAAAAAACTCACGGAGCAGCAGTGAGTAGATACCACTGCTATTAGTAATTGCTCTGGCTTAATTAGATCAGAGAGACTCTCCTGACAGGCTCTTGGTCACTTAAGAGATCAAGAAAGAAGAAGAAGAAACAGTTTCCACTTTTTTTT